>NW_006499159.1:2999151-3012078 GCF_000471905.2 Amborella trichopoda
GTAAAAGCTGCAACAACCCAGCGGGCCTTTGATGCTCAGCTTTTACTTGCTGACATGTTAAGCACTTAGACACAAATAGTGCTACCTCTTTTTTCATATTATTCCACCAAAAGGTTTTCTCAAGGTCTTGATATATTTTAATACTTTCGGGATGTATCGTATAACGAGAGTGATGTGCTTCTTCTAAGATAGCTTTCTTTACACTCATCATTCGGATACAAACCCGACCTTTGAATCTTAGCAAATCCTCACTACATATAGAGAATTCGTCTCTCTTTCACAGCTTCACCTCTTTTACAATTGTTATAAGCTGATGGTCTTTCTTTTGTACCTATCGAATCTGTTGGATTAATTGGGGTTCTGCCTTAATGTTGGCAATCATACTTACCACACCATTAATGGACGGAGTCGGATGCCAATCCACTATTTCCTCTAACAATCTCATTTCTTGAATCATTAGATAAGCTAATACTCCCGTAGATTTTTTACTTAGAGCGTCGACCACAACGTTAGCTTTTCCTGAATGATAATGGATTGTACAATCATAATCTTTTAAGAAATCCATCCATCTTATCAGCTGCATATTTAAATCCTTCTGAGAGAAGAGGTGTTTCAAGCACTTATGATCCGTGTATATTTCGAATTGCTCACCATATAGATAATGACTCCATATTTTCAAAGCGAATACTATTGCAGCCAGTTCCAAGTCATGAATTGGATATTTTTTCTCATATTCTTTCAACTGTCTGGATGCATATACTACTACCTTCCCATATTGCATTAATACACAACCTAAGCCTTTATGTGAAGCATCACTATAAATCACAAATCCCCCACTCCCATAGTTAAAATAGGTGTTGAAGTTAATCGAACTTTTAGTTCTTAAAAACTCTCCTCACATTCACTTGTCCACTCAAAATTGATATTTTTCTGTGTCAATCGAGTCAATAGGGTTGCGATTCGAGAAAATCCTTCTACAAATTTTCTATAATATCCGGCCAATCCCAAAACGCTTCGAACTTCAGTCACACTACTTGGTTGTTTCCAATTAACAACGGCTTCAACCTTTGAAGGATCAACTGATAGACCTTCCTTTGATATGACATGTCCTAAAAATGTCTCTTGTTCAAGCCGAAATTCATATTTACTAAGTTTGGCATACATTTTTTTTTCTCTTAATATTTGCAATACCATTCTTACATGCTGCTCATGTTCCTTCTGATTCTTAGAATAAATTAAAATATCATCAATGAATACCACAATAAATTTATCCAAAAAGGGCCTAAAGACCCGATTCATCAAATCCATAAATGCAGCCGGTGCATTGGTTAATCCAAAAGGCATGACTAAAAATTCATAATGGCCATACCTTGTTCTGAAAGCTGTCTTGAGAACATCTTCACTTTTAGTCTTAAGCTGATGGAATCCAGATCTAAGATCAATTTTTTAAAACACTTGTGATCCTTGTAATTGATCAAATAAATCATCAATTCTAGGTAATGGATACTTATTTTTCACTGCCACTTGGTTCAACTGTCTATAATCGATACACAATCTCATGGTCCCATCTTTCTTTTTAACAAACAATACTGGAGCACCCCAAGGTGACACACTGGGCCTGATAAAACCTTTATCTAATAATTCTTCCAATTGTTATTTAAGTTCCTTAAGTTCTGCAGGTGCCATTCTATAAGGTACCTTAGAAATTGGGGCTACCCCTGACAACAATTCAATAGAGAATTCAATTTCCCTGTTAGGCGGTAATCTTGACAATTCTTCAGGGAAAACGTCGAGAAATTCTCGGATAACCGGAGTGGTATCCAAATTTATCTCTTCCTTCCTATCTTCTTTGATATAGGCAAGAAAGCCTTGACATCCTTTTCGAAGGAGGCGATTAGCTCGAATACAGGAGATTAAATATGATGGGGAGTCTTCTTTGTTACCATTGAAGTAAAATACTGGTTGATACGGAATACTAAAGGTAACCATTTTCTTGCAACAATCAATACTTGCATGGTATGCAGAAATCCAATCCATGCTCAAGATTACATCAAAATATTGAATTTTTAGGAGTATTAAATCAACCAACAGTTCCTTTTCTTTTATCTTCATTACATAGGATTTGTACACTATATTGGTGTCACTTGAATTTCCCATCGGTGTGGCTACCTCTAGAATGTATTCTAATTATTCTGGTTCTATCTTTAAGTGGCATGCAAAGTGTGGTGACACAAATGAATGAGTAGATCCTGGATAAATCAAAACATGAGCTACTTTTTAGAAGATAATAAGAGTACCTCGGATCACTGATTTTGAGGCCTGAGCGTTTTGCTAGGTGATGGCAAATACTCTTCCCTTCATTTGAGGCTTTTGAGCTATCTCTCTCTGCTTTGGAAGCTGTTGCATCTGTAAACTAGGACGTTCTCTAATCTGGTGCCCCAATTTTCCACATTTAAAACAAGCTTCAGTATTCCAATAACAAGGGTTCGATCCATGGTTGTTCCCACATTTTTTACATGGTTCTATTGAGCTTTGAAGTGGCAAGAGCCTTGGCTTCTTGTTTGCCTTTCAAACTGTTGTGGATTAGATGGTGTGGATCTAACTTGACTTTTCTGATATTTCGTCTTTTGGTAATCTTCGAAATCTTTTTCGATAATTTGGGCTCGATCCACTATTTCAGCATAAGTTCTCAATTTTAATATTGATATTCTGATTCTAATAGCTGGTCTGAGACCCCTTTCAAATTTTTTCACCTTTCTTGCCTCATTGTTAATAATATGTGGTACAAACTTGGCCAATTCAATAAACTTGACCTCGTACTGTGCTACTGTCCGGTTTCCTAGATTAATTCCAGAAATTCCTTTTTTTTTTGTCTCGAATAAAATCTGGGAAATACTTTTCATTAAATGCCTCTATAAATACTTCCCAATGCAAGGGTTTATTTTCTTTAACCAACACTCCTTTTGCCATTCGCCACCAATGATGTGCTTCACCTTCTAACATAAAAACTGCCAAAGCTACCTTCCTATCATCAGGACATTCCATTACCTCGAATATTTTCTCCAATTGCATAATTCATCCCTCGGCTTCCAATGGGTTTATAGCACCCTTAAAAGAAGGTGGCTTCAATTTCTTAAATTGTTCGATATTACTCACACCATTTTCCCGTAACTGACTGCTTGGGTGGATTGTTGTTTTCCATCTGATGTTGCATTAGAGCAACCATATTTTTCAAGGCTTTGTGAATCCTTCCATATTAGTTTCAGCTATTCTGGATCTTGACTTCGTCCCAGTCTGTACACACAATAAATGTGATTTTAAGTACATTCCTTTTTAAATTCCCTAAGAATCTTAAACCTATTGCTCTGATACCATAATTGTCACGCCCCAAGAATTTATAATACTAATATTCCTGAGATGTGACAGTCAAAACATATATACATTGCTTGATAGGACAAATTTACAGTGGCGAATTCTTACAAGGTAACAAAAGAAAGTTTCAGCACAACTACAATATCTTCCCAAAGTTGATCCTGACGACCACTCAAAATGAAACTGCCGTTATCCTGAAAAATGTTTACCATAGTTTGATGAGTTTGGCTACTCAATAGGTGATCATCATATATCCTAAAAATAATCATGGTTGAAAGTTATCAATATTTCAAAAAGGAGGCCTACTAACAGAAATGCATTAACAGTTTCACTTTAAAAAATACGTAATTAAGTATAATCTGAATAATAGAAATGCATATAACATTTTAACAACAGTGCATAAGTCAAAGGATTTCACAAATTACCCTACTGGCGTCCCAAGTAGGTCACCTATATAACCCATCAGCGTCCTGATGGGTCCACTTAATCCCTATCGGCATCCCAGATAGGTTTACTTAATCCCTGCAGGTCCACTTATACCTCACTGACGTACCAGATGAATCCACTTAATCCCTACCGGCGTCCCAGATAAGTCCACTTATACCACACCGGCAAACCGGATGAGTCCACTTGCATACTTAAAGTATTTCTAAATCTCTTTAAACATTCGAAAGCAGCAATATCATGTACTCAACATATCACTGAAGCTATTAATATGAATTTCACTGAAACCATTAATAACAGTCACTTTCAATAACATTTCAAAAATACCCAGTCAAATATTTTGGGCTAAAATTCAGAAAGGTAGCAGTTCGTAAAGACATTCTAGCATAATTGCCAATCTAATATGTATAGAAAAATTATTATAGAAATTCAAGAATACGGAATTATCACCATTTATGGGATGTCAATTCGTAAATAAATATTTCACAGACAATGCTATAATCAATTGCAAAAATATCAGTTTTCAAATAAGAAGGCAGTCATTTGCACATGAAATTTACAATGTCTAAATATTCAAAAACAGTAGAAAAAAATCTCACAATTTACTAACAGCAAAAATATCACATTTATTTCTAATAATTTGACAGTATCTAAAATTTTCTAACAATAGACAAGAAAAATAAATAAATTTATTTTTAAAAATTTACAGCATTTGAAATTTCTAACATAGATAAAATATCACAATTTTTATTAAAAAGATTAATTTTCAAATTAATGAGGTCGCTTGCGCATAAAATTTATCATGATAATAAGCAGAAGTAATTATTTCATTTCATTTTTAAAAAGAACGGATTATTTTTCAAGATAATAAAGTCACTTACCTAAAACATTTGAGAGGAAGCTTCCGATAAAAATTCGGCTAGAGAGAAAAAAAGCTCACTGCGTTTCGACTAGAGAAAGAGAGATCTAAAAATTTTCTAGAGTGGTAGTCCTCACTTCTCTTATTTAAATTCTTACTACACCTTAATATATACTCTTATTAAGTTACACCCCGCACATGAGGTGTAAGACTTATATTACTCCTGAAATGTTAAAACCCCACGTCAACTAAAGGACTTGGTGTCAACTAAAGGACTTGGTGAAAGTAAGGAAAAGCTTAAACCAAAAGCTTTTGAAAATAGTGATGGTCTTTAAGGACCATCATGCTCATGTGGACCATCACTTATTAAAAGTTTCTTTTCTCTCTTTTTTTATTTTTTATTTTTTATTTATTTTGAAATTTTAGGATTATTACTGCTAGCATGGATTTTTGTCTAGAGAGTAAATAGATAGTAGACTCCCGAGAGAGTAGAAAATCTTTTGTGTTCTTTTAATGAGGCGTGTGCAATATTACGAGAATTAAATTATTGTAATACTACTTTATGGTATTACGGTATTTTAATTACCATAATACTCCTTCAACTGACTGCGCCATTTAAATTACTGTAATGTTATTACGGTAATTAAATTAGCCTAATACTACTTTAAAGTATTAAGGTATTTTAATTATCGTAATACTCCTTCAACTTATTACGGGATTTAAATTACCATAATATTCTTTAAGATAAAAAAACTATTGTGAAGGTTATTTTGGTTAAAAAAAACCCCAAAATTTGTGAGAAATGGTGTAGGTGAGGTTTTGAAAAATTGGGGTTTTTTTTTCGATTATAGTAAACTATAGATATATTAGCGATAATTTCTAGAGAAAGTATGTTATGTGTTTTTAAATTGAACAAATAGGGATAAAAAAGTAATTTTCCTCTAGCCACCGAATTCTAGTGAAATAAGATAAAATTACTAAAATACCTCTAAAGGCAATTTGGAAATATCTCAAAGTTAATTTTGAGGAAGTATTTGATTTACCTTCAAATTAAAATTGTAATCTTTTGTCCCTTTTTATAATATTACAAGGGATTTCAACCCCTTTTTTCCCATTTTATTTTAACTTTAGTTATAATTTCATAAAATTAGGAAAGTAATTGCACATGTTTTTTTTTTTTTGAAATTAAAATTATTCTCAAATGTTTTATAATTTTACAACGAAGACTCGTTATCGTCAATTTCTTTTATTTTACAAATTACCCTCACTTCAATCATTCAAAAGTCGAACCAGTTTGTGGATTTTCAGTTCAAACCCTTTAAAGATTCGAACTTAAGCAAGATCGATCTTTGATTGAACTTTAGCCACAAGGACTAGTTCAGCCCTTCAAGATTTTAACTGAAGCAAACTTAACTTAAGCTAGCTGTAAGGACCAGTTCGACCCTTCAAGAGTTCAACTGGCTTCTGACTTTTTAGAAACAAACTTAAACTAGTTATGTGGACAAGTTCGACCCTTCAATGGTTAAACTACTTTCAGGAATTTCTGAGAGCAAGTTCAAGCTTTGAAGGACTTAAGCAAGTTTAACTGTTGTCAAACATAAGCTAGCTGCAAGGACCAGTTTGACCCTTTATGTTTTGGACTTTTCTGACTTCAATCCTTCCGAACTTGGGTTAATTTTAGCAATAAATTTTTTTTTTTTTGACAAAAAAGGACCTTACGGTAAAATTGAAAATTTTTGGGATAGTTTTTTAATTTTTTTTTAAAAAAAGACCCTTATAATAGTTTCTCTAAAAATTATTGTCCAACTCTCCCCATCCTCTTTTTATTCATTTATAATCATTATGTGCTCCTAGAAAATTTTCCTTATTTCAATTTAGCCCACCCCTTCTTTCCCTTTTCCATATGGCTTTTCCCATCTTTTTATGCAAATACATGTCTCACCATTCCACCGTACTCTTTCATTTTCCCTCTCTTATAAAACGAACCTCTATCCTTTGCAAACCTATCTCTCTATCATCATTTATTATTATTTTTGGGGAATCCTATAAAAAAATTTACGTGCATCGGTACACGTAAGCTTGCGCGCACATATACACACTTTTTTTATTTTTGGGTAATTCAGTAGGAAAGGAGATCCTCTATTCATGATAAAAATAGAACTCATGACATCTCTCTCTTAATGCTTAAGTTATTCCTAATTAGTACCTTGAGTTGATAAGACCGTTTCATTTGGTCACATTATGAAAAGGGAAAAGTTTATACAAGGGTGAGGACCGAAACAATCAAATTAAGACACAACTAAAAAATTCATTAGAAGAGGTTGTTTTGAAGCTAAAAAATCATCAAATTGATCATCTCGATCTCAAGATGTATGTATATAAGAAAAAACGGATTTCAAGTCTTGGAAATAGGGCAACTTATAATGCATTTTTAGGATGGTCAATTTTCAAGTGTTCATAGATTTGCTCTATCTTTATTAAATTTGAAGCTTTAAATTTTATAATTAGAGATAAAGTTAAAATTTAAAGCATCACAAAGAATTTTAGTATTGAAATAACATATTTCGATGCTATTTGAAGATGCGACTAATTTTGATTGTTTAGGGCCACAACCTTACAAAAACTACACCCATATGAAAATGGGTTCACACTTCTATATTTTACCCAAAGTTATCAACTTTTATTGCTAAAATTTAGACCAAAGTTACATCATTCATGATAGATATAGACTCAAGCGAAACACCTCTTATAGCTAAACCATCGGCAATACCATTGGCCTCCCTATACAAATGGGTTCACACTTCTATCATGTACCAAATTCAAGGGTGGTAAAGCTGTTCCATCTAGATGCTTCTTCTGTCCAGAAACCATGGTGAGAGATTCAACCTGCCTGAAACTTCAGTTTTTGAGAATTTGCCCTTAACTGAAGAAAAGACATACGAGTTATGTACACCATTTTCAGCAAAACTGAAGGAGAAAATTCCATTAAGCCGCAAGATGGTGTTATGGTTGAAAGGGTAGAAGGGAAACACAACATGTCATGATCCTAAGAGGAATAAGACTCCTTAATTTAAAGTGAGAAAAGTAATAAAAGGAAGAGGTGTGGTTTGTACGAGGTCTAAACCTTAAATAATAAAAGTAAGATACACCTCTAAGTCTGGTTGAAAGATGCAATTATAAAAATCTTACGATGGCATAAAAATCTACGATGGCATAAAAATCTATTTTTATTTTAAATTATGAAATTAAAACTTTAAAAATGATGTAGATTGAGCAGATTTAGAAACAGTTAAAATTTTGAAAATAAACACTCTCGTTTCTTATTGATCTCTCTCAAGGTTGAGATGATCCATTGTAAGGTTTGTCAATGTTAAATAATAGTTTTGAGTGGCTTATTGAGGTGTACCTAAATTCTACAATGTAAAATTGACAAATAATGATAGCAAAAAAATCCATCAAAATTGGTGTGGATGGAGTATTTCTTGCCATTTGGGCTAGAAATCAGGCAGCAAAGTGACCATTGCTTGGCCAAATGTGCCCAGCAGTGCGGTGTGTCAATAACACATGGATGGCCTAGATTTAATCCTGACCGCCACAAACTTATTTTGGGGTAAGTTTCTCTTTCTGGACTTATGATCCATTTAAGATCATTCAAATATACAAAATCCAAGTATCTAAACCCTAATCCTAACTCCGAATCTAAAGCCCTAAAACCTAGACTTGGGGCATTAAAACACTAGATCAAGGACGTCTTTTCCAACCAAGTTTTAGGGAGAAACAAGTAATCTTTTCAATCAATCGAAATCCCTCGATATAAGTTTCGAGGCGTCTTTGTTTTCCTTGAAGAGAAATCAAATGTGGATATGGAATCTCATACATGGAGGAGAGACTCTAACCTTTGCTGTTTGATGTAGGCCTAACTCTAGATGTCGGGCTTGAGGGCCTAGCTTTCAATTTTTTTTATTTTTTTTTTATTGTTTTTGTTATTATTATTATTATTCATTTTTTTTAAAGATTTGTTTTAAATCTAAAAAAAATTATAAAAAATCTAAAGACTACACTTTTTATGCAACTTACCTTCAACCTAACTTTTTTTCAAACTTTTTTCCCAAAAATACACTATCTATGCAAATAACCCCCAACTAAAAAAAAACTAAATTACCCTCCCTTATTTTTACCTTAGCCACGCCTCTGTCTCCTCTATCCCACCAAAAAAGGGGTTTCGGTACTGTGTAAGTGCAATTCGGCAGTAAGGCTCCAACACTGTGTAAAGTACGGTCCGACAGTTGGGCTCTGGTACTTGTAAAGTACGTTCCGGCAGTAGATGTTACTGGATTCCAGGGCTCCGTTACTATGTAAAAGGCTGTCCGGTCTGGCATTTGTGCGCTCCGACAATGTTATGGTGCACACCGGCAATGTGCTATTGGGGTCCAAAAGTCACCGTCAAATTTGGCAAAAAAATAATTTTGTGTCCGAGAAAGGTATTTCTGTAAAAGAAATGAATTTTTTCCCTTGGAGGCGTATTTCCATAGAAAGTTTATTTTAGGGAAAAAAAGCAAGGTTGGGGAAAAATTGCATAGAAAGTGTGGTCTTAGGTTTATGGTAATTTTCCCTTAAATCTATTTTACGTGTTTTCCCTTTTATTTATGTTTCCATTTCAGATTTACACAAACTTAAGCCTGCCCTGGTCAACGATGTGCGGGAACTGATCTAAACATAAATTGAAATTTGGTAGGACGCATTCCTTCAATCTTAAAATATAAGTTTAGACCTGATCTTAGACGGATCACACTTTTGATTAGTTTGACCTGTCTGGAAATACCGTGTAAAGAACCTTATATAAACTGTTGTTTGTAGGAAAAAGCCCAAGGACTCAAATCAGAAAACATTTTGGAAGAGATTCAAGTGCCACCCCCTAATTCTAAGAAAAGATGCAAGACGTAGAAAGAAATCGATGATGCAATTGGGAAGTTGGGGATGGACATAAAGAAACTACAATGGGTTAGAGAGAGAAGCCACTTTGAATGCTTTAAAAGATGATAACAAAAATAAAAATTCCCCAGTACAAGAATTGCCTGCTGATGGAGGTGTGGATTTGGCACTGAAATTTTTTTAGGGCATATACATAGTTTTTATGAAATTTTAGTGCTGCCTGGGTTTAATATAAAATGGGTGCGGTTTGTATAGAGCTGAGGCTCTAAACAATCAAATTAGAGCCCACCTTCAAATAGTGTCGAGAAATATGGTTTCAATACTGAAAAGTTTTGTGATAGCCTTAAATTATATTTTCATCTTTAGTTATAAAATTTAAATTTCAAAAATAGTGCAGATCGAGCAAATATATGAAAACTTGAAATTCTTAAAAATTGACTGTCCAAAAATTAGTTACAAGATGCACTATTTTCAAAACTTGAAATCCATTTTTTTCTCATATTCATGCATCTTGATGTTGAGATATCAATTTGATGATATTTGGGCATTAAAACAACCTCTTCTAATGAAAATTTTGAGATAGGCTCTAATTTGACTGTTTAGAGCCAAGGCTCTATATAAACTTTTCCCATATAAAATTAAGGGGGTTTTATGGGATGTTGGCATGGTTTTTTTTCCTTATATATTTTTTAGGTAAAATTACATAAATATCCATTTTAGTTTCCGTTATTATCAAAATACGAAAATACTTTCCATTATTACTGATATGTCCGTGTTTTACAATTCATAACGTTTTTTTAAAAAAAGATCGAAACTACCCATTTTCGGTTTTTCCAAAAACCGAAATCAAACCAATTTTGATTTTTCAAAACCAAAAATATAAAATTTTAGGTTCTTCAACAACCGAAAAATGTTCTATCTGTTGTGGCGTATTCTCTCTACCTCTCCGATAAAATTAGAGGGGAACAACTAGTTTGAGCCTCTAAATTTAGGAGAAATCTCAAGAGATTAGAAGATTAGGAGAAATCTTATGACGTATTCTCTACCTCTCTCTGAAGTCATGATTATCCCATAAAATAAAAGGGGAGCAACTAGTTTGAGCCCCTAAATTTAGGAGAAATCTAAGTGATTATGAGAATAAAATATTAGGAGAAATCTTGTGGTGTATTATCTCTTTACCTCGCTTATGGAGTTTTCTCTCTTGTGGTGTATTCTCTCTCTACCTCTCTAAACTTATTGGTATATGATAAAATCAGGGGGAACAATTAGTTTGAGCCCCTATATCAAAGGAGAATGGAAAGCTGATGACCCACTCCATGATTCCCTACCTTCAAGAAGAGATCTCTCATCAATTCAAGCTGTTCGAGCTATGGGAATATCCAAACCAGGCCAAATTCCTCTCTCAATACGTTGGGTGAAACTTACCCAAAAAAAAGATGCTTAGAGAAGGGGAGAGAGAGTTCAAAAAAAAAACATTTTTACTTGTGTAATGTAGAGAGAGAATACGTACCCACAAGAGAGAAAAAAAATTATGTTATTGAAGAACCGAAAATTTTAAATTTTCAGTTATTCAACGACCGAAATTTGCTTGATTTCGGTTATTGAAAAACCCAAAATGGACAGTTTCATTTTTTAAAAAAAATATTATAAAGTCTAAAAAACGGATATATCAGTAATAACGGAAAGTATTCGGTATTTTGGTAATAACGGAAGCTAAAATAGATATTTATGTAATTTTCCTATTTTTTATTTCCTAAAACACCTTTTTTATGATCAAAATGCCCCTCACCGTATTATAATATATTTTGCATGTGTCCATTTTTCTTAGTGTTTAAAAGGAAAACGAAAATTCATTCCCCAAAAACTCACTATTCGAATGTTGAGGCTTAGAAAATGAGAAGGGTTGGAAGAGAAAGCTAGTGTTCTAGTTATTCTCTCTCACTACCTATATTCCTCTGTCTTTAAATTTCAGAAGTGTTTGGGCCACAAGGGAGCACCCAAGGTCACCCTGAGACAAATTAATGTTGATTTTATTGTCATGCTCCATTACCCTTAACTCTCTTTCTCTATATTGCTACTAAGCTCTTGTTCTAGAATTTCCAACAAGATATTTGGGTGCTTTTGATGATTTTTAGTTGTAAATTTGCTTATTCTCTAGAAGCCCAAGTTGAAGTAATTGATGAGATCGTTTTATACTTCATATTTGATAATTTGGTATGATTCATAGCTAGGATAAGCATAAAATAAATTATAACAATTTGGGAATTTGATTTGATGATTTTAGGAGCTCTTGGTTATAGATATATGCTTATGCTAATTATGTGAATGGATTATATACATATTAAGTATTTGATAATATTTTCAAGTAGGGTAGAAAGATAAATTTTGATATGATTTTGCTTGAATCCATATTAGTAACCACTCTAAATCGATCCTAATATGGGAGCTTTACGATATTTTTTCATGTTTCAAAATACAAAATTAGAACCTGGCTTAGTCGCTTGTCAATCCGATCTGAATCACTTGATTTCGAGCGATATGAATAATTTGAAATTGACTTAGATCTTCATATTTTGATATGGGGTGTGGTTTGCATAAAGTTGCAACCTTAAACAATCAAATTAAGGCGTGCTTCTAATTTTTATCATAAACGTAATTTTGGTGTCAAATATTATTAGGATGGATTGAGAATCTATTTTGATCTCTAATTCTAAAATTTTAAACTCCATAAAAGGTTCAAATTTAGTAGATCTATAAACACATGAGAACCTTGAAAATAGACGGTCCAGATAATATGTTACAAGATATACTATTTTTAAGACTCGAAATCTTTTTTTCTTTTTATATTCATGGATCTCGATGTCGAGATGATTAATTAAAAGGTTTTACAACATCAAAACAACCTTTTCTAATGGATTTTTGAGGTGCACCTTAATTCTACATTTTAAGACTGCAACCTTATACAAGCTTTTTCCTTTGTTATGGGGCAATTTTATTTTATTTAAAGACTATAAATTAATGAATTTTCTTTATAGACAACTGTGGGCACCTAAGCAATGACATTATAAATCCCACAAGTATTATTGCTAAATGATTTAAAAAGAGGAGGCAAAATCAGCTATTTATTATTATTATTATCATCATCATCATCATCATCATCATCATCATCATCATTATCATTATTATGATTATTATTATCATTATTATCATTATCATTATTATCATTATTATTATTATCATTATCATTATCATTATTATTATTATCATTATCATTATTATCATTATCATTATCATTATTATCATTATCATTATTATCATTA
>NW_006499159.1:3013074-3025893 GCF_000471905.2 Amborella trichopoda
CAAGGTCTCTTTCTCAAAACCATTTTGCCAGTGCAACATACTGTATATTCTAGTTTAAGAAGAAATATTCAAAGTTCAGAACAACTGACAATACCCCAAAAATAAACATTGTGAGCATAAGGAATGATGTGAAGGAAAGAGTGTTGGGATGCTTTGTAAAAGTTGATCCTAGAGAAAGAGAAATTAGAACTGTGATGATTTCATTTGCCATGTCCTGGTACAAAACTTGGGAATGCAATCCTAATGGCTCACAACAAAGGGGATTTATGGTACTAACAAGGTGCTCGATTGAAAACAATTTAGGGGTTTTCGTTCCTCCACCAAAATTAGGGTGGCCACCTCTCGGGTCCGGGTCTGGGTCCGGGTCCAGGTTCGGTTTTGGGGTCCAACCTCAGACCCAAAAAAATGATCTAGGATTGGGGACCTGGACCAGACCAAAAAATTAAAATATTCAGATATTTAATTATATTTCATATTATCATAATCCTCATCCTAGCGTTTTTCTAGTTAATTGGGGTCGGCTACACGAATCCTGATCCGTCATTCTGCTCTATTTAAGGCTATACTCTCAGTGACGCCATAAGTCCCCATATGTTTTCAAACTATTTCCAACCATATCCTTTTGGGCCTACCATTTACCCTTTTCAATCCTTCCACTTGAACTATCACGCAGCTTTTAACAGGTGTTGTGCTGGGTCAACGCCATACATGACCAGCCCATCTAAGTCTATAATCTCTCATCTTATCGTCTATTGGTGCCACACCTAAACTTTCTCAAATGGATTCATTTTGGATTCTATGCCTTATTGACTTGGCACTTATCCATATCAACATCTTCATCACCGCTGCACGCATTTTATGAGTATATTGCTTTTTATCTGCCCAACATTCCACCCCATAAAGTAAAGCTAGTCTCACAGTTGTCTTATAGATCTTACCCTTTATCTTCATTAGTATACGACGATCACATAAATTTTCAGTTGCACTTCTCCACTTCACCCATCAAACTCTAATTCTATGTTTGACATCTTTTTCAATCTCTTTATTTTCCTAGATTATCAACCCAAGGTATTGAAAGTGCGGTCTTTTTTGTACTTTCTGGCTGTCAATCTTAACTACTTACTTGTCTCTACCCCTATATTTACTAAATTTACATTTCATATGCTTTGTCTTAATCTGACTAATTTAAAAACCTTTAGATTCTAGAGTATTCCTCCAAAGTTCTAACTTTGTGTTGACGCCGTTTCAGATCTCATTGAGTAAAACTATATCATTTGCGAATAACATGCACTACGATACCTCATCCTGCAAGTACCTAGTTAAGTCGTCCATAACTAAGACAAAGAGCTATGGGTTCAATGCTGACCCATGATATAGATCTATTGCCACTGAAAACTCACTCGTTTCTCCACTAGTTGTTCGCATACTAGTTAGTGCTCCATCATACATATCTCTCATCAAGTCGATGTAGTGTCTGGAGACTCCTTTCTTTTCCAACACCCTCCAAATCAAATATCGAGGTACGCAATATAAGCTTTCTCTATATCAATAAAGAACATGTGAATGTCTTTTTTCTATCATTCTAAACTTTTCAATCAGTTGCCTAAGTAGAAAAATTTAAATATATTTCATATATTAGACTCATAAAATATTACCGGGCCTGACGAAAAGGAGTCTTAGAGCTTTCTATTTAAGGGCATCTTTTTTCAAGGTTGGTTTATATCTAGTTCAGTTGTAGAAATCAAAGTTGAGATGTGGTATTTGCTAATTCAAGTGCTAACTGCTCAAACCCAAGTTGTGTTCCTTTTTTAGGTTCCATTATATCGTGAGAAACTTCAAAATCTCGATCTTTCCAATAAACATTGGTGCCAATATTAGTAAATATGAGTGCAAATATGGATCCTGAATTGCTTATGATATCAGTGATCAATAAAAAATGACGCCAAATATGCACCCAAGAAACTATTGTTATGATATCAGTGATCAATAAAAAATAAAGCCAAATATACACCCAAGAAAATATTGTTGCTACTTATTAAATTATACTTGAATTGATGTGGTATTATCCCACATGTATCTTAAACATCCTTAGAAATATTGGTATGTATTTGGCTTCATCTTTGATGATGCTTTGTTTTACTTGGATAAGATCCAAAATCTTCATCGACTTAGATGGAGCTTTTAAAGGATCCAAGCAACTCAGGTTTGCCTGTAGCATGTTTCCGCAGGAGCACATATCATATATTGACTCTTTCACGTAAAAGAGCTACTTAGAAATAGTTTTCGATAAATATTTTCAAATTAATAATCTCGACATCAATATGTATGGACATGAGAAAAAAAATGGATTTTAAGTTTTGAAAATAATGCATCTTGTAATTTATTTTTGGACTGTCAATTTACAAGATTTTCATAGATCTGCTCGATCTACACTCTTTGTAAAACTTTAAACTTTATACTTAAATATGAAAATATATTTAAAACTATCTCAAAGATTTCTGGTATTAAAACTATTGGAAATGTGGTCTGTCGGGCCCTTTTCTCCCAATTTTTTTTTTTTTTCAATAATGGTACCAATCCCATGTAGTTAACATGAGGTAATGCTATATATTTGGATTCATTTTTTAGCTTTAATAGGATATTGTACTAGAAGGAAAACTCAGTGGTGTGTTTGGAGTTGGATTCCTTGTAAGAATTTGTTTTTACATTATAGATATGCAAAGTTTATTTAATTTATAAATATTTTTTATCAAATTGTAGGAATGCTTAGATGACATCCTATTATGTAAGTCATTAGTGGATTAATGACAGGTTGGCTCATTATATAGGATTAACAGTTTTGCGACAATTTGTTAATCTTAATTAGCTGCACTTAAGGGAATTAAGGCAAAAGTTATACTTGGATCTCATCTTCTATAGATCATGAATGTGACAGTTACAAAAGGAGGTTAATCGCTCTAGAAAAGATAGAACAAAGTGTAGAAAAATAGAATAGAAGGTGAATGAGATTCATCAAAGATGATTCTCAAAGTTGTCTGTCACTACATGGCTTGGTCCATAGGATTTGGTATGGAACTTCAAGTCCCTCATGTGATGTAAAGACAGATCCGAGTAAGTTCTTTTTTTTTTCAATTTTATTTATTTATTATTATTTTTATTATGACTAATAATGGTATCGGAACAAAGATAAAAAAGTTGCTAAAAGAAAGATATATTTTTCCCCACAGAGATGTGCATGATAATATTAACACAGCAGCCGCTACTTTGTGATACATTGAGTTTTTTTTTTTTTTTTGCCGCCAACTGGAAGTCAGTTGACTTTTGATCCCAAAGATCTCTTCTTTTTACGGTGGAATTTTTTTTTTGCTGACTAGAATCCAATTGACTTTGATCCCAAGAGATCTCTTATTTTTACAGTAAAACAAGGGTCTTAGAGTTTGGCTTCCCTTCTTCAATTTACCCTCTCCCATTTACCTCCACTGAGGATGGAGTTCTAGATTCTTTTTGCAAGGTCGTGGTCTTATATTTCATTGAGGACTGAAGCTTTGAGAGAGAGAATCTTCCTAGGGTAGGTTAGATTGATGCCAACCCTTAATGGAGTTTTGAAGTTTCTTTTGAGCCCTCTATGAGCTTAAGCCTGCCATTGGTGCAGTGACTATTGCCCCTTGCAGCACCAATGGGCAACCCTGAAATGGAACCTAAAAGCCCCTTTATGACATTCACTATGTCCTAAACAGTACCTGGTTTCACTACTACACCTGGTTTTCTCTCTCTAAAACCCCCAATATCTTCACTACCCTATAGGTTTCATTGAAACTCAATGAGCCACCAAGGTTGGTTTTCTTTCTCTGAAGCCTCAAAAATCTTTACTAGTCCGTAGATTTCGTTGAAACTCAATGAACCACCAAGGTTGAGGCTTGTTAGAGAGATGCAGTATTGGCTTGAGAGGTCACACGGTTGGGTGTTGTTGTAGCGGACTTCATTCTTCTCCATAAAGAGAAGCAGCATGAGGATGCTAGAGAGAGAGTGAATTTAAAATGGCTATTTTGCTTCCCAATGTAACCTGAAATTTTTTTTTTGGAGCTTTGTCTATGAAGATGGGAAATTCCGCTAAAAATAATAATAATAATAAAATAAAATAAAAAAAAAGAAAAAGAAAAGGTTAACTCCATGGAGTTTCCTCCGCGACTAATATTAGGTAGTGTTTCAAAATAATTGGTATGCTCCAATTAGAATTTTTTTTTTGGTAAGTTCTTTATTGCCTTAAATTAGAAATTTTGTCCACATTCTATTTTATCAAAATAGCATGAAATCAATGCACTTCGAATATGAAAAGTATTTGAAAGATTTCAATTACAAATTTTTTACGGTAAGTTCTTTATTGCCTTAAATTAGAAATTTGTTCACATTCTATTTTATCTAAATAGCATAAAATAAATACACTTTGAATATGAAAAGTATTTGGAAGGTTTCAATTACAAAGTTTTTATGACAAGTTCTTTATTGCTTTAAATTAAAAATTTGTTCATATTCTACTTTATCTAAATAGCATTAAATCGATGCACTTTGAATATGAAAAGTATATGGAAGGTTTTAATTACAAAGATTTTATGATAAACTATTTATTGCCTTAAATTAGAAATTTGTTGACATTCTATTTTATCTTAATAGCGTGAAACCAATGCAAATCAGTGTGTAGTCCTATTTTAAAACGTAAGTCTCTCTCTTTTTCAGAATTTAAATTTCTCTCTCTACTTAAAAATAAATAAGTCTTTCTCTTCAATGAACATGAAAGACGCATTCATCATGTCATTTACACCATGGGCTATGAACGACATAATACCATCATCCCCATGTCCATGACCATAGACATTATCGAAAAGTTGCGTTGATGTTAATACTATAAGGCATTATTTTATATTTTAGCTAAACCTCTTAATGCACAAAAGGCAACTTGCGTAATTTTAGGCAAAGCTCAATAGTCATTTATCTAATCATTTATATGAAAACATGTGGAGAGCAAAAGAGAGATACACTCTCTCATTTGCCATGTACGAGAGAGAAATTTGGTGTTCACTATTTACTTTTTTTATTTCTAATATAACCCTATAGCAATTATACATATTATGACAAGACAACTATTTATGTAAAGAAATACTTGATTTGAAATATTTCATGGTGATCAATGCTTATGAATATTCCAAGTTCAACAATATATGTATATTTGTGATAATATTCTTTTTCCTCCCTTATTTTTTTGCAAGATTATGCATTACAACATCCTTGGAAAGTGTAAGCCTATATTGTCCATGTTGTGTAAGAATATTTTGTTTGACTTAATAATGTTGTTCATTATTAACCTAGTTGTGACTTATTTTTATTTATTTTTCTTGCTATTCTTCCTTATATTTAGAAAACCAAATTTGTACCCATGAGGATGTGATGCTAAGCTATTATTTTTCATTGAGATGCAGTAATCATTATAGTGCTCTATGTATATCCACATAATATTAATAATATTTAATGATGTATCATGTTAGATTGAACTATCATATTGTTGATAGCTATTCATTGGATAGTGGGAGTAAATCATCATTTACCAAACTAGTGTTGAATTTGTTATCTCGATGGTGATCAATGCACATTAAGAAAGTCATTGAATTCTTCATTCAATGAGCATTCTCAATGCCTCGAAGATGACTCACACCTCCACCACCTAAAGCTATGTCAGATTATTATTGTTCTTATCATTTTGACCTATGATCCGAATCTATGCTTTGGACTTAAAGACCAGTGGTGGATGATATGTTTCAGAAACATGCAGAAGGTGGGTCTTTTTTTTCTCTTGGCTAAAAGATAGATGTAAATAAAATCTAATATGTTGGTGAATAATTGGTAAGGTATATGAGAAATCTCATGCAGGTAGCATAAGACAATGCCATATATAATACCATTGAGGTTAAAAAATCCAAATATGGTGTATGACTAAATTAGCAGGGTATATGTGAAATCACATGCAAGTAGCATGATGCAATACCATATACAAGGTTGTTAAGGCCAGGATATCCAAGTGTGTTGTATGACACTTTGGCAGGGTATATATAAAATCCCATGCAAGTAGCATTAGGCAATGCTATATACAAGGTTGTTGAGGCCAGAAAATTCAAGTAAGGTGTATGATCACTTTGGCATCGTATAAGTGAAATCTCATGCAAGTAGCGTGAGACAATGCCACATACAAGGTTGTTGGAATCAGGAAATCTAAGTATGATGTGTGACCTCATTGGAAGGGTACATGTAACCATATCCAAGGTTGTTGAGACCATGAATCTAAGTGTGATGTATGACCACATTAGCAGGGTATATCTGAAAATCCCATGTCGAAAGCATGATGCATTGCCATGTACAAAATGTTAAAGGGCCTTCAGGCCAAGTGGGAGTTATTGAAAATGTGGCCTATCGGGCCATTTTCTCCCGAATTTTTTTTTTTTTATAATGGTACAAAAGCCATATTGAAGTATATGTGAAATCCCATGTGGTTAACGTGAGGTAATGCCATATACTTGGATCCATTTTTTAGCTTTAATAGGATGTTGCATTGGAGAGAAAACCCAGTGTCACTAGAGGGAAAACCTAGTGGTATGTTTGTAATTGGATTGCTTGTAAGAATTTGTTTTTATATTATAGATATACAAAGTTTATTTAGTTTATAAACATCTTGTATCAAATTGTGGGAATGCTTAGATGACATCCTATTATATGAGTCATTAATGAAATAATGACAGGTTAGCTCATTACATAGGATTAATAGTTTGGTGACAACTTGTTAATCCTAATTAGCTGCACTTAAGAGAATTAAGGCAGAAGTTACACTTGGATCTCAACTCCTATAGACCATGAATGTGAGAGTTACAAAATAAATGTATTCTCTATAAAAGGAGGTTAACCCCTCTAGAAAAAATAGAGAAAAGTATAGAAAAATAGAGATGGAAGGTGAATGAGATTCACCAAAGATGACTATCAAGGTTGTTTGTCACCGTATGGCTTGGTCTATAGGATTTGGTATGAAACCTTAAGTCCTTTGTGTGATTTAAGAACAGATCCGAGTAAATTTTTTTTTTTTCAATTTTTTTATTTATTATAATTTTTATTGAGACGAACAGAAACCACATTTCTCAACACTACTTGAATGTGCGCTTTACTTTGATTGTTTAGAGCCTCGGCTCTATACAAATCGCACCCTATAGACAATTTCAAAAGAGAACACTTTTACTTTGGTTCTTGGTGGGTTGGCGCGGGTATCCAACCTTTGATAGTGGGGTTGCTGTCATGTAGACCTAACCAACCAAGCCAATGTCAAAAAGAGAAAAGAAGATATATGACCCATTCGCATGCCATGTTCTTGGGTTTGTTGAAATACTAACATATATTTTCATGGGGTTCACTTTCTTGAAATTTTGATAAAGAAAGAGCAATACTTAAATGTTTTAGAAATTGAGGGTAAAAGGTTAGCCAGATAAATTCATGGAATGGGATTACGTGAGGTAATTATCAATTAACTTGTTTTGTCAACTTACAAAAAAGGAAAAAAAGAAATTTATAAAGAAATACTTTATTTCTTTGGGGTGTATTACAAGGTTTCGAGATTTTTTTTTTAATTTTGAATTTAGTTATTGACACACTTACAATCACTTAATTTAAAATCTGATGGACAAGATTGATTATAGCTCCTTTATACTAAAGGTAAATGATCTCCTTGTATAATTTTCCTTCTTTTCTTGAGGGAAAGAACCACCCAATTACAAAAACCTTGTTCAAACAAAGAATGACCCAAACTGGTCATTCAGTGAAAAAGAGTGACCTTACTTTGGATATTGGATGTCCAAACCAATTGTCATTTGGGAATAAAAAGTCATAAACATGAGATATGAGCATAAAATAGAAAAGTTAGAGCACTATTTTAAATACTCAACAAATGAGACTTATCCTAAATTTTCCCCAAAAAAGGAAAAAACGTTTAGAGCTAGTCCCTTGCTAAGTTTAGAAGTTTAGGTGCCAAAGGTTATGAAGAACCCTTTTTTGGATTTCAGTAGGGCATGTGACCAACTTGTACCATTACTTACTGTATTCTTTGACATGACATTCTAATTGAGCACATATACTATGTTTTTGCGGGAGCATAGTTTATTTCTACTCTCTTGGTCAGAAGATTTAGTTGGGAGGATTTTTTCAATTTGAGATTTTAAAAACAACTTAATAATTACTAGATGATTATTCTAAAAAAACTTAAAATTTGATTATTCTAACACTTGGATCTCACTATCTAAATATTGTATAGTCTCTATTCAATCTCGAAACATTATTTTTTTCAAGTGCATGGAGGGTACAAATGGGAAAAAAAATTCATTGCGGTTAATCTATAGGTTGAAGAGGTCACATCCCCAAAGCTTGGAATCCTAAAATTAATTCTAAGTGGGGTTTTGCCTGATGGGGTAAATAGATAATCTACTCCCTATGGAGTAGAATATCTTTTGGCTCTATAAATCACTAGAACACTCTTTTGTAGCCTTCTTTAAAACAAAATAAAACCTCACCTTAAATCCTCGCCTTGAAAGCACTTTCAACAATGAAAATCTCCATGTTGAAAATCTCCATGATGTCTTTAATATCAATTTCCATCATTGACAATAAAATTTGAAATTTAAAAAATGATAAAGATCTTGCGGATCTAAGATGAAATGGGCGGTCAAGATAATTTGTTGCAATATACACTATTTTAGAACTTGAAATTCTAATTTTTTTTCACATCCAAAACGTTCAAGCCAAGAAGATCAATGTGATGGTTTTCCAATGCTTCAATTGAAATTTTCAATGAATTATGAGGTGAGACTTTATTTATTTTGATAGGGCTGGAGCCCCATCAAACAATTTTCCTTTGTGGAAATCGATTAACATATGAAAATATGTGTAGGATACACACTCTCCCCCCCTCTCTCTCTAAAGAAGATAGCCACAAAACCGTAAGAGACGACTTCAAAAGCCTCTTTCTCTCTCTATCTCTCTCTCAAACCTGGTTTGATGATAACAGCTCTGATCAGCTGTGTTTCTCATTGTTGATCTAATAGCTCACCAAATTGGGTACGTAAACCCCACATGCACTGATTAATAAGCTAGAGAGGAGCCACCCCTAGAGAGAGGAAAAGAAGGGCCAGGCGAGAGAGAGAGAGAGAGCAATGTCCCACTTCCATCCATGATGTGAACTTGACCTAAGGGCCAACCAAGATGATAGATGGCCCTCACCCCATGTGAGAATGGTTTGTTTGTTTCCATCACTTTTCTTAAATGTGTAGACCTCTTCCCTTTTCTCCCCCCACATTTTCCCCTCCTCTAAGGTCCCCACCAACCCTTTAAAGGAGAAGATTTTCCAAATTCTTCAAACCAACAAAACAAACACAAGTCTACCACAAAAAGAAAAAGTTTATATAAGGTGTCAACTGTATAATGTACAAGTAAGGTGGAACTAAAAAACTCACTAGAGAAAGCTATTTGTGTACTAGTAAATATTTAAATCGATCACCTCGACCTTGAGATTCATAGACATTAGAAAAGGGGATTTTTAGTCCTAAAAATAATTCATCTTCTAACAAGTTATCTGGACCGTGCATTTTCAAGTGTTTATATATCTTCTTGATCCTTTCATTCTAGAACTTTAAATTTCATAACTGGAGCAACAATAGATTTTCATATCGTCGCAAGGCTTTGTGGTACTAAAACTCCATTTTCAGCATAGTTTTGAGGTGCACCTTACCTCAATAGTAGAAGGTTGATACCTGATACAAACCTCACCTATTACAAAACCCCAAATTCTTTAAACAACCAAACTAACCTTGTATTAGAGAAACACATCTTCATTAAAAGACATATGATAGAGATTATATATGAGTAGACACCAAAATGGCTTCTAATAGGAGAGAGAGAGGGTCCTCGTAGCCTTTTCTCTCCATTCTCTCTCCTCTTCTCTCTTCCCTCTCTCTGTTTTTTTCTTTCTTCTTCTTCTTCTTCTTCTATACTTCTCTTTCTTTATTTCCTTTTTTGTTACTCTCTTTGTAATTTCTCATTTTCTCAATAAAATTACTGTTAACGCTCAAAGAAAAAAAAGAAAAACACGAAGAGAGAAAACCGACGACATTTGGACCATTCTTGTGCACGAAGCAACACCATTTACCATAGGGGAAAAGTTTATATAGAACCGAGGTTCTAAACAATCAAATTAGAGCCTACCTCAAAAATTTTACTAGAAGAGATTGTTTTGATGCCCAAATATCCTCAAATTGATCATCTCGACCTCAGGATGCATGGACATGAGCAAAAAGTGGATTTCAAGTTTTGGAAATAGTGTATTTTTAATACATTTTTGGACCATCAAAATTCAAAATTTTCAAGTTTTCATAGATCTCTCGATCTAAACTATTTTTGAATTTTTAAAATTTATAAATAAATAGAAAATTATATTTTAAAGCTATCACAAAGATTTCCAGTGTTGAAACCACATTTCTCGATACTATTTGAAGGTAGGCCCTAATTTGATTGTTTAGAGCCTGGGCTCTATACACACGGCTTCCTTTATCATATCCTTGAGAAACTACAGGGGCCTTATTTATCCACCTTGCCATCCATCTTTTCTTTGAAAGTCATTATTTATATTCTACTCCCTTTCAAACTCAAAACCAACCAAAAAGTGATTTTACATGTATATCTACAATTAGAAAACCAAAAAGGAAATGGAAAATGTAGATTGACAAATCTTATAAGAACCCCATTCATATTTGCAATTATTTGGTAGAATGGAAGACTGGGGGGATGAGAGAGAGCAATGCTCTGCTCACCCAAGGCAGGTGATAGTAGGGGTGTGCCCCCATTGTTTGAAAGAAAGGCTCCTAGTTTTGGCATCCCAACAAAGGCATTCTACCCTTCCTAAGGGTGCTTTCAGGCCACAAAGAATCCTACAAAGGAAGGCTCATACCCTCCATAAAGTCTTCGCCTTGGCCTCGTTCCTCCACCGCCCCGAGTTCCTGCAACAAAAAAATGATGATTCTGATGAGGATGCATGCACAAGCCATGACGGTACGCTCTATACCCCTTCCTCAATAGCATAACATGAGAAAGGGAAAAATTAAAATAATCAATGGTAATTGAGATTTTCACAGTTTGTTTTTGGCAACAATTGAAAATTTTCACAGTTTTCTCATTCAGGATTCACATTACTCCAAAACTGAAGGAACCTCTTTGATCTCTGCGAAAGAAAATGTGTATCTGTGCCTCAAGGGAGAATCTCCATGACAAGTTCAGTCAGGGATGAACCCAAGGTTGCTAATAGAGCATTTGGTAATAGAGCAGGATAATATTTTTCTTCTGTGAGGAAATTTTCCATGTAAATGAGAACAGAAGAAAATATTATCTTGCTAATAGAGCATTTGGTTCCTCTTAAGCAAAATTAAGCAGAATAAGAAGGGTCATTTTGGTCAGAAAAATGAGAAAGGGTGCATCTATTTTAGAACTGTTTATTCCTCATCATCTAAGTTAAGTCCAATAGTTAGTTTACTGACCCCCACCTAAAACCTAACTTTATGTATCCCTTATCCCAACTTTATGTAGCCCTTATCCATGCATCGATTTGTTGCATCCAAATATTTACATTTCTCTTTCATCAAAAACTTAAGAAAGCAAATCCTTTATTTTTTTTAATGTAAATAGATTCTTACATATCCATCAAGTTTGAGGGCAATGGCCTTGCTACATGGGATCACAAAGTGGACTCTTGGGAGGGTGTGAAGGCTTCTTCCTTGAGCCATCAAAAGGAGAGTGTGGGGCCCAAGAGTGTTGTGGAGCACGGAAAGACACGCGGGAATCTGAGGTGGCGGAAGCGGATTGCCCATCTGTTCCAGCTCACCAGATGGAAGCGGTCCAGCAAGACGGCCGCATGCCACATCAGCAAAGGGGAAGTGGGAAAGGGAAGGAGGAGTTGGTTAAGAAGCCTCACCAGAAAGAGGAGCATGGAATGAGAGAGACAAGAAATAGAATAGGCAGATAGAAAGGAAGAATCAACACTCTTGTTCTTTTGCTAAGTTAATGACACTCCTTTTTTTTTTTCTCTTCTTATTTTCTTTATTTCTTTTGGGAATGTAAAGCTACAATTAGAGAAACCCAACCTTTTGCTATTAAAAATAAAAAAAACAAAATATTTTTTTTTCTTTTTCTTTTTTCTCAATGATTTCTATTTTGTACTTTGATGAGTAATTTTAGCTATAGAAAGAGGACGTCTTGTACTATTTAGTCTAACTAAATATAACTGGAGATTTATTGCAGTTATCAGCTAGGATTTATTTGTAAAGTGGAGTCCACTTTAAAATCACCATATGAGAGAGAGAGAGGTTAGCCGGCTAGCTGACAGCTACAATAAATGTCCAACGGTCTAGGTTGAAGGTACGTCGATCCAATGGTTACAATTGTATTTTGTATCTAAATTTAAATTTTTTGTTCTAATTCACTTAAAATTTTGAGTGTCTACTCTTCTCATCAAGACACACCTAATAAAACTATTTAAAAAATAATTTATAAATTATAAAGTAATCAAAATATCCCTAAAAGTTATTGGGGTGTTTTAGTCGATTTAGTTTTTGTGAATAATTTGTTTAATACTTTTATTCGGTGCAGCTTGATGAGAAGAGTAGACGCTCCAAATTTCACGTGATTTAGATTTATAAAATAATGATTTAAATTCAAATGTGAAATACAATCTTAACTATCAGACCGATCAAG
>NW_006499159.1:3029444-3059886 GCF_000471905.2 Amborella trichopoda
CTTGCTGCTTTAAACTTCTTTTTTAACCTAAACACTGTGAGAAAGACGTGTTATTTCTAAACTCAATCATTTCTCTCTCTTCACTTATATACCCCAAACTTCTCTCTTTCTCTCTTCTCCCAGTAATTTCCCACCTGCATGAAACCCTTCTATCTCTCTAGAAGTTTAGGAGGATGGCTTTTAGAAAGATTTGTCTTTTTAAATTTGTTTGACCTAAAAAAATAGGTTTAAATTAACTCAGGGGATTAGAAAAAATAAAATCTATAAGTTTTACGTCTTAAGATATCTTTTAAAACCTTGAGTCTATTATGAAATGAAACTTAAAAATAGGAAGTATGGAGATATTTTTCCTATATTCTTAATCAAATATTTTTGGATACTATAGAGGAGGGAAATTATGTTAATAGCTTACATATTTTTTCGGAATTAAAAAAAGTCCCACAATATTTTATGCCAAGCTTCTTTTAGTTTGTTAAATTTTCTCTAGAAATCCTCTTAATTTAGCACTTGCAGTGCCAAACAATAAGTTTTTCCATTTTTTATTCTTGGGATTGTGTACAATGAGACAATTTACCTTTAGTATAAGGTGGACACAATTACTTATAATCATCTAATGCGAACTCTGATGACTTGGGTATGTCACAAAGTTCAAAAAAATTTCTTTTGAACTTTGAGCTTGGTCAATAAAATAAATGCAGCTAGTTAATTTGACATCCAATGGTCTTTTTCTTTAGAGGAAAGTTACTCCGTCATTTCATCACAAACACATCAATTACATATTACTGCAGACCTTAAAGGCCAAAGAACAAAAATACTTCCAATTAACGGACATCCAATAGTCAAGATAAATTGTGATTACCTTGTACCAAAAATAAATGGTCTTATTATATGCTTTCCCTTTGTTGTTTTGCTCATATCTGAGTTGGACACTTCAATTGTCAAATTGGCTCTTGGAAAAAAAGAAAATTGATTCAAAATTCGGTGCGGCACTTCAAGTGCTGATCAAACATTTAGCCAAAAAAAAAGAACTAAAAGTTGGTTTGGTACTTCAAGTGCCCACCAAAAGAAAGAGTGCCTAGAAGTAGGATCCGCACATCAGCACTTGAAATGCTGAGCCCAATCACCCTCTAGCAGAACAAAAACTACTCAAACATGAGTCAAAACTAAAGTAAAGTGGTTTGAAAGTGCCCAGTTGAGATTATTTTAGAAAAAATATGATGAAAAAGGAACCTTGCAATTGACAGTTTTTAAGCCTAAGTCGACTGGTCATTTCTCTTTTTTCTCACTCTGTTTTTTAATATTGACTAAACTGTCCGGACCGGACCAGTTCGCTGAGTCGACCAGGCTGGTTCTTTAAGCCGATTCAGCCCACTCGGACATGCAGGCATCCAATTTGGACTCCCGAGCCGGGTGTCTAAACACAATAAACACATCATGTGCACGATACATCATTGGTCTACGGCATGTGGAGGCATCCACGGTCATACAAGACGACCAACGATTGGCACTAACTTTTTTCTCTTAATTGCGGATGTTCAAAGGGGACGATAAGTCTCCACTTTATGTAAAAAAAGAAAAAAAAAATCAATAAAAAAAAAAAAAAAGGCGTCTAGACCGAACCAGGCCAACCCTGTTGAGGCGTTGGGCCATCCCGACCCGGCCCTTAAGCCTGGTGGCTTCGTCCTAGCGTTTTAGGACCGGGCCGCCCAACCCACTGCTACCCGTATTCTCAACTGAAATCAAAAGTTCCAGTAGCATTGAGATATAAGTCAATAAAGTTTTTGTATTTTTTATTTTTAATTTATTTCTTGACACATCAATTTTACTCCACAATTTTATTTTGTTTTTTTTTTTTTTGGGGTATTTCAATGGAAAAGACAGGTTCCTACCCATTGTCAAGGAATTTGCTTTTCAGATGGTGTCAGTAGGTGGTGTCACTAAGATTAAAAACTACAGCATGGTAACTAAGTATGAGGTGCTACCACACAAGACCTAGTCCCTTTCCTGCACCACAACTTTCACACTCACTTCATCCACTTCTTTTCCCACCTTTCCTCTTTCATACAACCGTTTCCATCCCTCTACAACCAAGAAGTTTATCAAGAAACACCAAAATGTTGAATTATTCAACATTTTATTTTCTGTGACTTGATAAATTTTAAAATTTAGGCGAGTCAGATATTTGAAATTTGATAAAAAGAATGACGCACGGTATGAAATTAGATTAGAAAAATAATAAGAAAAACAGTAAGATATTAAATAAATCAATTATTAGGTAAAAAATTTGACAAATTTCCCTCTATAATTTCACCCCATAACATTTATTATTTGCCTCCCTTCTTTCTCTCCTTGCAAAGGCTCCTAGTATATCTTTTCTTATATCATCTAAAAAGCAAAAGCAAAAGCAAAATATAGAACTCTCTTCTATCATTTTATCCTAAATGAAGGAAGTGCAGTGCATCCAAAGAAGCTTTATTCAAAAAGGTTATAATCTTATTGTTACTTTTAGGATGTACTATTGTCTGATAAGATCTCAAATATTTTATCAAATCTTATTGTTATTTTTAGGATTGGATATGTTCAATAAGATCTCCATTATTTTATCAAACCCCAGCTCTCTTTGTTTCTCGTTTCTTTAACAACATATTCTAACATCAACAAGCTAAGGAGGAAAAAATCTAATCCCTTCTCACCATTTCTTAATGATAAGGGTGGGCCTTGGTAGCTGGAAGGGAATGAGCCATCTCGTGCAGCTGAACAAATGGATAATAGGATGGTACAAGAGCCGAGTAGGCTGCTTGTAGGTAATAATATGGAGTCGGGGCAATATGAAAAGACTGCACTGAGGGATGATCGTACCCAGGCCTTGCCCTTGTCCTCATAGGCTGGTCCTAGTCATGCCTTGGCCCAGTTAGGGCCAAGCCAGGCAAAAAACAAATAAAGTAAAAACTAAAAGAAAAAAAGAAAAATTATAGATACCTTTCAAAATCAACTTATTAGACATCTTACCCCCCAATATTTTTTCTCTTACGCTCTAAACCCCAATAGTGTTTTTTTTTTTTTTAACCTTTCAGTCAAGAAGTCAACAAGTTTAAGATGAAAATGCCATTAACTTCTCTTTGCACAAACAAAAATCTGAAATATGTCAGCTTTTTAAACGCACTCTCGTTCTCTTTCTCTTTCTCTCTCTCTCTCCCCTCATTCTCTGATCTCTCTCTCTCCTCTCGCAAATCAATACACAGTCTGGCACATTGGGTGCCAGAACGCATTAGTACGTCCAACAAGTATTGATCCAGATAAGCCTCTATCCCTCTAAGACCGGCACACTAGGTGCTGGACCATGTATTATTGATCCAAAGAAGAGAGAGAGAAAATGAGAGGAGAGAGAGAGCATGTAGAGAGAAGGCGGGTAGAGAAAGAAGAGATATGGCGGGTGAAGAAAGAGAGAAATAGTGTGTAGAGAAAAAAAGAAAATAGAAAAAATGAGTACAAAAAGCTCAATTTTGTTTGTGTAGAGAGAGGGTAAGGGCAATTTTGCTTTAAATTTGTTGATTTATTGACTGGGGCTGTAAATACAAGAAAAAATAAAATTGGGGTTTAGGGTGTAAGAGAAAAAACACTGAGGGGTAAAATGTGTAAAAGTTGATTTGGGAGATATCTATAATTTACTCAAAAAAACCATAAAAAAAATACGGCCAGGGCAAACCGGGTTGACAATACCGCTAGCCCGGCCCATTGCGGGCCTACTTCATGCATATAAGTACATGTTTGTTCCTTTGTGGAGAGAGGGAGGGGCCTGGAAGGATTCACGTGGGCTTCACTGGTGCAAACCATGACAGAGCATAGATGGTGGGCACAAGGTCCAATCTGTTCCCATTAACACTAAAAGGAAGGAAAGTAGTTTTTAGACACCACAACAAATGGGGTAAGGTACATTGTTCTTCGTGTTGCTTCCCAAAAAAGGGGCTGAAGTGAGAAAGATAGATAGAAAAGAGAAAAGTGAAAAGTGGGAAGAAGCCTTTTGTGTTTGCAGCACAGGTTAAAGGAACCTTGCTGTTTGTTGCTTTTTGCTTTCGAACCATGATTGATCCAAATAATGCTCTCTTCTCTCTCTCTGCCACTCGAATGAAACAATGGTCTCTGTCTCTCTCTCTGCCACTCGAATAAAACAATGGTCTCTCTCTCTCTTCAACTCAAATGAAACAATGGTCTCTCTCTTCCTCTTTCTCTCTCTATGCCACTTAAGGAAAAGATACCCTCTCTCTCCATGGCTTCTTTTTCAAAATCCAAATCTGTTGGGGTGGATGGTTTACTTTACACATCCGTGTTGGATTGTTAGATCGGCCATCTAAATCGGTATGCATATATCTAAGTGGGTGATGCAAAAAATATTAAAAAGTGAAAGAAATTTTATTAAGTGTGTGGTTTGTATAGAGCTTAGGATCTAAACAATCAAATCGGAGCCTACCTTCAAATAGTATCAAGAAATGTAGTTTCAATATTGAATAGACTTAAAATATATTTTCTTCGTTATTTGTAAAGTTTAAATCTTCAAAAATAGCGTAGATCGACACATCTATAAAAACTTGAAAATTGACGGTCTAAAAATACATTACAAAATACATTATTTCTCAAAACTTGAAAATCAATTTTTTTCTTATGTCCATGTATCTTGATGTCGAGATGATCAATTTGATAATATTTGGGCATCAAAACAAGCTCTTCAAGTGAAATTTTTGAGGCAGGTTCTTATTTGATTGTTTAGAGCATCAGCTCTATATAAACTTTTCCCTTTTATTAAGTTATCCACGAGAGATTAACATTTTGCCACCTTACCTACATCTTTTCATTTAATATCAAAATGCCCATAAAAAAAATAAATGATATTGAGTTGTAATATCAAAATGCCCATAAAAAAAATAAATGATATTCAGTTGGAATAGTTGCAAATGGATACAATGTTAAATAATTCACTTTTTATCGGTATATTGATAGATTTTTTAAAAATAAATAAAATAAAATAAAATATAAAATAAAAGTTTATGTGGTAAAGATTCAAAGCCAATCTAATAAATTATTAGAGAACCTTAAAATAAAAAATAAAAAAGACACGAGGAGGTTTAGGTGCAATCTAGCGGGGTGACCATAACATCTCAGAACAGCTTCAATTCTGGCTAGGGGTGGCAATAGGTCGGTCGAGCAGGTCCCGCCGGATCTAGAAAATATTATCGGACTCGGACTCGGATTTAGACCCAATTGGACCCGACCCAAAAATAAATAAATAACTATATATATATATAGAAAATTTTATTTAAGGTTGGAACTTTAAAATATAGAATTAAAGATGCACCTCAAAAATCCATCGGAAAATGTTGTCTTGATGTCAAAAAACCCTCTAATTGATCATCTTGACATCAAGATATATGAATATGGACAAAAAAAAAAAAAATTTGGGTCCCAAAGATAGTGTCTCTTACAACATATTATCTAGGCCGTCTATTTTCAAGATTTTCAAATGTTTATAAATCTACTTGATTTTAACCATTGTTTGAGTTTAAAATTTTATAATTAGATATGAAAGTAGGTTTTGAGATAATTCTAAAAAAAATTTACACCAAAATAACATGTTATGATAAAAGTTGAAGGTGCGCTAAAATTGGTTTGTTTAAAGCTGCAAACTTATAGAAACCACACGATTTTAAATATTGTAACTAAAAAATATTATTATATTTATTTAAATATTACATATTTTTTAAATAATAATCCCATTTGGTCGGGTTCACATCGACCCAAACCCGAATAGGTCCAATTTTTTAACCTATAATCGGACTCAGGTCGGGTCTCGGTCCATTGCCGTCCCTAATCTTGGCTGATTGCCCATCGGAATCAACAGTCTAGATCGGACATTACCGGATTTTAAAGAGCCGCTGAAAAGTTTCTTTATGGAAATCCCTTCAAGCATTTCGTGGACGTTTAATTCTGCAAGCTACACAAAAGCACGTATTCCATAACATCCTTTGCCTTGCATTTTATGAGTTGAGCGCGTATACTATTTGGGAGCATAGTTTATTTCTACTTTGGTCAAAAGCCTTATTTAGGAGATTTTTTTTGCCAGAAATTTTGGGAACCATTTAAAAATTAGTAGATCATCATCATATCATCATATCTTTTTCTCAAACTATTTGGGATAGGGTACATGGTCACTCTATCAAAAGTCATATCCTCAATGACGCTATAAGTCTATATATCTTTTCTCACTACTTTTAACCATATCTTTTTGGGAATACCTTTCGACTTGAACTAACCTGCATTTCCTAACATGTGTTATATTGAATATGCGTTTCGCCCACTTAAATCTATGTGTTTCGCCCACTTAAATCTACTTTCTCTCTTCTTATTGCCCATTGGTGCCACACCTAAGCTCTTTCGAATGTATTCATTTCAAATTATGTCCCTTCTGGTCTTGCCATTCATCTATCTTAATATTCTCATCTCAGCTACACTATTCTTATGAGTATGTTACTTCTTGACTGCCTAATATTTCACTTCATAAAGCAAAGTTAGTCTCACAGATGTCCTATAGAACTTTTGCTTCATTGGTATGCGAGGATCGCATAAATCTCTCGTTGTATATCTCCACTTCGCCCACCCAGCTCTAATTTTATATGCGTCATATTCTTCGATCTCTCAATTTTCTTGGATTATCGACCCAAGATATTGAAACCAAGCTCTTTTTTAAATTTCTTGACCGACAATCTTAAATACTTCATCATCTCTAATCCGATTATTACTAAACTTGCATTCCATATTCTCTTTCTTAGTCCAGCTAATTTAAAAGTTTTAGACTCCAAATCATCCTTCCAAAACCCTAACTTTGTGTTGACGCTATTTCGAATCTCATCGATCAAAACTATGTTATCCGTGAACAACATACACTAAGGTACCTTATCATATAATGCCTAGTTCAGTCGTCCATAACTAAGACAAAGATGTATGGGCTCAACGTTCCCCTAATACAAACCTATTATCACTAAGAACTTCTCTCCACAACCAACTTGTAGATGACTATTCTAAAAAAAAATTTAAATTTAAATTTTCTAACACTTAGATCTCACCGTCTAAAATTTGAATGATCTCTATTCAATCTCGAAACGGGGTACAGCAAGGAAAATTTCTCTATTGAGGTTGATAGTTGAGGGGGTTACTTGGGTTCCTAAAATTAATCTTAGATAGAATTTTACATGAGGGAGTAAATAGACATTCTAGTATGGTAGGATTACAATATCTTTGGCTCATGGATTGGTTGTTATGAAGCCTCCAATTGGAAGTAGACACTGGACAGTGGGAAATGTAAACACATTTGTATTTTATTATTTGGGGGAGACGTGTGCTTACTTTTACATCGTACCCATTTTAGGGTTTTTCTTCTCAGCTTTTTCCTCCTTGTCTTGTTCTTAGATTCCATTAAATTGCATTTTACTTGTCAAGTTTGGTGAGACTTCTTGTTATCTTGAATATTTTTGTTGTTTTCTTCTTGTTGATTGCATTAAATCGAATTTTACTTTACTATTTTTGGTGAGACTCGTCATCAGTTTAAGCCTATTTTAGAAATGAATAGGATGGATTGGTCGGTGACATGTGACCCATAGAAACGACAAGTTAAGAGATAAAGATTTTGGAAAATGGTTTGTAGAGGCCTATCAAAATACGTAAAGTCTAACCTCATTGTCATCGAAAATTGCAATTCAAATATTAGTAATTTTTTACATCAATTAAGTCCGCTTGAACATGAAAAAAAATATTTAAGATTTCAAACTCAGTATATTGTAACAAAATATCTAGAGCGATCATTTCACCCTAAAAATAAGTACTCTGAATCCGTAAGATCTGTATTTTTTTTAATTTTAAATTCTTTTTGGTGTTGAGAATTGATTTTAGAGCCATTATAGAGATTTCTGTTGTCGAAAGTGCTTTCCAGAAGAAGATTTGAGCTGAGGCTTTATGTTGTTTTCATTAAGCCTAGGCCTCATAGAAACTTCATCCAAAGATTTTTGTTAAGTGGTTTGTACATTACATTCCTACTATTTGCTCCCCATAGATGAGAGTTGGGTTGAGCCAGTGTTCTATGGCTAGCCCGATTCGACTCGGACTTGGCCAAGTTATTCGAACTTGTTGTATGGGGAGATCGAGTAAGGCTGAGTTTCACAACTCGCACACCCTTATTAAGGAAGAAAAGTATAAAAATCACAAAAATGAAAAGAAAAAAAATAGAAAACACCACCATATTACTTACCATTAGCTTTTTGGATGATTATGATAGTTTTTAAGTGATTTGATAAACTTTCATATTTTTTCTCTTTTTCTTTAAATTTTCAAAAACTATTTAAGATCTCAAATAAAATTTTCAATAATCCATCTTTTATAGAGCATTTTCACCTTTTAGACCTCTAATAATTTCTATTACCTATTGATGTTTTTTTTAAAAAAACTTTTTTTTTTGCTTTTTTTTTTGCCCTTTATTGGGTTGTACAGTACTCGGCCAAGGACTAAGTCAAGTTTGTGAACGCTGGGTCGATCTAAAGACCCATTGGTTCTGAGTTGATTCGACTGGCGAGCCAAATTGGTAACTAGGGCAGCCGAAGAAAGAAAAAAAAAGAAAAAATAAAAATGATGATAAATAAATAAAAATTATGCATACGCTCTGGTGTTCCATTGTAGACATCCAACCCCTCATACCTTAACCTCATTACTGTTTTTCCTTGCTTTTTATCCCCAGTCAAAAGTTTAATATGGTAAAGACTTTTCAATTCTCTCTTGGAAAACAAAAAGCACTCCCCCAAGGGATGATAAAGAAAAGATGATACACGAAAGATCACCATGAGTAAGATAGAGCAAATGTAGTGAAATCATTATGTACATTGCGTGATTGAAAGAGACTTGTAATTTTAAATAATTTACTAAAGAAAGTACAACTCCACACCTATTATATATCTTTATGAAAATCAATATAACATGGGATTCATACATGAATAACCATAAATGTAGAAAAAAATATGAAGCGAACCTTATTAGTCTCTCTCTTTTGACAAATGTTATAAAATTTTATTGAAAAAGAAGACTAACCTAGGATTACATTATTTGAAATGGTAAGAGGGAGGGCAAAGAAGATCCCATCACAGCCAAATAATCTGCTGGAGAATTTGATTCCTTATAAATGTGGACAAACAAAACCACCATATCTTTTATCAAATCCAAAATCTCCATCCAAATCGAAAAAAGCTTCTACGAAATCCGTTGCTCTTTTTTGTACCACTTAATAGCATTCATTGAATCCCTCTCAATCACGTAGTTGTACCCCAAGTTCCTCCTTCGAAACAAGTTTAGACCTTGAAGGATAGCAAGCATATCAGCTTGATTGGTAGTAGCTTCCCCAATAAGTCAAGTATAAGAGAATACTATATTCACATTCCTATCACCAACAACACCCCCTATATTCGATAAATCATGATTCTCTTGAGAACTGCCATCGAAGTTCAACTTAAAAGTTCCTTGAGGAGGTGAAGTTCAAGAAGTATTTGGTCAGCTACAACTCATTCACATAACCATAAGATTTTGAAGGTTAACCATAACATCCACCTCTGAAATGCCACATCCCTAAAGCAAGCTCCAAAGGGAATGCTTAATGTTGTTCATGATTCTCTCAAAAGGCAGGCATACTCCTTCAAAGATTCTCCCTTTCATCTCTTTCCATATCTCCCATGACACAAACCCTTTAATTATCTCCCAAATAGCATTATTCCGAAGAGTAAGATGTGTGATTATTCCCAGAACAGTTTCAAGTAGAGGCATTTGAACTCCCCTTGTCAGAAATAAGCTACACCAAATTATTGTAGCAAAGGGACAATGTAAGAACAAATGCGCCTCTATTTTTGCACCTCTTTTACACATTAAACAAATATTTGGCAATACTTTTCCCCTTTTGATAAAATTATAAATGGTAAGGATCTTGTCTTGGGCTGCTAACCATATGAACACTTGCACTTTATGAGGTATCGGCTATTTCCATATCTGAGTTACTTGAGGTAAGGACCAGCATCATCGATCATGGAATAGTAATATGTAGCAAGATTTTACTAAAAAAATATCATCACTTTCTATGTTCCAAATGAGTTCATAGGGATATAAATTTTATTCAAGATATTCAATAATGCTCCAAACTGCTCAAAGACCGAGTCATTTATCATGTTATATGAAAAGTTAACATTCCATACAATATCATTCCATGAATATATTTGCCACCTTCACATTTTGATTGACCACTCTTTGGAACACTCCAAGGAACGATAATTTTAATGGATAATCTCCAATCCAGTTATGATGTCAAAAGGAAGCAAGCTCTACATTGCCAATGTTTTATCTTAAATTTTTCGATATCAGAGTCTTACATAAAACAATAGATTTCCAGCAAAAGGAGACATTATTTCCTCTACCACCACCAATTCACATTCCCTGCCTATCTAATCCATATTTGGCAACCAAAACTTTGTATCGTAATTGGTCCTTAACATGGAAGCTACTCCACCACCACTTACAGAGAAGTGCTTGGTTGACCAATTTTATTTTTCTGATGCCTAGAACCCCCTCACTTGTGGAAGTACACACCCTATCACATCTCAAGAGATAATATTTTCTTGAATCACCATATGATCCCCACAAAAAAATTTGGAACATTTTCTCAAGTTTTTTTGGCAACCGAAAAGGGTATTTGACATAAAGATATTTGATAAATCGGAAGGTTAGACAAATAAGATTGCAAAGAGTAACTCTACTTCCCGAAGATAAATACTTACGCTTCCACAAGTCTACCATCACTTGTACTCTTTGAAGTATTCTATCCCAAACCAAGATACGCATGCTCCTATTAGATATCGGCAAACCCAAATAAATAATTGGAAATGATACAACCCTTCACTTCTTCCAAGTTCTTTAGGACACCCACATCACAACTTATGCCAATCATTGATGTTTTATTTAAATTAACTTTCAAGCCCATGGCCACTTCACAACAATTAAAGAAAGTTGCAATATTCTAAAGTTGAGATAATTCAACTCCCTAGAATATAAGAGTGTCATCAGCATACTAAATATGAGAAACGCTTAAATCCTGATTTGCAATCTTAAATCCCGAGAAGTTACCTTTATCTTCCACATTGTTAACCATTAAACTGAAGAATTCAACATACAAAGTAAATAAAAAAGGCAATAGAGGATCACCTTAGCGTAACCCTCGATGATCTGAAAAAGCGTGTAAGGCTACCCTTATAAAGAACAGAGAAATGGCTGAAGATAAACAACCAAAAATCCAATTGTACCATTTAACCCCAAATCCCATTCGTTGCTTGATTTTCATGAGAACACCCCACTCCACTCTATTGTAAGCCTTTTCCATATCTAATTTAAGAACAATCCCTAATTGCTTACTTAAACATCTAGAGTGGATACACTCCTGTGTCAGCAAAGCACTTTCTGTAATCAGTCGGTCTTGAATGAAGGCTGATTGTGGCCTAATAATAACTTGAGGTAACACTCTCTTCAATCTCTCTACTAAAATCTTAGTCACAATTTTATAGAGGTTAATAAGCAAACTAATGTGTCTAATGTCTGACAAATCTACAATTACCGACATCTTCAAAATCAAGGTAATTTAAGTTGAGTTTATCCCGTTAAAAAACCCACCACGGCTCAAGAAACCTATCACCATCTGCAAAAGTTCCCTTTTAATCAAATTCCAAAATTTCTGAAAAAAGATTAAAGGGAACCCATTAGGGCCCAGTGCCTTGTCTCCTAGTAATGCAAAAACTGTTCTCTTAAGTTTCTCAATAGAAACCTCCTCTTCCAATTGATTATGGACGTTGCTTGACAAGCTATTGAAAGGAAGTCTATATAATTTTGGGATGAATCTAACTTCCAAAGTAAAAGCTTTCTTAAAGTGAGATACCACCACCTCTTCTATTGCATAACAATCTTCATAATCTACTCTAGGTATAACCATGTCATAAATGTTATTTTGTCTTCTACACGAACTAGCAATGGCATGAAAATATTTGGTGTTTCGATCTCCCACCTTGAGTTATTTTTACCTCGATCTTTGACTCCAATAAATCTCCTCTAAACGACACAGTTCATTTAGAGAGTTAAGTTTATTAGACCTTTCAACCTTCAACTCCTCATATAACACCACCCCCCCATGCTGAATAGATAAGTCCAATACTTCAATTTCCAAAAAAGTCTCATTAGTCTTCGTATTGATCATCTACTCTCTTGCTTCCAGCGTATTAATTTGTGCTTAATATTAAGCAACTTCTTATGCAGCTGAAAGTCCAGGGATCTCATTGAGATAGAATTTTCCCAAGTACTACGAATAATATCAACCACTTCTTTATATTTCAGCCATCCAATCTCCAAGTGAAAAGGCTTTGGACCCCCATTTACCACTCTAAAAATAACAGTATTGGAGTGTGATCTAAGGACAATCTGGGGAGGGCCCAAACAAAAGCAAGTGGAAAAGCATCCACCCATACCCCAGATGCCAAGAATCTCTCAAACTTTGACATTGTAAGATTGAGGGTACTATTATTTAATCATGTAAAAATGGTGTCCAAAATAGGTAAGTCCACCAAAGAGTGCCTTCCTATGAATCCATTAAATATTCCGACAGATCCATTAAGCGAACTCCCAGAAGAGGATTCCTCAGGTCATCTAATTAAATTAAAATCCCTGCCCCCCCCCCTTAAACAAATCAGAAATTGAAAATCGTACATAACAACAGACAGATCATCTATAAAGCATTCCCTCAAAGACGGTAAATTAGGCCCATAAACATTAACAAGTCCCCAAGAAAAATTAGAAGTTGGACCATGAAAACCAACTAAGAGAAATCTTTCTCTAAAGACATAATAGAAACTATGCAAAATTAATAGATCCTATAAAATCCACAAGCCCCAAGAATTGCCTACAACATCAATACCCAAAACATCTACTACCCCAGAGCCCCACACTTCTCTAGCCCCAAAAACATTGAGACCAGGAAGTTTGGTCTCCCGTAAAAGTAGAACTACCGGTTTGTATTTAAAAACCCAAAAGAGAACATCCCTTTTATGCCTGGGATGTCCCAAGTTCCTTACATTCCATGATATAATATCATTTAGGAGGAGGGGTTGAAGAAGAACCTAGACCCTCCATGCAAGGTCCAAAATAAACTTCTTCAAGCAGCAATGCTTCTTCCATGGCAGCGGAATCCGACGAAAGACTTTAATGAAGAAAGATTGTTGCTAAGCTCCACCACGTCCGATTCGAACAACAGAACTCCCTTGGAAGAGAGTCCAGCATCGGCGGCAGCAGAAAACTTTGAGGAAATGTTAGCTGAGTACCTAGAAGGCTTAATGGTCCCCTTTCCCTTTGATTTCTTCTTCGACTTCTTCTCTAGAGTCTTCTCCACATTATTAAACCCCTTAGTCACAGCCTTTCCATCCTTAATCTTCTCAGCCCTTTTCCGTGCTATAATCTCTTCAAGAACTACACCACTAGATACTTCAAAGTTAGCACCCATATCCCCAAACATAGTTTCTACTTTCAAATCCTGAGCTTTGTCTTCATCAACATCCGCCTTTGGGTTTTCCAGAATAAAATCTTCTGCTATAATAACACCCACAGTCGAACCCTCCATAACCTGATGAGTCACTATAGCAGTATCAGGAAGGAAAAGAAAAGGTTGTACTAGTTGAGGAATAACAACCAGAGGCTCCACAAAATATGCATTGACTGTAACTAGGGGTTCGACATCTTCTTGATTCTCTGAGGCATTCTGGAGAGCCTGAACCTCCTCCATACGAAAGGCCGATAGCTGCTCCTCATTTTCATAAGGATCAACCACCACGATCGCCAAAAGGTCCACTCGAGGAGGGTCGAAACAAGCCCTTGATCTAGTTTGGCCCCTTACAATTGCACCACGAGCCAGCTACGGATACATCTTCAATCTCAAGGTGAACAAAAAGAGAAGCAACCAGAATTTACCCAAACTATAATAGTGAGAATAGTGTCTTCAACCGAGATCTTTCCTTTCCCAACACAAAGATTTGGGAAGGAGGTGTTGTGAGGATCAAGATTCGGAAAAATTTCCACGTATGATTGGGATGAAGAATCCCCCACCCAGCCGTCATATGCCCTAAATATCTTCCCTGAGCAACAAGCCCTGTCAAAACCGTCATCCATCCAAAAGAAATCGATGACCCACAGGACCATTTTGATGTCAGTGAAACTTTCCAGGATCACCACTGATAGTAATTTAATCAGAGACAGTGACCTTATTACCCAGTCAATCTAACTTTCGTGGACACCACCTTCAAATTCTTCGAGAATTTTGGGAATTCCCCACCAGTTATCAGAAATCTGCCAACCGGGATCCACGTTTTTTTAATTTTAAACTTTTGAAACTGATTTGGCATCTCGTTATTGTTTTTGAATTTCCACTTTCGCTTCCAACGAGATTTCCTGGCGGGCTTCAATCTTAAATCATTCGCAACTGGAATTGAATTTGGCACTTTTTTGTATGACAATTTCAACCATTTAGCTTCCTTGTTAAGAATTACCTCTCTTGAGACCACTATAGCATAGCTCTCTTTTTTAACCTTACCCAAATAATCACAAATAATAGATATCAAAAATGACACTTTCTCAATTTGCAGGCGCATGTGGCTTGGAATTTCAACACCATTAAATTTCCAAATTTTAACTCTGACCGATCTAAAATCCTTTTCAAGAAAAGAGTTCAATCAAGGTCATAATATCACCGCAATAGTTCACAATCTTTTGAATTACATTAACTTTCCAGGCAAGAAGATAAATGTCTAAAAACCTTACCCACGTCGCTTCCTTCTGCATACAAGACTCGTGAACCGAAGGACTCCACAAGTCCAGAGAAAGTAATTTACCTCTAACCCTGCAAAATCTCTTGATTAAAGCTCTTCTCACATCCTCATCAGACCGTAGCAAAAACACAACCTTATTTGTTCCCACCACTTTCACATCCGGGTCATAGGATAAACCCCAACCACGCTTTGCCCAATATCCCAAACCAAAAGTGTCAAATGAAGGTGGTGAGAAGGAACCAACCACAACACACTTTATCTTTGACACCAGGTCCCTCACCAACACGTGGTCTAAGGTTAGTTCCAAACATGACAACCAAAACCTCCATCTCCATCTGCCTGATCCTCCTCGTCCTCCATCGTCTCCTCTCACTCTTTACATGCACGCACTTGTTCGACAGTTTGGCCTCCGTAATAGAGAATAGGTGAGCATAATTCAGTGCAAGGTTCGAATCTCTTACCGTTATTCTTTTGCCTCTCTCTCTCTCTCTCTCTCTTTAAAGATAAGCAATCCTCTCTCTCTCTTTCACTTTCTCTTTTCTTTCTCTCTCTCTCTCTCTACAATGTTAATCATATAATCATACCAGTCCCAAGCCTGGGGCATGGTCACTTGGCTTGGATTTTAAGCCTGGACATGGCCAGCATAGCAAATTTACTAGCCTCGGCCTTTGTTTATAGGTTCCTTCCAGGTCAGCCGACTCATTGCTAGTCCTAGTTCCCCACCTTAATAAATGAACAATTGTTTCATGCGAGTTGGACGGCATTTCTACAATATGCGATCCAGAGGTATAGAGCATCCATCTTAAAGATGGATGCAAATAAGTGATCCATCTAAAAACAATTGTAACGAGCTGTCCAAATGTTTTCTTAATATAATTATAATTTCTAGTTTTTTTTTTAAAAAAAAAAAATTTTCCTATTCATTATGTCCATGTAATGATTATATATTCTGTGAAAATTAAGATCAAATTATAGTAAAAAATATATTTATTTCCAAGCCCGCATTTCTATAGGTGCGGGCTTGGTCGCATGCTAACAACATCCTTAATAAATAATTTATCTTGATCTATACTTAAAATATTTTAAATGTATATAGATATTCGCTCATACTTTAAGCTTTGTTAATTTCATTGGGAATCTGATCCTGAATTTTTTCACATTTTTATTTTTGAAAAAACATTTAATTCTATCACTTTAGAGATATTAATCACAATAATGAAAATATGCGTTTGCAGATACTCTTAATGTGTCTCGGGATAAAGTGCAATAGAAGAACAAGAAAACTAATAAAATTATGCCCAACCGTATTAGGAAAATCTTTAGACACGTAAAAACGACAATTTGGATATGAAACACTCTCAAATATGAAGACTGCAAAATTATAGAGGTTGAATACATGCCCTTGAAATGGAAGTAAACTTACATTCTTTTTGAGTGCAAGTAAACATGAAATGAATAAAGGAAAAAGCTAATGTAGGCACATGTATTAGTACAAGTAAAGATGGTAAGTAAGGCATCTTTTGGCAGACTGCTAACAACATTTAATTCTAGTTTTATAACACAATATGGAGTCAGTCACAAAATGATTATCTATATCCATTTTTTGGACCCACCATATTTGAGAAAAACACTACCCTAAATCAATTTATTATGACAAAAACTTTTGGTATTGTTGTAGAGTATGGTGTCAATAGGGTACAAATTAGAGTGTGAAGCCAATGATCTTCTCATGGCTCTGCTATTATTCTGCTTTGACCTAACTACTGTCCTAGCTTTGCACCTAATCTAGTTAAATTAAATAATGACCATGGGAATGCAAGCTAAAGTAACAACATCAAGCATCCACTTCCTATTATATTTTGAGGATCAATTAGGACAATTGGGATCGTGTTATACACCTCTGTATGCGAATTATAATGGCAATCTTGCTAACCATGTGAGAGCAGTATGAGTCATATGCCATGTTGTAAATGATAGAAAGTACTAATATCCCCATCAGATTTAAACTATTTAGGTCTTAGTTTAATCACAGTCATGTGCCCTACAAAACCAATGCATCCTAGGGTCTCACCCATATGCCTAACTTAAACATCAATGATACTCATACTTGGCTAAATGATTCAGTGGCGTGAAAATTTCAGCAAATCAAGTGTAACCTCCACCTCATTTTCCCATGTAAACTCGTCGATCAATTATAGATAAAGGGGATCCGTCAAATTGTAACCTGAACGAAGGACCGACCATTAGACCGCTCTTGCATGGATTACTAGCATTGTTGGCTTGAGGGGCATTGAAAACAAAAATCTGAAGAAAGTTTAAAAGGAGTTTTCTGATGAAAAGGGTGAGATTTAGAAAGTTTGTAAAAAGATGGAAAATAATTAAGAAAAAGTTGAGACAAAAAGGGGGTAGACCTCAACCTGGGCCCCTAGGCTCAACATCGAGAATCAGTGGCCGGTTCAGGATTAGGTTTGGTGAGCTAACTCATTCTGGTCCTTCAAAATCTGCAGAGCAAGAGCAATTAGTATAAGAGAGTCTTACGGTTCGAACTATATTGGTATTGGGATCTGAGGGTTCTGGGCTTAGGTTTGCGACTAGGGTTTCAAGGGCTCAAGGTAAGTCTAGAATGCGATAGGGTTTGGGATAGAATTCGAAAATTCAGTCTGGGCTTCAAGGGCTCATGCTTAGGGTCTCGGGGTTTAGGGCCTCGGGGCTTAGGGCGAGTCTGTATTGCAATAGAGTTATGGTTCTCATTTAAAAAATTCTATCCCAAAATTAGAGGCCAAAGCCTCTATTTATAGACAAAAGGTCCAATGAACAGTACCACAAAGTTTCGATTTAATCTCAACCGTCGATTTGAAGCGACACTGGTGCCCACTCTGGCGTTGGCACTGGCAATGCTTGACTTTAGTACCATTGAATATTTTCAAAGTCATGTCAACAGTGCAAATGCTGACCGTGAAATTATTACGGTGTGCATAACATGTTTCTTCCAATTAATGAAACATTGTTCAAGCGATCGGTATCATTGATTGTTGGCGAGGCCATTGATGATGCAAGTGTTGTTACTGTTGATGCTGGTGCTTGGCGACATTTGATAATTTCATAGTGTAGAGCAGTGCTGATAAATGTGGGTTATTTTTCAGCCAACGTGGCTGTCACCAACTCTAGTGTGGGCATTGCCAACAACAAGCCCAATCAGCCATTCTCCAATAATTGATTCAGCTTCATTTAATGAATTCACTATTACATAACTGTATGGGCAGTTTGTTGGTCGGCATCGCTCCTACCAATGCTCGCTTTGGTGCCAACCTCACTAAACATAATCTGTCCTCGAGCCCTATTTTTTGGCATATTTGCGGGTCAATTGTTTAGGCAATTATTTTGGGGCACTATTGCTGATGACAATGATGCCCCGAATGTTGGACCGTGAGGCCTCGGGCTATGTTTTTCGCCGATTCTTCAAGCCAATGGTTTAGATTAATGATTTTGAGGCATTGTTGCTTACAACGTTGTTGCCGCTCTTGTTGTTGCATTAATGGTATTCCCAACTAGATTTCGAGCCTGATCTCTAGCCAACGATTGATTGTTATTGAGGTTGACGGAAAGCCCTTAGCATCGCTGCTCTTGACTTCAGTGTTGCTGGCCATGCCTCCGTGATAAAGTGCCTTTTGTCCCAGTGTTAGTCGTCTTAACGCCATCATTTGTTAGGCCGGCATCGAGGACTAGATTATCATTTCTGACAAACAAGTTTCTTCATGCTATAACTCTCAAACTGTACATTATATTCAAGTGATTCTTGAGCCATTTGAAAGGTTATGACCTCTACTTAGATATGGGGTTTGATCCAGGTCTAAATGATGGATTTCAAAATGGTCTTCAAGGCTTGGACTTTCAAGTGTCGATTTTCAAGGTTTTGGGTGTCGTAATTGTGCACAAATCAGTTTATGAGGCCTATGGTTTAGGGTGGTGCCATGATTCCTATGGTTTTTAGGCCTTCAGATTCGTAGAATTCCCTCAACCATAAATGGGATGTCTACAGGATGCAACATGGATCATGTCAATTCCCAACATGAAATCCCATCTCGGTCCCTTATTAAGGTGATACACACCATGTGCATGTCTAATCATCCATCCTCTAGTTTCCCTAAAACAAAAGATGGCGAACAAGCATTGGACCTAGCATACCAAAAATTTACCTTATAACGAACATAAACGCTAGGGCCCCAATATGAATGTGCATCAAAACTATGTGAATGTGCATAGAGTAAATTACAAAACCATAAAGAACTCACATAAATGGTAAAAGTGAATCCAAATAGTATACATATGCAAAAACAGTAAGACACTAATCAAGGGACAAAACCAATCAACGATTCCCTTGTCTCAATCCCTTGACATGAACTCTATACTTTTCTCGAGCTAGAGGCATAGTCAAGGGGTGCTTGACCCCTAATGTATAACATTTGTCATTGAAAACTCGTTCGTACCCCCACTAGTAGTTCATACACTAGTTAGTGCTTCATCATAGGTATGATAATACTTAGGGGTTTGCGCAGCCCTCTAGCTCGAGTCCTCATAGGGCTAGCCAAGACCAGATCTGGCCAAAAAGGCCCTTGTCTAGGCCCAGTCCTATTAGCATAGGGTCGAGCCAGACCAAATTGAAAATAAAATATAAAAAATAAAGAAAGAAAAAGGTCTAGGCCAAGTCAAGCTGAAGTTAGACCAACCAGGTCAGGCCACCTAACCCAATACCATTGTAGAGAAATAGAGATACCACTTAGTGGGGAACAGAGATAAAGGGACTTGGTGAGAGGGATGCTAGTAAAGAGAGGGAGACTTTGATTTAAGTGAGGGATACCAATTGAAGTGTCACGAGTGGTGGGGACGTGGAGTTAGCCCCATCAAAACCCTTACCCTAACCGTAAAATAGCCACAAGGGTACAGAGAGAAAGAGGTAGATGACAGAGAGCAATACATCAATCGTCTTCGAACTAATTGAGATGTATTCTCTTGGAATTATTAGGAGATGCCAGGGTTGGATCCAACAGAAGCAACTCATAAGCTAGCCATCGATTTCAACATTAAGTCATTAAAGCAACCACAGATGAAGTTTTACCTGGATGTTGTCCCCCATATTAAAGGTGAGGTTAGCAAGTTGGTAAAAGTCGAGTTTATTAGGGAACTCACAAAACCAAGTGGTTACTAAATACAGTACTGGTCAAGAAGAAAAATGGATGAATCCATGTTTTCATTGACTTTCGTAACCTCAACACAGTCTGTCCCAAAAACGACTTTCCCTTACCTCTCACATAAATAATGATCAATTCATCAGTAGCACATAAGGTCTTCTCTTTCATGGATAGGCATTCAGGATATAACTAAATAAGGATGGCCCTTGAAGATGAGTAATTGACTGCCTCCAAATCTACCAAGAAGATATACTACTACAAGGTGATGCCTTTCGGGTGTTAGAATTGTGTGTAGATTTGTTTCTAAGGTACTGGATTGTCTAAGGCATGTGGTTTAGGGTAATGTTAGAATTCCTATGGTTTTAGGGTCTTTGGATTCGTGGAATTCCCTAAACCATGAATGGGGTGTCTACAGATGCAACATGGATCATGTCAATTACCAATATGAATTCTCATCTGGATCCTTCATTGAGGTGATACACACCCCGTGCGTGTCTAATCCTCCATCCTCCAGTGTCCCTAAAACAAAAGGTAGTGAACATTGTACAAGCATTGGACCTAGCCTATCAAAAATTTAGCTTATAACAACATAAACGCTAGAGCCCAATGTGAATATGCATCAAAATTATGTGAATATACATGGAGTAAATTATAAGACCATAAAGAATTTACATAAATGGTAAAAGTGAATCCAATTAGTATGCATATGCATAAACAACTAGATAATGATCAAGGGATGGAAAAACAATCAAGGATTCCCTAGTCCTAATCCCTTGACATGAACCCTATACTTTTCTCGAGTTATAAGCATAGTCAAGAAGCCTTGACCCCTAATGTATACATGTTGTCACTGAAAATTCACCCGTCTCCCTACTAGTTGTTCGTACACTAGTTAACACTTTATCATAGGTATGGTAGCACTTAGGGGTTTGGGCAGCCCTCTAGCCCGAGTCCTCATAGGGCTGCCCGAGAGCAAACCGAGCCAAAAAGGCCCTAGTCTAGGCTCAACCCTATTAGGATAAGGTTGGGCCAAACCAAATTGAAAATAAAATAAAAAAATAAAGAAAAAGAGGGCTAGTCCTGGCCAAACTGACTTTAGAGCTAGGCTAAGGTTCAACCAACTGGGTCAAGCCACCTGACCCATTGCCACTATAGAGAAATAGACATGCCACTTAGTGCGGAATAGAGATAAAGGAACTTGGTGAGAAGGATAATAATTACAGGAGAATCGGAACTTTTTTAAGTAAAAACGAATGATAAAGAGAGGGAGACTTTGATTTACGTGAGGTGTACTGATTGGAGTGTCAAGAGTGGTGGGGACGTGGGGTTAACTGCATCAAAACCCTAACCCTAAAATAGCCACAAGAATAAAGAGAGGAAGAAGTAGAAGAGAGAGAGCAATATATCAAGTTTCTTCGAACTAACTGAGATGTGTTTGCTTGGAATTACCAGGAGATGTCAGGGTTGGATCCCGCAGTAGCAACACATAAGCTGGTCATCAATTTCAAGATTAAGTTGTTAAAGCAACTACCGAGGAAGTTTCACCTGGATGTTGCCCCCCAGATTGAAGCTGAGGTTAGCAAGTTGGTAAAAGCTAGGTTTATTAGGGAAGTCATATAAACGAAGTGGCTAGTAAATATAGTGTCGATCAAGAAGAGAGAGCAATATATCAAGTTTCTTCGAACTACCTGAGATGTGTTTGCTTGGAATAATCAAGAGATGTCAGGGTCGGATCTTGCAGTAACAACACATAAGCTGGTCGTCAATTTCAACATTAAGTCATTAAAGCAACCACAAATGAAGTTTCACCTGGATGTTGCCCCCCAGATTGAAGCTGAGGTTAGAAAGTTGTTAAAAGCCAGGTTTATCAGGGAAGTCACATAAACCAAGTGGCTGGTAAATATAGTGTCGATCAAGAAGAAAAATGGACGAATTCATGTTTGTATTGGCTTTCGTAACCTCAATGCGACCTGTACCAAAGACGACTTTCCCATACCCTTCACATAAATAATGATCGATTCGTCAGTAGCACCTAAGGCGTTCTCATTCATGGATGGGTATTCATGATATAACCAAATAAGAATGGCCCCTGAAGATGAGGAATTGACCGCCTTCATATCCACCAATAAGATATATTGCTATAAGGCGATGCCTTTCGGGTGTCAGAATTATGTGAAGATCAGTTTCTAAAGTATTGGGTTGTCTAAGGCCTGTGGTTTAGGGTAGTGTCAGAATTCCTACGATTTTAGGCTCTTCGGATTCGTGGAATTCCCTCAACCATGAATGAGGTGTCCACGGGTCCCAACATGAAATCTCATTTTGATCCCTCGTTGAGGTGATATACACCCCGAGCATGTCTAACCTACATCCTCTAGTGTCCCTAAAACAAAAGGTGGTGAACATTGTACGAGCATTAAACCTGGATTACCCAAAATTTACCTTATAACAAACATAAGTGTTAGGGCCCAATGTGAATGTGCATCAAAACTATGTGAAAATGCATGAAGTAAATTATAAGACCATAAAGGACTCACACAAATGGTAAAAGTGAATCCAAAGAGTGTGCATGTGCAAGATCGGTCATATAATGATCAAGGGACATAAAAACAATCAAGGATTCCCTAGTACCAATCCCTTGACATGAACCCCTATACTTTTCTCGAGCTATAGGCATGGTCAAGGGGGGCTTGCCAACATCCTTCTAATACACAAAAATTATTTCCTCTCAATAACATCAGGCACATACTAATGCTATATATCCATGCGATTTATCTTAATATGATATTTGATATCATTTGTGAATGCTAGTGGTGCCATGTTGCTGTAAAATATGATTATGAACTCTTTATCCCTAACACGATCATTAAGCCTCACAAGAACCTTTTGAGCTATATGCCCCCAATTAGGCTGCATAACAAGCTATATACTGCAATGCTACATATGTCGATTTCTGGTTAAACTAGGAAATTGCTCCCGCTACTAGTGAAGATATATCTTGATGTCGAGATTCACTTATCTAGGTCACCCACCCAAACATGCTCGTTATATCCTACCATCATCACTTGAAAGATCAACGAGTAGGTTGTGGTTCCCTTGAGATATCATAACATACTTTCACAATCTGCTAATTTTCTAGACCTAGATTGCTTTAGTAGCGACTGACAAGTCCTACGGCACAACAAATATTAAGTCATGTAAACAATGAGCAATATATGAGACTGCTTACATAGGGTGTACGAAACATCTTTCCTTTACAACCTTCCATGACTCTTCTTTACAGAAGTATCTATGAGTTATTCTAAAATTTCCCTAATGATAGCCCCCTTAAAGTAATGAGACTCTTGGAATAATCATTCTCGATCTTAACACACTACAAAATGCACCCCATCCATGTGTTTCATATGAAATTTGATAACCACTCCTTTGTAGCATCTATTATCTCCTAATAGATTCAGGTCATTAGGTTATTGTCAACATACAATGACAAGATCATGAAACGTTTACTATGACATTTGGCATATAATATCCGTCCCACTCAATCACTGAAAAACCATAAATTTCATACACCATTATTTGAGGATAACTTGACTCCATAAATACACTTGCGAGTTTTTAAATTTCCAATTCTTCCCATGGATCTCATAGCTCTTCAATTGTATATTGCTACCTCCAAATCCCTATTAAAGAATGTTGTCTTAATATTCACCTGGAAAAATTCTAGATCTAAATACGTCAGAATGGCAAAGAAGTCTTATTCTAGGTATTAAAACATATATGTCCATCTACCATATGAAACGAATTGAGGTCATTTTCACCACTAGAAAAACATCACACTATAGTCCACAATCTCAGTTTGGATGAATCGTTTCACCACCAATCAGGCCTTGTACTTTCCTATAGTTCTATTGGCCTATCACTTAATTTTCAATATTCACTTATTCATGATGACCTTTCTACATAAAGGAAAACTCAGATCTACTCCATGTACCTTATCTTTGTATCCATCACAGCAATCCAATTGCATGTAGCAAGGGATCTCGATGCTAATTGATATGAACTTGAATCACCCTCATCGGTGGAGATGCACTTCAAACCTTCACCTTCAACCCCAAAATGTTTGTGAGGAACTCTGTCATGTGCACTTTTTAAGTTTAAGAAGAATCAATGGTCGTTCACTCCCACTATCATCGATGACCATAGGAATACTCCACTATCGTCCTCTATTGGAGAAATGTCTTAAATCATTCTCTATTGGAGATCTAAGCATCTTATACAAGGATTGAGTCATCCTGTACCTCTCATTGTTTGGGAACTTCGACTCTACGAATTCAATTGTGTAATAGGCAACACACTAGAATCATAGCATAAAACATTCCCCCTTGAGAGTGAATCATAGCATAAAACATTCTCCATCTGTTTTCAAGGAGGAAGTGATTGGAGCATAGTCAGAATCTATTGCATATCATTAAGAGTGTTTGTGGCAACACTCAAGCACGAATCTTTTGACATTTATCTTAAATGCTTTATCGTTGAGATATTTAGCTGCCCATATGAGTGCATGCAACATTCTACTGAAGTGCTAGCAAGCTAGAGCTATAAGACTTTTTACATTTCCCGAGCCATCTTATTGCCTTCCAACTGGCTAATCATGTCATTGGGCATGTTACTCATCATAGGTAAGCATATGCAATGATCCTTCTTGAACAGACCAGGATAGACACCCATATTATGACAAGCATCCCAAGCTTAAGGTTTTCACATTGTTGGTCAAATAGTCCAATACCCTCAATTCATCGAGTGACTTGTAGATGTTATGGTGCTGCATATTGTAATTCTTACCATCCAGCTTTAACCCTTTAAGGAGATTGAGAATCACACTCATGAAAGTAAAGGAGATCACAGTAAATTACGTTTACTTGCATGTGATTATGCATTCACACCAATGTAATTGCATCTCTCACTCACTTGAGACTTCAAGGGTCAAGATGGTCCTACTTCCAAAACAACTTAAAAGTTAAAATTTGTGCAACAGTATCGGGCTAGTGTAAATCAACAGTGCTGGGCTAGTGTAAATAAATAGCATCAAGTCAAGGTTAAGAAGTTTGACTTCTAATCAAGCCTGTTTCGTATCCTCGATGGAAAACCGCATGGGTGCAATCTATTGATAATCTATTGTGGGAAAGGTTTCTATACTTCTCTTACAGCATAGAAGGTCTATACTTTTCCTACTATCTAGCCGTTCAAGTTTGTTAAAGTGAGTCACTCACCGTTTGATCCAAGATCCGATGCCTCAAAGTATTTTATTTTTAATGTTTTTAATACAAATTGTATGAACATGAAATTTGGTATGTGCCATCTTCTCATTGGGGCGCACCTATAAAATATTAAAAATATTTATTCGATAAAATATAATAACCAAATACCCCTTGAATATTTCAAGGGTATTTTGGTTATTTTATTTTATTGAGAATGTTTTTTTATATTTTTTACTACGGCGAGTTTAATAAAGGATTGGATGCCCAAAATTTAGTGTCAACATATTTTATATAAAAAAATTAAAATAAAATATTATAGAGACGTGACATTGTGATTGGAACAATCTTAGCCCTCCATTTAGAATGGAGGGTTAGTTGGATAAAGAAAAGCATATAAGTTTTATGCTGTAGGAAAAGGATAGAAAGCTTGCCCATCACTAGCCACTTGCCCATCACTGACCACTGTGACAATCCCGATTAGAATTCCTACTAGCCGTTTTAAAAAATAAGCATATGATTAAAATGCCTACTATATGCCACATGCAATGCTCTCAAAATAAGCATTATGATCTGATGATTTTAAAAACAGATCGGTGACCCGGATCGGGTACCTTAAAAACCTGTCTGAATCGCCGTTTTACTTTTCGAAAAAAACAGTGAACCAGCAAAAAAATAAGTGAAAAAATAATGAACTAGCTAAAAACCGGTCCACATCTATGAATCAACAGCCCTAATAGCCGTTTTACTGTAGAGAATAGTCGTTTTACTATGCAAAACAGTCGGTTCCCTTTTAAACTCCACCATTTTCCTATATAGACACAAAACCTGAACAGCCGATTGGCAGGTAGGACCGGGTGATTCTATGCCAACCTGGCGTTTTTTAAATCACTGATATAGTGACTTAAGAAACGGATCGATGACCAAGATCAAACATCGCAAACATCGGTCTAGATCGGTGAATCGACGGTCCAGATCGCCGGGTTACTGTGCAAAAGAAATAGTGAACCGGTAAAGAAAACATGTGCAAAAATAGTGAACCAGCTAAAAACCGATCCAGATCAATGAATAAGCACTTTTATTTTAGCAAAACGCCATTTTACTGTAGCAAATCGTTGGTTCTCTTCTAGACCCGAACGATTCCTATATATTGACAGAATCGATAGGGGGTGATCGATTTCTGAAGTGGACCGAGCGATTCCATACCGACCCAACGTTTTTTTTTTATTGTTGTACTAATACAATCAACAATTGACTCGCTCCAAGGGGAATTTGGGATCGAGAGTGCAATTAGCAAGCAGCACCTTGCTGGTTGAATTCATCAGATCAAACTGCCATTAAAACAAATATAATATGATACAAATGTTGTCTATATGTAAAGTTATGCTCTTATGAAAACTTGAGCTTAATTTTGCATAAATCCTCTGCATGTTGCAGGCATGGGGGGCACCAAACATTGACAAAACTCTCGTGCACAAGCAAGGTTGCTCACACTAAGGTTATGCGAGCAAGACCTTCCGCCACAGAAGTGGTGTGCACTGAGCCTTGCACTACATGCCCCAGTCAACCAGTAAACATTGTACCACATGACCTAGTGAGGCAGAAGCCTCGCTGCATGCCAAGCAGTGCACGAGATAAACTATGATCTATTGCGAACAGCCCCCACTATGTGAGGATCCAAAGAGGGCAATTAGCAAGCGACATTTTATTGAGCGGCTTTTGTCCTTAAAACATCATCATCATCGTCAAAACTTTTTCTCAATTAATTGCAGTCAGCTACATGAATTATTGTCCGTCATATATAATATAAAACCAAAAGACATGCCTAGAGTGACAGGCCTCGATGCATATTGTGGTGTACATGCAGGCCTGTACGATCTGGTATGCTACATTCACTCGATTGTGTTGTGCATATTACATGCTGCATGAGTAGTTGCAGTACATGTTTGTGTGGAGCCGTTGCACTAATGTGCACAACTTCAAGCTCAGCCCATTCTACACAGATTTACATTTCATGCGCACACAGCTACGCACCGTGCGTGCTCGCTGCTATGCTGCACACTCATCTGCGGATTTGAGCAATTTTGTCCACATCTATGGGGCCATGCAGTGACGCACAACTGCACCTGCATTTGTGTGGCCACACGACAATGTGTCGCTGAGCTAGTGTTGCTTCATCCTCGTGAGTGGCTTCTTCATTGGGGTTGTGGCCACGCTCGTGCATCTGAACTGTGCACCTGTGCCCATGCGCCATCAACTGTGTTTCTTTGGGGTCACACCCATGCGGCTGCACTTATGCAGCCTCAATTATGTTACGCTCGTGCATCTGAACTGTGCAGCTGTGTCCATGCGCTATCAACTGTATTTCTTTGGGGTCACACCCATGCGGCTGAGCTTATGCAGCCTCAATTGTGTTACGTGGTTGTGCAGTCTCAATCGAGTGGCTGTTAGACCAACCTTGTGCGGCTATGTTAGTCTTTGCAGCCTCAATCATGCAACTGTGCCAATCCATGTGGTCTCAATCATGACGCTGCCCAACCGTATATGTGCAACTGCAAGCACCCATACGGCTACAGTGATCATGAAAACTGCAGCTGGGCGGCCCAAGCTTGAGGCAGCACAGTGTGGCCACACACTGTGACCTGCGGGTGCATGTTGTAGCCACGCACATTAGTTGTGTAACCACATTCTGCGGTTGCATGGTCTGGTTAGGTGACCGCTCAATGTTCCCGCACACTGAACCCTATGGGCTTATTATACAACTGTGAACGATGCAAAGCATGGAAGTTGCCAATAGGATTTTGTTGAACATTGCGGCTGACATCAACACATGGTGGTTCGCACTTTTGCTAGATACAGCCACACATTCTGCCCATGAGACTGCATGCCATGCCACTGGGGGCACATGTGGTTCTTCGGCGCAGTGCATGCCAGTGGACTATGTTTCTATGGCAGCTGTGTGCATGATCTTTGCATAAGAGTAGGCCCCAAAAACCTCAAAAAACTCGCAAAACATGCGATGAAAAAAGGAAATTGAGATTTCTCAAGCAATCAGAAGATATCGATCTTTGCATCCCTGAGGGGGGTACTGCTATGACGATCTCCCTATCTCCAAGAGATGAATTCTATCAAGGGAGTTCTCATACCACTGTTACGACTTGATGGACAAAGTCAGAACACAAAAGAAACACGGACTTGATTACCAAAACCACAAAACACAAATCTATAATGCAAATCCTCAAACCTTAATAGAGATGGCTTGAGAATTCTTTACACAAATAGGAGACATGGTATGAGAATTCTTAATAGAGATGCGGTCTCATGGGCAGAATGTGCGGCTGTATCTAGCGGAAATGCGAACCACCATGTGTTGATGTCAGCCGATATTGGAAGAAAGATGTAATCCAATATATTGGAACAATGATGTCTAACCAAAAAACTAGAAAAGATTGGGGTAAAAACAGAATCAGAGATAGGGAGAGAAGTGGGAAAACAATTTAAAAAATAGATCATTCGGATTTCTCTTCGGAGTACTTTTTTGCAAAGAATGTTTGCTATTTCTGATGCTTGCTTTAATAATAGGGAAACTTACGTTATTATCCACTATTTTTTAATCTATCCACCAATTTATGCTCATGTCCCTAATTTTTTATTTTTTATTTTTTTCCAACATGCCATCAATTCAAACTTTCAAAATCCGAACCAAAATTATTAACAAATTAGTTCAGTTATTAAAATCAGAATCATTTCTTTGTAACCGAACAGTTCGGATTTTAAAAACTCAAAGTTTAAAATTCCGACAAAACTCAAATAAACCAATTTGGATTTTTAAAATCCGAACCAGTTGACTAACAAAAAGCCTGTTTGAATTTTCAATTTTTGAACCAATTTGTCAATAGTTTTTGTCCAGATTTTGAATATTCAAACTGATAGCATTTTTTTTTTGGTTTGTTTTTTGTTTTGGTAGGGGGAGGGGGAGGGGGGTGGGATACATTTTCCATTCCACAAATAACAGTGAATATTGGCAGGAATTTCCCTAAAAATAATGGACATTATTTGTATTATTCTATTCCGCATCCACTCTCGAAAATGAAGGTATCAAAACCACACATCTTGACCGCTATTCGTTCACTTGATTTCTATTGATCCTAATAAAATTACAGAATTTTGCAGCATTATCCAGACCCATCCATCCCAAATTCCTGAATCACGTGATTCACTTGATAATTCAATGAGAATAACACTTTTAATAACTAAAAAAAGGATAAAAGGAGGAAAAAAGGGATAAAAGGAGGAAAAAAAGGATAAAAGGAGGAAAGAAAGGATGAATAGGAGAACATAGTTTGGCATACGAGAGAACATAGTTTGGCATATGAATGTTGACTTGTGGGCAGTAAACCTTCAGGTGCAGGAAAAGAACAGATGAAACGAAGTTCAATGTTACAAAATTAGACGTTACCAACCTCTGAAGGTAACATGATAAATGATTTCTATTGAAAGGCATGCATGATAAATGATTTCTATCGAATATCACAAGTTCAATGTTACAAAATTAGATGTTACCAACCTCTGAAGGTTGTGGACTTACACTTGAATCTTGCACTCCACCTAGCTGTTCCGTGGGCTTCGGCTTCGGTGAACCAGGAGACGGCTTCCGTGGTCCTGGACCAGCTGAGACTTTGACCATGGCAGGCCTCAGTAGACGATCACCTAGGACAAAACCTCGTCGAAATTCTTGGATTATAATGCCTTCTTTATACTCTACAGACTCTTCACGTGCAATGGCCTCATGAAGCTGCACAATGCTAAATGATCAGCAATAATGCAAAGTTAAAAATATGCATATGTATTGTAAAATGGATATCAGTGAACAAATCAACAAGTTTACTCCATTGTGTGCAGGGGTCCATGCTTCATGCAGCAGCCACACTATCGATTGATAGAGAGAGAGAGAGAGAGAGAGAGAGAGAGAGAGAGAGAGTACTTACTAGTTAGTTAACTACCTAGTACGACCGGTACGGGTAGTAGTCGACGTACGTACGTACTAAACAAAAGTAAAAACGGAACCGGGACC
>NW_006499159.1:3060124-3073048 GCF_000471905.2 Amborella trichopoda
AGGAGAGAGAGAGAGAGAGACTTTCATGGTTTAAATCCCTATGACCACGGGGTATATGCGATCGCTACAAATAAAAAGAGGGACCCGCATTCAAAGTCATGTCCATGGCTGGTCCCATTCACCCTCCATCTGAGGGTGACGATCCTGATGATAACATAACCCCTTCGGTCATGAGGATCAAAGTAACATCTCCCTTGTGGAATGTATTTAGTTTTTTTGTATTTTTTTAATTCTTAGTCAGCAGTTTATTGAATCTCTAAGCATGATTCTTTTAATGTCTGTACAAAAACATGCATGTCCCCTGGAAAAAAGACATTACAGATCTATACCACATCATTCTACATACATACACAAGAAAAATACAAGCATTCCATGGCATATAATTAATCCCCCTCTCAACATTACAGATCTATACCACATCATTCTACATACATACACAAAAGAAAAATACAAGCATGCCATGGCATATAATTAATCCCGCTCTTACTTACTGAGGGGTCAAAGGGCTTCCCAACTGTCTCAACAACAGCTACTTTCAAGCTTCTCATGATCTCGACAAACTGCTTGTATATTCCCTGATAACTTCCATCGATCTTCTTCTCCTTCTCTGTTTCAGGCTTAAGTTGCTGCTTGGCTCTCTCAAAGTTGTCCACCATTGGCAAGAGACTCTCAATTACATCCCCTTGAACATCAGATGTGAGTGTCAATCTATCCTTCTCCGACCTCTTCCTAAAGTTCTCAAAATCTGCTTTTAGCCAGAGGAATTTCTCCTTCCCTGAAGACAACTCAGCCGATAAACTTGTAATTTGTTGTTCCAAAGCATTCTTTTCCGTTTCTATGGCATAAAGTTTCGTTTCTATATCAGAAATCTTATGTAGGTCTCCCTCTACAATAGCCTCCTTATAAGCATGGAAAAGAGTAATCACAGGCTGGGGTTCCTCATTGACAGCTTCATTTTCTGATTCTTCCTCACTGATCTCACCATCTTCTTCTCCCTCTATTCTCTGAAATGGTGGCGTAAATAGAAGTCAAAGGTGATGAGTATGGCAATCGGCATATTGCATAGGAAGTGAGTGACAGACTAGGAAAAGTGCATTATCGCTATCCATGGACACTTTCTACACTGTTTGTCTGAGTGCATTCTCACAATTAATGGCATGCCACATGCATTTGCGTATTACCACATGGAATATGACCAAGGTTACAGGGTAATAAGATTAGCAAAATACCAAAATTGGAAAAAAAAATCGCCATAAATATTTTGAATCATACCAAGGTTACCACTGAGTACGCCACCCATCCCCAACAGAGCTAAGAAACAGGGGAGCTGCCATTAATTAAGATTAAGAAGCCACTTGGTAAAACTAATAATAATATTAATAGAAATAGTAGAAATACTAGTAGGAGCAGCACCACCACCACCAATAACACCACCAACACCAGCAACAGCACCAGTAGCAACAATAATACTAATAGTAGTCATAGTAATAGTAATAGTACTAAAAGACGCTCTCTGATGGATTGCCACAATGGTGAAGTTATCTGATGGAAACTTGATAGGAGTTGCTGTTAACAATTGTAGCACTACATCCCATATTCAATTCCCACATCTGACCTACCATATAAAAAAATAAAAAAAGGTAAATTCCATTTGCAGAGTACCGATTCTATTCAAAAACCAAGGAACACTTTATTCTGAAGAACCCCAAGTGCATAGATTTCCTAATGCAGCGCAAAGGTCAAGCCATTGATATCTTAGTTACTGGGAAACTCCTAGGGAACAACTGGACAAGGGCGAGAGGGGAAGGGCATTTTAAGGGATTTCCGAGGGGAATCCCAATGAATCACCATGGATGCATTAACTCTGTGGGCGAGAGACACCCACTGCAAGGTTCCTGCAACTATGGCAAGTATAGGTAACCTCAAAAGTTATCACCATTTCTTTCCTTGATACGAACACACATCCTCAACAGGAGCCAAGTCTTTCATACATATTTTATAGTTAGAATAGAAGAGATGTTTGCTAATTATTAGTTAATAGAAAATAAACTATCTACAGGGATAACTGAAAGCATATTCTCCGATAGAATTTGAACAAATTTGGTTAAAATTTTAGTCTTCACTTCTTTTCTTTTTTTTTTGATATGTTAACAGTAGGAATGGAAGTTGGGACATTGTGTTGAGGCATTTGCACCCCTAACTATCGATGCCCCAGCCCCATACCCAAGAAGTTCTTCATTTCTTCTCCACTACCTATGCTCAATCTCCAAGAAAAATCAACAATTCCATTAGAATGAACAGGGTAGAATTTGCTGAGGCCAAATTGTCACTGGGAAATTCTCAAAGGACAATAAAAATTAAATACAGCCTCTGTCAGAACAATGTATAAATTGGCTACTACTACTCATGAAAGCAAGGGCATCACCATTCAAAATTCGCTTTCAATGATGAGATTAAAGCCTTAAATAAAGTCAGTCCAATGAGTGCTTAATGATTGTTCACCAAGGCCATAAGGCACATATGACATTCAAATGCTTAGAGATCACTTCCATACAATGATCTTGAATGGATCTCAATAGATCTATGCCACATAATGTTGAAATCCATCCAAAGGGCAAATATTACTTTCATCAAATAGTGGTCATCAGAGCAATGATCCAACTCATGTGATGTCCCTCACAACTGCCTTGGTTTACCACTTACAAACACCATGTCGTCTTACATGCAAACAACAAATTGGGGGTTTTGAGAGTATATAGTCATAATCTAAGTTGTTTACAGTTCGCCAAACTGCAGTATCCTCAATTCTTACATAAACCGAATCTAATGTCATCTAGACTCTTTTGACAGTGCGTCACAAAATTCTCCCAAAAGAATCATATAGTAAAATATATTATATTTTAACTTCCTTTTAATTTAGCCTTCAGTTTTCTTTGTTAAACCCTAACAAAGAGAACGAGCTACTAACCCATGCCCTAATTCCAAAACCCCAATACCTCCAACCCCTTACTTGGGAGTTCCTCACCGTATTCGTCATTGGATCCATACTAGTACCTCATCTAATAACCATAACTTATAAACAACTACACAATAAGAAATGCCATAGTAATCAATTAGAAGAATATGCCTTCTTGACATATTTAAAGTTTAAAGTCTTATATTCTCCCAAAAGAAGTTTTTTGTTCTCACTCGTTCCCCTCCCGGGTGCAAAAGGCAACATACTTTGATATAAAGATGTATATGTATAAAGGTGTGTATGTTATTAATATTTAACTTGGCAAAATTGGATCCTAAATAAAAGAGTAGTCTGCTAGTGTGAGCACCAAGGTCAATCTATCGACCTTTTTCTGACTAGGGTATCAACAGCCTCATTTGACTCTCTCCAAATGTGTTTAAATGTCCATATCATTAAGAAACAAGATAGTAGACTGCTTAATGACACAAGAAGAGATCATCAATTTTTTTCTTTAAATTTTCTTGCTAGTCCACTCAAAAACCCTTGGCACCATTGTGCCCTCAAGATAAGATTTGACCCCAATAGGGCAGAATTTTCTGTATGGTAGATAATCAGCTCCAATCTGAAATTCTCCAATTCTATCTATATATTTTCTAACTTCTATGCTGAAACATCTAAGTCATGGGAATAGAGTTTAATTTTGCCTAGGTCACTATTATCATCACCTATTAGCAGGGAAGACAGGTGATGTAACAGCTCTAATAAAACATTAGGAATTCTTAAATTCGACTATGACATCAAGAACTGATTTTAGTTCAGAACCGATTGAGTTTACACAGTTATGGATGTTTTACAATTTTTATGCAAAACGAAATGACTTGCTGATTGAGGAGTGAAATTTAGATAAATGTTAATGATTAGGAGGTCAAATTTAGACTTGTGACAATTAATTGGCATGTCTAGGTTTTATATGCATTCTTTCCTTACACTTCTGCATCGGTCTAAGATATTGGAGGGCCTAAGACACAATACTTGTGCCTAAACTCAATACCAACACAGCCATTCATGCCTAAGTATACAAACCACACTTTATACCCATCAATACTTTGGCAAGCTCTCAATATGAGCAAGTGTGATAGGGATGGAACAGATACTGGTCAACCAGTCTTTCGATCAAACCAGCTACTAACTCTATTCTAGGCTTCTAACATTAGAGAGTAGCACGGGTTGAAGACTTGAAGTTGTGGCAGCCCTACAACTAAGAAAGGCTTGAAGAGGGGCCAACCACGTATGTTGCAGCCATGTTGGAGGAAGAGAAGGGAGGGCAGGCGAACCAGTCCATCCCTCACGAAATAGAGAAAGTACTCAAAGAGTATGGGGACGTAATGCCCTAAGAATTGCCCAAGGTCTTACCCCCAACCAACGAGTTAGAGCTAGAGAGTGCAGCTGTGAAACAGGCCCCGGAGTGCATCACCATATAGGATGGCCCCTACTGAGTTAGCGGAGCTTGGGAGACAACTCAAAGAGTTGATGGAAGCCGGATACATACAAGCCTCTAAGGCACTTTATGAAGTCCCCCGTGTTGTTCAGAATAGGCAGAGCCTTCGCCTATAGAGTCCTAAATTCAATAAGGTGACCATCAAGAACAACCTACACCCTTTATTGTAAAATTGTTCGATCAATTAGGGAACGCAAGATACTTCTCAAAGCTGGACTTACGGTCTAGCTTGTGTAGCCAATGAGCAAAGCCCCAAGCAAGTGCTTTGAGTGCTACGCTAGCACTGGCAACTATCAAGTGCACATTACGGAAGGATATGAGTCTAAAACTATGTGTGTAAGGCGATATGGTGCATTTGAGTTCTTACTGATGCCTTTTGGGCTAACCAATGCCCCTGCCACATTCTGCACCCTCATTCATTAGTTCGTCCACCCATACGACGAGTGTAGTAGTATACCTTGATGACATCATGGTCTATAGCCAAAAACCTTAAAAGACCTTGCCACCTCCAAACCATCTTTGAAGTATAAACAAAGAATCACCTCTATGTGAAGAAAGAAAAGTGCTCCTTCGGCCAGACACTTGTTCTTAGGGCGGCGGAGGACTCATACAAATGGATAAGAAGAATGTGAGAACCATTGAGGAGTGGCAAGCACCTACTAAAGTAAGTGCGTTGAGGTCTTTTTTAGGCCTTGTAAACGAGGTTCATCACCAGCTATTCCAAAAGGGAAGCTCCACTCACTGATCCCTTGAAGAAGGACCGAGCAGGTCAGAAGAGTGCCAAGAGCTTTTGAAAACTTAAAGCAAGCAGTGGCGGGGTATTACGACTACCTGATCAGACCAAGCTAAGGTACATACACATGCCTTGGACTATTATTGTCTCAGTATGATGATGCAGAGATAACTCTCCCTTAGGAGCCACAGTAATATAATCGAAATTGATTGAAAAATGAGTGTCCTCATATCCCACCATGCTTCGAGTAGGCACCATCTCTGATGTGAGAAGACGATATTTGCCTTGTAGGCCCACAACAAGGGGCACATAGAGTGCGGCACTAGTGCAGGGTAAATAGCTTGTAAACTCCGCTCTGTCACGGATAGAGCAGCGACTTCTATCGAGAGTGGAGGTATAGTATATGTCAAGAAAAGCTTCCAAGTACCTTTGGCAATGTAATATGGAGCCCGTTAGATTGTAGGAATCCATATCCATTCTGGAATGATAAGGACAGGAAGAATAGAACTCCGAAGTTGCTGCCTCGGGTGGATATAAATTGTGGAGAGTCCAGGCATTCTGAAAGAAATCTGGCACAGTCAGTCAGTTAGGTTGTTGCAAATCACAATATACTAAGAGACCCAGATATTGCCGATGTCCATCTTCCAAATTGTTGCAGGCTTCTGTTAGCAAAAGGAAATGGCTGGTAATCCAATGTCAAGTTTGCTTCTGCTGGTTTGCCCAACACCCTACGAAAGGTAAAACCTACAAGCTTTTGAAGAAGACTTCTTCTGCCAATGCCGCGATATTTGTACAAAGGGTAAAACCTACGAGCTTCTGACGAAGACTTCTTCTGCCAATGCTGCGATAGCTGCTAACTGCACAACAGCAATTCAAGCAGTCGACATAACTTGCTTCCTTGAGATCGATCGTCTCACAGTTTGGTTTAGTCTAGGGCAAACATTGACAATGGGATTTTGAAACTTTACGAGCTCTCTGAACTCCTCGAAAGAAGATAAGCCAACTCTTTTGAATTGTCTGGGCCTAGCCTTCTCAGAACATTGCATCCGCTCCCTCTCCTTAATATGGCATTCCCGCCATTCATTAGTTTCAAACTCCTCAATCTTTACGAGTCCGCAGACAATACAGGAATTGGGCCGTTAGAAAAGTGATAGGGAAGAAAAGCACAAGTGCTCAAGTTCGCAGTGTTGAGCAAAAAACAAGCATTGAGTCAAGTCGAACTAGCATGTCAGAAACCCAAGGCTTAGCAACCTTCTTGAGGTATAGGTAGCTTGTCAAGAGCAACCTTGCTCGACAATTGATTCCCTTGCCTTATTATGTGCAGGGCTAAAACATGATCGGTCCCTCCAAAGTTGCTCCCTTGGGGTGAGAGCTCTCAAAGCACAGATAAAACACTTTATAGCAGGTGTTAGAACGCTCTCACCTTTCCTTTAGGTAAGGGTAGTGAAGTTCCCCTGGGTTTGCAGCAGTTTTCCAAAGTGATGATCGAGTTGGCTGAGATAATGCCAACTCACTTTGGTCCTCTATTGCAGGAAGGCCATATTAGCCATAAGAAAGAGGGGGCAAGAAAGGTTTGCTTGCGATTTCCAATCCTATTAAAGAGGGAATGGTTAAACCTATCCATGATTGGTTGATGAAAGTGTTACGGTTGTTACCAACTAATAGTACCTTTGATCAATCTAACCCGCCTGGCAAAGCAGGTCTTAAATAATTGTATTCGTTTGATTTTAAGTCAGCCACAGACTCTTTATTATCTAGCCTCACCGAGGCCGAGAAGCATCTTTGGCTCATAACTCATGCATGGATGGTACACACTCTTAAAACTGACTATTATATAGTACCCTTACCCTTGGTTGAAAACATCAACCATCGGTTATGTATAAAATTAGATTCAAGCCCTCTTTGTTTCTATGGTGCCTAGGCTGCGTTTCGAATAACACATCATATGTTAGTATGGATTGCAACCGAGCTCGTATATCCAAAGCAAAGGTTTCTGAAGTACGCAATTCTCTGTGATGACATTGTAATCGGGAATAGGCAAGCACGTTGCACAACTCTACCTAGAAGCCATTGAGGAGCCTTAGATGACCTTATTAGAAGAAAAGTCTCTTATATCCCGTGGATGCCTAGAGTTAGCAAAGCACTTTATGGAAAGGTCGGGTCAACATTAGTCCTGTATCAGTCCCGATGGTTAGGGCTCTGATAAATAGTATTGCAGCTGCAGCATACGATCTGATCGTATGCCCCTTTCCTTGACTTATCAACTATGAGGCGAACGAAACTTTATCCCCAAGGTAGGTCAATCATGGAAATCTCACTAGAAGCTCACATGTAAGAAGAACCTGCGTGGGAAAGAACCGGTCCGATCGGACTCCAGCTTTAAAACCCGGTCCAAAACACCAAGATCTGCACCTTTCATAATTGTCACCCATCCAATAGGATTGGCCGGACCAGGCACATAAAGCATAGCAGATTCAACTGATTCCCCGTCTTCTGCTTAAATAAGAATTGCATTTTTCATAGAACTAGTCAGCAGACAAATTCAACAGTGACTTTTATCATTTCTATAATATATAAACAATGTGCCTCGTTCATTACAAGTAAAGGCTATTCACTTAAATCATGTATTTGCAACTGATGCAAAAGCACTCGCAAAGATTTAAATTGAAAGAAAAAAAATAATCGGACAATATGACTTGGTCAGAATCCATATTAGAATATATAAACAATGTGCCTCGTTCATTACAAGTTACAAGTAAAGGCTATTCACTTAAATCACGTATTTGGCACTGATGCAAAAACCACTAGCAAAGATTTAAATTGAAAAAAAAATAATAATAATAATAAGTGACTTGGTTAGAATCAATACTACCAATCAAAAAGACCCAATAAATCTGATACTATGAAAAGTAAAAAACAAGTTCTTTCTAAAGATTTCCTGTTTAGAAAATTATCAATAAACACAGTAAAATTAAGTACTTTATTCAAGTGAAAACAAGGTGTGCCCCTGAGGAATGGCCAAATAAATTTGCCAAATAATAACAATGAATGAGGAATCCAAATGATAATTTCTAAGAATTAAAACTGAATTGAGATTATCACCTAGTGAGTCTTTGCCGCACTAGAAAATTCATCACAAACAATGCAAGAACGAAAACTAAGATAATTATCAACTTTCTGATCTCCCCAAGACCCCGAAAACACAACAAACTACCAAAAATAGAACGAAAATTCAAAGGATTTCAATCCCACAAGACAATGAAATTTGAACCAAAGGAAAAAGAAATCCTTCAGAAAATTAAACTGAAAAGACTATAAAAAGTGCTCAAGAGACCAACTGAGGCATCTCTCAAATTAATCCCAATATATGGTCAAAGGGCAAATGCAGGTAAAAGTTCGAAACAAATCCAAAACAATGAAACGAATAGAGAGAGTGAATTTTAATGAAGAGGGGAGAATACCTTAGAATGAGTATCTGCTACTTTAACAGCAGCTGTGAAAGAAGACCTAGAGCCTGTTGGGGATGTAATGGAGAGCCTTAGCATTGGATTTCTTGTGGAATACTGGAACCTCAAGAGAGAGAGTGGGTTTGAGATTGAGGGTTTAAAGGGCGCAAAATTTGAAGAAGGGCGAAGGTTGGGAAGAGCGTGAGTGGAGAACGCAACCGCCATTAATGACGCACACCCCCAAAACCTCTCTCTCTCTCTCTCTAAATCTGGAAGTTCGAGATGCCCAGAGAAGAACCGAGATACCCTGAGGAAAGAGTTAAGGGGTTTACTGAAAAGAAAGGGTAACCCGTTAAACACAGGTTACTCAACACGTGTCCCGAGAAATTACATCATCTGACGTACTACAGGTGTGTAAGGATCCTACAAGGTCATTTCCCCGGAGCTTTTCTCAATAAATTTTATTACGGTCCAAGGTCATTTCCCCGGAGCTTTTCTCAATAAATTTTATTACGGTCCCCCAAATAAAATTTGGTGTCGAAATAGTTTATAGAAAAAAAAAAATTAAAAATAAAATATTATGATTGGAATAATCTTAGCCCTCCATTAAAAAATGAACGATTGGATAAAAAAAAGATAAAACTTCTATGTTATGCAAGAAACATAGAAAACTTTCCCTTTTTTGAAAAAAGTATATATAAGGTTGCAATCTTAAAATGTGGAATTACATATGTGTTTCAAAAATCCATCGAAAAGTATTTTTTTCATGTTGAAAAACATTTTAATTGATCATCTCGATATCGACATTAATGAATATGAAAAAAAAAAAATTTAGTCCAAAAAATAGTGCATCTTGCAACATATTATCTAGACGCTCCAGTTTCAATATTTTTATATGATCATAGATCTATTTGATTTTAGCTATTTTTTGAAGTTTAAAATTTTATAATTTGATATGAAAATAGATTTTTAGATAATCCTAAGAATGTTTTACTCCAAAATTACATATTATGATAAAATTTGGAGGTGCACCTTATTTGGATTGTATAATGTGATTTTAGAGTGCAAGATCGAGGTTATTGAGGAACCCTTCCTGTACCTTTTTTTTAAAAAAATAATCATGTCGTGATATTTGGATCTTAAGATTTAAAATGAAAAAGAAAAAAAAAATCTTCTAAAGTAGCACTTTTACACGACGGAATTATCGTGCCATATGCTCGGGTCATGGAATTGACTTGGAATCGCTTGAGTCGGATTGAAAATAGATGGGTGGGTGATGGTGCCTAACTCTATTTTATTTTCTATTGAAATATGTATAATCATACGACTACAACGCTAACCTGACGACTTAAATTCCGCTCTGATTTTTGAAACCCTACTTTAAATTACGTTTTTTTTTTTGACAAGATCACAATGACTTTATTACTCAATCAAACCAACGATTACAGTAAAAATGATAAACACAATAATTAAAAGGATAAGGAATTGAGCACCAAAGATGGGGCCAACACTCCATCCTTAACAAGCGAGTCAGCCCTTACATTCGCTTCCCTAAAAACATGATTGAAAGCCACAACCTTATTTCGACAAATATCCAAAGCTTCCAACCAAAATCATCTCAAGCTCCAAGGTGGCTTACTAGATCTGGACATCCAATTGATAACATTAAGAGAATCCCCTTCCACCAGCCATGCAGATTGATCACAATGATCCTTCAACAACTTTAAACCTTGAAGCATAGCTAACATTTCAATTTGGTTTGTTGTAGTTATCCCACACGGGCCACAAAAAATGATTATCTCTACACCCTAATAATCTCTAACCACACCCCCAAAACCAGCACGTCCTGGGTTTTTCAAAGAACTGCCATCAAAATTCAACTTAAAACATCCACGATAGGGTGGGGTCCATTGACATCAAATACTGCGTCTAGAACTTCGTTGGTGTAACAAACTCCTCACATTCAGTCGAACATCAATATTTAAAATCCCGAAACCTTCTTTCATAAAAGAAAACCACAACCAAACATTTTGAAAAATCTTATAGTTTACACAATCTAACTCCCAACTAAAGCCCTCAAAAATTTGCCTATTTCTCTCCAACCACACTTCCCAAAGGATTGAAGCTCTAAAAATCTGTCATATCATAACCCCCTTTTTAAGCAAAGAAGGAATTGAGAGTTGATCTATCATATCAAATGATGTGCCAGTAAAGGCATTTGAAAACCAATAACTTGAAAGGCCCAGATCCACACTGGCAATGAATGAACAAATGATCTCCAGTCTCCTCATCATTTTTATACAACAAGTAAATATTGACGATTATTATCCCCCTCTTCCTCAAATTGTCAACTGTTAGCACTTTATTTTGGGAGAGAGTCCATAAAAGATTTGAATCTTATGTGGAATATGTCATTTCCAAATGAAACTGAGCTTTGGTTGTTCCCATCTTAATCTATCATGAAATAATATATGATATACAGACTTCACTGAGAACATACCATCTACAGTTAACTCCCACGCTACCTCATCCTCATGATGCCTGGATATGTAAATCGTATCAAGATCTAGCAACATATCACAGCACTGATTAAGAACAATATCTGGCACCCTATTATAGCTCAATCGAATATCCTTGATTTAAATTAAGTTGAGAAGTTTTGCATTGTAGCATAGAAATTCAGCACCTAATAAAATCGGTCATGCACATTGAGTTGCATGATCACGAGAGATGGAGCTTGAATCATCTATAATGAGAGAGAGAGTCTTTATGAACTTAGGGTATGTTTGGTTTGCATGAAAATATTTTCTGAGAAATATTTTTACGTGAAAAAATTTCTATATGTGGTTAAGTATGGAGATATTTTCACAACAATTGGTCCTAGTGCATCTTTTCACAACAATTCACAACTAATTCATATAAAAATATTCTCACACCTAACCATATGAAAAAATATTTTCATGTGAAAACATCTCCCAAAAAATATTTTCGTACAAACCAAACGTGCCCTTAAACTATTCACAACATTCAAAAAAGAGAAGTTCACATAAAACCAAAAAACATCATGGTATATTTTTTGGGAAAGCAGCGGTCTTATCTTCTCTCAAATTTTATTTTCCTATTTTGTCCACAATTTGAAAGTCTAGTCCTCGTTCTGCCAAAAGTACAAAAAAAAACAAAGGGAAAAGTTTATATAAGGTTGCAACCTTAAAATGTAGAATTATGGTGCACCTCAAAAATCCATCAGTGAAGGTTGTTTAATATTGAAAAATCCTTCATCTCAACATCGAGATGTATGACCATGAAAAAAAAGGGGATTTTGGGTCCCAGAAATGGTGCATCTTACAACATATTATCTAGACTGACCATTTTCAAGAGTTTTATATGTTTATAGATCTACTTGATTTTAATCATTTTTGGAGTTTAAATTTTATAATTAGACTTGAAAATAGATTTTGAGATAATATTAAGAATATTTTACATCAAACTTAAATGTTATGATAAAATTTGAAGGTGTGCCTTAAATGGATTGTTTAAGGTTGTAATCTTATAGAAACCACACCCAAAAACAAAATGATAACTTTTAAGTTGTTTGAAAGTCCAACTTTTAATCCATTTGAAACATGTGCTTGGCATTTTGAAAGTCCCACATTTGAATATGTATGTATGTATTTGTATATGTATCTATGTGTGTATGTATGCATATGTGTATATATTATTCCCTTAATGTACTCAACATTTTTAGGCTCTCATTGCCCTTTGTTTTATAATACAATTTTTTTATTATGGGTATTTTTTGCTATTAGGAATGATAGAATCGATATTTCTATAAAAAACTTGTGGCATTAGACTAGCATCCAAGAAACAATCAAAGTTGCAGATAGATTATGTCACACCTCATGTAGATAATGTCATCCTCTAACATATTTTATAACTTTTTGCTCACTTCTGGTGTCTTTGAAGAAAAAGAAAGAAGGGGGTCGATTTAGGCTCCTTCCCTTCCACAGCATAGCAACGCCAAGTACTATGAGCCCTCTGTCCCACGCATCTAACCACCTCGTGCCCTCTGTCCCACGCATCTAACCACCTCGTGCCCTCTGTCCCACGCATCTAATCACCTCGTGCCCTCTGTACCACCGAAAAGAGGGCAAAAAAGAGTTTGAAATACAACTAAAAGAGTTATTTGATAAGAGATTAACAAGACCTACTAATAGTCCACATAGCTCTCCTACTCTTTAGTTGGAAACCATGCACAAATAAAAAGAGGAAATACTACAATGGTATTAAATTA
>NW_006499159.1:3094305-3149323 GCF_000471905.2 Amborella trichopoda
ATGAGCTCAACGGTCTAAATTCAAAATGGGTTAATCTGACGGTCACGAGCTCATTTCATGTTTAAATTTTATTTTTTTTCTACAAATCCAAATAACTTGAAAATTTAGACGTTTATTCTTCTCATCAAAGTGCACCTAATAAAAATATTTAAAAAATAATTCATAAAACTAAATTGACCAAAATAATGGAGGCTTGTGAAAACTGTGGGGCAATTACTCATAATGCAAAGTGATGCATAGATAGAATCGAAGTTAATACGAAGTCATGCATGGATAGACGTCGAAGGTGGGAGCAAAGTGTACCGGTAAACACATAGTACCCGATGAGAAGGTGGGAGGCACTTGAACTCGATTATGATAGGAAACGTGATCGTTGAAATGGTTATGACTCATCTGCCTATGCTCACGTGATCGAAAGATATGAGGAGGAGGATGACGAAGATGACTTGAAGGTTGACGCGAGCAAGCAAATGGATTTTGCAATGGTCGAAAAACGTGTGCGCAGTACATGAGGTGGAAGCATAAGAACTGTTAGTAATTTGCGTATACGAGAGAACACAGCAAAATATTTTTTGAATTTAGATGTGAATTCAGCACATTTCGACCCAAAAACACGATCAATGCGAGAGGATCTTCTACCGGATACTGATCCAAATGAGAAGTTCTATGGAGGTGATAACCAATACAGAGTCAGTGGGCAAGCATTGGAGTTTAAGCAACTCAACCATGGAGGCTTTTGAAAAAGGACAAGATATTCATATGCATCTCAAGCTGTGTTGCTATACAAACAATTTAAGATCAAAAAAGAAAAATTGAAGTCTCACAAGAACTTTCTAGGGAACTTCTCTCAAGTCCAAGTGAGAGAGAGGTTGAATATGATCGTGCCGTTTTGTTTGCCACTATGTAGTTCGTTTAATAATAATATTTTCTTGTAATATTATGATTTTTTTTCTTTTTTTTGAAGGGGGTTGTATCATTGATTATTATGAGATTTGCTATAATATTGGACCATGTTTTTGCCTTTGTTTCTTTAGCTTTGCTATTTTTCTTTTTCGTTTATTGTGCTCGATCATGTTTATCGTGGAATTTGATATTTTTTGGAATTCTTTTGCTTCACGGTTTAGTGGTTTTCTTTAAAGACAGTTTGGGAACTTGAAAATCTACTATTCTCATATTGGTAATGTATTTCTCATATTTCTTCCGGACATAACCAAACAGTAATAATGTATTTCTCAGGTTGCATCTAAATACTACCCAAACAGTGACAATTCATTTACAAGTAATGTATTACGCAGTAATGTATTAATATATTTCATAGATAATATATTTTCAGGTATCTAAACAGCTCCTTAGTGTGTGACATCATAACTTGGGGAAGGGACTAGGCCCATGCTCGAGTTGAGTTACTTGACCCAATCTTGGCAAGCCAAAAAGTAATTAAAAAAAAGGGGGGGAAATTACACTTATATCTATTATATTTTACGTTATTATGGATGTATCGAATGGTTTCCGTTATTTCATGTCTGCCCGTTTTTACCTTTCATAACGTAAATTTTAAAAAAAGATAATTTTACCTTTTTTGGGTGTTGAACAACCAAATTAAAGGGATTTTCGGATGTTAAACTAGACCAAAAGTTTAACGTTCACATTCTCATTTTCGGTTGTCTGAAACTAGCCCGAAACCTTCTGAAATTTGGTAGAACATACGAAAATATGTGACATTTTCGAATGTTGTTCATCCGAAAATGGTTTCGGATGTTGGACATCCGGAAATGTAAAAATGTGATTGCAAAATTCCAAAATTCCTGAAGGTTTCTGAAATTTCTCAGTCATATTTTCGGATGTTGAACATCCGAAAATGGGAATGTGAACATTAAACTTTCGGGCTATTTTCGGATGTTGAACATCCGAAAAGCCCTTCAATTCGGTTGTTCAACCCCGAAAAAGGGTAAAGTCATTTTTTTTTTTAAATTACGTTATAAAAAGTAAAAAACAGATATATATGTAATAACGGAAACTATTTGGTACATCCGTAATAACGTAAAGTATAACGGATATGTATGCAATTTTCTCTAACAAAGGATACAAAAAGTCACCAAAAAAAAAAGTAAAATATGTTTAAAGTAAAACTAAACGAAACATATCTAAATGGGGTTAAAAGCAGTGAAAAATAGATTTTGAAAAATAAATAAGGGGCGTTTTTTAAATAACCACTAAGAAACACAAATGTAAAAATAAGTATTCATGATCAAAACACTTCCAATCTTTGTCAAAATCGAGTTACTTGGGCACATAGTTGGCTCTCCCGAATTTTTGTACACTAGTCTCCATGCTTTTCATGAGGCCAAGTTTATATATTGAAAAGGTTTATATAAGGTTGTAACCTTAAAATGTAGGATTAAGGTGCACGTCTAAAATCCATCATTGTTTTGATGTTGGAAAACCCTCTAATTGATCATTTTAACATTTACATGAATGAATATCATAAAAAAAAGATAGTATATCTTGCAACATATTATCTGGACCGTCCATTTTCAAGATTTTCAATTATTCAAGAAAACCCTCCAATTTGATTATCTTAGTTTAATTCTTTTTTACATTACACCCACCCCAAAATAAATAAATAAATAAATAATAGAACAAAATACCCCTTATTTTAACCCACATTTTCGAATATGATGCTTGACATGTGCAGGTGCGATCCAACATAAAATGTATCAAACCGACTTCTATCAGGCACAAAATACATCTATAAGCTAAATTCAAATTGTGTCAACATGGCACAAAATGTATGTCAACATGGCACAAAATGTACCAGACCGGCTTCTATCAGGCACAAAATACATCTATAAGCTATATTCAGATTGTGTCAACATGGCACAAAATGTATCAGATCGACTTCTATCATGTACAAAATAGATCTGTCAACATGGCACATTTTGTGTCAGATCGGCTTAAAGTGGAGAAATGAAGGTATTTTAGTCCAAAAAAAGTCTTTTTTTCTTGGAGAGATACGGAAAAAAAAAAAATGGCATTGGGGCTAATAATGTGGTAATACTTGGGAGGGGGGGCGGGGGTGCATTTGTAATTTTCCCTTTACAAAATAACATGCTTGAATAGAGAGCATTTAATTTTTGGAGTAACACATTTTCGTGGTTAGGAATTGAAAATTTATTTTCTTTTATAGAATAATTATTGGTTATTCTAAAGTGGAATTCAGAGTTTCTAATTAAAAAAGATCTCTTTTCCCCCGTAGCGTAAGTGTATAGTATGCTCCTGCGAGAGTATAAATTACTTCCGAGTACTTATTATAGTATTAGTGGACCAGTAATAGAAAAAGAATGAGAAGGGAGGCTTTGAGTACTTGAAAATTTTCAAAGTGATGGGAAGGGGGGCTTCGAGTATTTGACAACCTTCAAATCATGTTTGTACATCCCATGATCGATTTGATGAAAGTCAATTTGATGAAAGAAAATGATTGTTGATGCAAGCCCTTTATTTTCTCCTCTGCTGGATACCAAAATCCAAAGATTGTTGATGAAAAAACAATTGTTTTTCTTGATGGATAAGAAGCTGGTTAAAAGAATTCATTGCTCTGGAATATCAGTGGTTATATGGATATCATTTCAAAGGGTGAAATGCATATCCTCAGCAACTTTGAGAACTGGGAAGACCTTGTCAAAGTCACCAATGGTGGTCCTTCATTTTTTGTAGGCTACCATATATGCACTAGAGGACTGGAATAGTACCTCACTGAAATCATTGCCAATATGGATGCCTCATCCTGAACTGTCACATTACTTACAGATAGTTCATTCACTTGCTCAAATCGCTACCGCCATTGGTACGCCTATTTCTAAGGATGGTGCTACCAAGGTGAGAAGGCAATTAGATTGCTCACGGTTTCTGGTTGATGCAAGCAGTAGATATGTGATTACACGAACCATATAGGATGAGAGAGTTCCAAAGCAATGTAAAAGTCGCTACTTTGTTGGCCATGAAACTGGTTCTTTCCAGTGGCAAGCTAAGCACCACACAGAGGTAAACATGAAAATAGGGACTAAAATATTCGCCGCAGATGGAAAGAAAAAGCAAAAAAATGGAATACACGATGACAGATGCTGTGGATGACATGATTTTACCACACCTCTCCAAAGTTGCACGCAAAGATACAGAATCCACTAGCTCTAGCTCAAGATTCAATGTTTGTGCTGCAGAAGGTGATGAATCAGCAGAGGAGCTTGTTGAAACAGTAAGAGGTGTTTTGAAACATAAAGATTCTCTAGAGCTTGCTGCAGAAATCGATGTACTTTGGAGTGCAATGGCCAACAACTTGCCGGAATCCACCGTATTTTGAGTGACGGTCGCTGATGTGGTAGATGAAGACATGGCAACTGATATGGCCAACAGATTGATACATGTTTCTGTTCTGAAAGACAGATGATGCATTAGCTAAGTTGTTTGCAAATCAGCATGAAAATGAGGCTAAAATGAATGATGTATTTTAAATTCAAAAGGTCAGCACATAAAGGAGTCAAAAAAGGATTTTGACTATTCCAAGTCGTTTAACAAAATATTTGCTCGCATCCTCTCTCTCTCTCACTAGTTTTGCAAAAAATACAATCTCTCTCTCTCCACCACCACTAGCATCACCATTGCCACTACTGCTCTACGTCCACTACTGGCCACCACTATTTTACCAGTCACTCCACCAACATCACTGCTTGGCCACCAGCCGCTCCACCACTACAACCACCACCTCCTCCACCATCGCCACTGCCCCCACCGCCTAAACCCCACTACCACAACAATTATACCATACCATCACTAAGTCACCACCACCACCACCACAGCCACCACCACCACAATCATTGTACCACTACTACCATCACACACTATCATCACTACCCCACCACCACTGCCTACCTGATGCCACCACCACCTCCACCAATCTGCCGCCACTACCACCACCCTATCTGTTTCACCACAAGGACCAACATCATCCAATCGCCACCACCACCACTGTCACACTGTACAACAGGCCCACAACCATTATGTCATCACTATGACTGTTGCCACCACCATTGCACTATATAATAGCAATTTATAGCTCAAATTCTAAAAATCAAACACCCATAGAGATAAGTGCTCAAAGTTGCCATTTAGTCATTTATAAAATTGGAAAAAAAAAAACCATTTGATTAAATTTTGTGATCAAACGGTCCCTAAGATCTTAAAGACACAGGGAGATTCAAATGTGATCACAATATGATAATCCAAATCATGGGCTACGAGTTTGGTAAATGAATCGACTATTGTAGAGAGGGAACTAAAGCAATCTGATTGTTTTTTTTTGGAAGCTAAATAAAGCAATCTGAATTGGTTTATAAGGATGGTTAATCCGTAGTTTTAGTAAGATTTCAAAACCAAGTGGGATGAACTATTTAATTAAAATTTTTGAATGTTGATCTCGATGGAGAGGTGGCCTGCATACAAGGGAAACTCATGGATGACCACCACGGAAGATCAATCCATTCATCGACACAAGAATGTCAAGATACCCACTAAACATACTCTCTTTAGTTAAGGTTAGTTCTAGTGAGGCACCTTCTGATATTTAACTTTTTAAAACAAGATAAGCCAAAATCAAAGAATTAAAGGGAGGTGGAAATGCAAACCTTACTGCAAGCCTAATAGTCCAACTCCGGGAGAACTGAATTTTTCCCAATCCAAATGATAATCACATCTTAGAATGTATGGAGAATTAATAAAACTAATAAATTCCAACATTAAAGACTTCATACACTCTAATAATCCCGATATTATAGTCAATGAAACCAAGTACAACAAATTTCTCCAAAATTCTTACTTGAGTTGCATGTTCCCTATCAAACTTCTGGTAGTTATGAGAATGTAATGGGGGTGATGTCTAGGTTCTATAAGGAGATGGTCTTTCTGTCTTTAAAACTACACCGCAGTCTATACATCTCTTGATCAAAGACCAAACTTTGAGCTTTGAAGGAATCATCTCAAGGATATATGTGCAGACACCCACTTGAAATTTTGGTCAAGGGATTTCCCAAAACATTTAGCCCTAAACTATAGGACACATTAATCTAGTAAATCCTAGTACTCAACAACTAACCTATAGTCCACAATCCTTAGGATCTCAAATCAGACCCCAAAAATGAGTCAAGGACTGGACCGGACCTGCATCAGAACCATAGTTAGCAAGTCGAGGATTTTCAATAAATCGGCTTACCTTAAAATCGGTAAAAAATCTTTTTTATTTTAAAAAGTCGGATGAAAAAATTGGATCAAAAAATATGGATCAGCAAAAATACTTCATGTAAAAATATTGCTAATATATCGGACTAGGCTAAAAAAATCGGATAAGTTAAAAAAGATCACAACTACTTCATACGAAAAAAAAAAATACACGATATAAATTTTCATATTAAATAATTTAACAAAGATCACAACTACTTAAAAAAAACAAAAAAAAGTACGCCATATAAATTTTTACATTAAATACTTCAACAAATATCAAATCTACTTAAATATCAACATACCAAAAAAAGGCATAATTTTTTTTTTACAAATATCAAATCTATTATCAACATACCCAACATACACCATATAAATCTTCACATTGAATACTTCAACAAATATCATATCTACTTAAATATCACCATACCCAAAAAAAAAAAGGCATTACTAAATATCAACAAATATCAAATCTAATTAAATATCAACATACCCAAAATCTACTTTAAAAACCCAAATCTACTTAAATACTTTAGCAAATATCAATATACCCAAAAAATACACAATTTATTTTTATCATTAAATGCTTTAACTATGGTTAAGTCACTTATAACTATGGTTAATATAAAGGTTACTTTATACTTTATATAGTTGTTTTCATTGAAAACCGCATCTTCAAAAGCATTTGTGAGCTTGAAGACTTCTGGGAAAAAGATGCAGCAAGACTTTGAAAGACCTGAGAACAGGAAGAAGCTCGATCGAACTCTCTTCTCCCCCGATCTCACCGATAAGGAAGCTCGACAGAATAGCAAGGTCTGTGGAAGACCTGCGTTTCATTGAAAACAGGGTATGCTTCTTCAAAATTGGGGGATGGGGATTTTGCTTTGTGAGTTTGGAAAAAGCTCAAAATTGGGGATGGGGGTTTTTTCTGTTAGAGAGAGAAAATCAAATGGGGTTCTTGGGGATGGGGGTTTTCAGGAGCATGAAGATTATGAAATTTGCAGGAACATGAAGATTAGGTTTGTTGATGGAAATAATACATGTTTTCAGGAACATGAAGATTATGAAATTTGCAGGAACAAGGGTTTTCTCTGTTAGGATTTTTTTTAACGGAAATAATATGTTTTTTTAGAAATTACACATATCAGGAATTTTTTTTTTCTTTTCTAAAAAAAATACAAGTAAAAATGCATGTTTTGGGGCCCTTTTAATTCGTTCTCCAAAAAAACGCGTTTCTAAAGTTTTAATGAAAAAAACGCGATTTTTTGACGAACTTTTCAAAAAAAAGTAGTTTGAAACGCTTTTCAAAAACACGCCGATTTTTCAAAATATCGGCGATTAATCGCTGATTTGCTAACTATGATAATAACACAGCACAGAAGAGTCCGACACAGATTGGAAGAAAACTAAGCGAAAGATGCACTAGCAACACAAAATGTGTCGCTAGGGCCAGAAGGCCTAGCAATGCAAAGCGAGTCGCTGTTTGATTCTAGCTCCAAAAAATTCTGGAAAATTCCAAAAAAATTGATTTTTTGTAGTCCAGGTTTCTAAAACTTTCTAGAAACAGCTTTGACTCTGATTTTGACCCAATCTAAAAAGAGAGAATTGGACTTGAGTAAAAACGAATTTGGGTAGTGTGAAAAGATCTTTTGGGAGACTCCCTTGCATTTTTTTTTTTTTTTTTTTTTTATTTATTTATTTGTTTTGGATAATTAAGTAGGGAAGACAGGCCCTTTTCTTTTTTTTGGATAATTAAGTGAGGAAGACATACCCTTTCTTTTTTTTTAGATAATTAAGTGGGGAAGACAGGCCCTTACCCATTTTTTTCAAAAAAAATTTGGGAGTTATATTTTGAAGTGTCAATTGGGGATGTCATCAGTAGGAATGGATACCACGATGCGGTAATTGGGTGTGGGGGTGTTACCACCAGAACCTCAGCCCGTTTCCTAAAAGTGATATGTCAATGGGGATTTGGGCCCCTAGCTTTTGGTGAGAATAAAGTTAGAGACCTCATTATGGAGCTCGGCAATACTACTTCATTATGGAGCTCGGCAATACTACTGCCAAGGCCATACCATTCTCAAAAAAATAGATAAGTCATTGGGAATTTGGACCCTTACTTTTGGTGAGAATGGAGTCAGAGACCTCTTCATGAAGCTCGACAATACCGCCAAGGCCCCAAGCCATTCTCATCGAGTTCAAGACCTTTTATGAAGGGGTCCTTTCTCCCTTGCATTCTCAGAAATGGGTATATTTTTTCAACGTTTGTTATTATTTTTATTTTAATTATACCTCTTTGTATCAGTAACCCTAAATCCTAATCAAACCCCTCTAACCCTCCACGAAAAACCTCCTAAAATCACAAAAAATCATTAGAATATCTTTGAAAAATCTCTTAGGAATTCAACAATAAAAAATCAGGGAAAATTCTAAGAAAATACTCCAAAAATCCCTTAAACTAGAGAAAACTTCTACAACGCCTAGAATTAGGATCCTAAAAGAAAGAGATCTAAACCCTAATTCCCTACAATCCTAAATTCTCTGCAATTTAAAATCTCTAAGTCAAAATCCTAGGAAATCAAATTCAACCAATTCTTAAGAAAAAGAGAAGGCATCTTTTGGTGTAAATTAACCTACTGCCCTAATACAGGCCCCAACTCCGGGTTTTCTTGAAATGCTTATTTTCTTCTCTCTTTTGTTTAATTTTTAGTCCTTTGATTTTTCTTTATTTTTATTTTCCTGCTTTCGTGGTTTCTTTCCTCAGTTTTGCGCGATTTCAAGCCAAGGCTGTAGGCGGTTCTTAGTGAGGGTTGACTCATATAGGTCTTTGAACCGTAATTCGATGGACCTCAGCTATCTCTATTGAAATTCATTGCTTAAGTTAAAAAAATCAGAGGTGGTGTCTTGCAGCATTCTCCGGGATCCTGGCTGTAAACAGTTTGGCACCTGCCATGGAGCAGGTCAAGCTTGAGATCATACAAAACCCCATCGAAAACAACCCTGAAAATATGTTCCACGGTCGCTTTCTAGCAAATCAAAGGCTAAGAAAACATCCAGAAAAGGCATGTCTGAGGCCTCACACAATCCAATGTTGGGTTGTCTGTGCTCAGCAATGCGTATCACTTCGCTAAGAAATTTAGCTCCCAGATTAGTTCAAGACTTTTTTTGACATCCGCTATTTTCTTTTTCCTAATTTTTCCTTCTTAGTTTCCTTCCTTATTTTTACTATTTTAATCAAAAAATAGGTAAACAAATAAATAAATAGAGGATAAGGATTATTTGCTTCTTTTCTCATCATAACTATGAATTTCTGAATTTCTACTTTTAGTTTATTTCCTTCTGTTGGCTGATTGCTTTACTTCTTCACACACATACGCCTGTGCACCTTTCCTTGCACAAAAACACCTTCAAATTTCATTTTCAAAACCTTTTTTAAAACCCCCAGTATTGGCATTCAAGTCGTGAGGGATCCAAGCTTTTGTGAGGCGGACGATTGAGGATTGTGCAACATTCACGTTAGTGCCCATCCGTAGTTTCCTAGTCTTAAAAGCAACCCACACATAGACCCTCACCCCACCTTTCATTGGCATTGTTGGTACCCATCAAAACCTAGCCATGTTGTCAGCTTTTTCCTTAGTTAGGAACCCACCTGAATTTTAATCTACCTGTAGAAACTAGGTCAAATATTTTTCAAGCCTTTTCGTGTGGTGTTTTGCTTGACCCAATCATGGTTAGCTTTGTTTGTGTTTGATCTGGTTTGTCTTTTGTCTTAGATAGGTCCGAACCTTTGGACTAGCATAGATTAGGTGTCATGTCTAAGGATAAGGTCAATGTAAGACCTGACCCTATGGCTTCAGTCCAAAGGGCACTAAAATTCTAAATTTTTTAGATTAGGAGAATGGGTTATGGGGAGAAACATCCCTCAAGCAATGGAACATGGAGGGCCACTGAAATTCTAAATAATTCTTCACTTCAGATTTCATAAGAAAGAAAACTAGCAATATAACATCCATTGAAAAGAGGATGGTTCCATTGTTACCAGGAAGCTAGATATTGTCATTAAATTTGTAAATTACTTAAAAGGGATCCCAGCCAAGCACATAACCTTCACCAACAAGCCTTGAACTTGAGGGAGACAAGGTGACTGAGGATGAAAAATAACTTAGTCAGTTTCAAAGGAAGAACCAAGAATATGATTATGAATATGGAGGTATCAATCTTGAATAGCTTTCAAGCGATTTTCTACCAAACCTACTGGGACATTATAGCACATACTGTCTCTCTAGCAGTCAGTGACTTCTTCAATAAGAACAAGCTTTAAGGGGAGGGATAAACTCAACATTAATCACTTTAGCCCCAAATGGAAGAGCTATAAATGACATCTCAAACTTATGACTGACAAGCTTATTCAATGTCATCTACAAACTCATCAGCAAGTTTCTCATGAAATCACTGAATCCCATTTTGCAGTGTCTTATTAATGTACTTCAAGGTGCTTTCCTACCTGGCATGAAGATACTTAATTGAGTCTTCTGGTGTACGAAAATATCCACCAGTGGCATAAGAAGTCACTCAAATCCATTTTTGGCTTTAAGTCTTTAACATGGACTTGAATAAACCTTTGATAGAGTCAAATACCCTTAATTTGAAACATTCAAATCCCCTCACAGGCCATCAAATGGATTGAACTATGAATAGGCTGCCCAAGATACTCCATAATCCTCAATGCTTCCACTGATGGTTTTTTGAAGGAAAGCGTGGTCTAAGGCAAGGAGACCCCATTTCTCCGTATGTCTTCATATTAGCTACAAATAGATTCAATACAATGCTTATCAAAGAAAAATATAAGGGAACTTTTTAAGCACCAATTTTCTCATGAAGTCCGGTATAGCTCTCGCATTTCCTATACACATAAGATATACTAATATTTAGTAGAGTGAACTTGGATAGTTGCACATCACTCAAGAATACCTTCCAGAAGCTCGAGATGGAAAGTGATATGAATATGTCTAAAATTTCCTTACAATTCTTCAACACACCAAGAAAATTAAAAATGAGAATAAAGTCAGTTCTGCTCTATGGTGAGCAAAACTTCCCCTAAAATAGGATTACCACTTTTCGAAAGGAAGCTATGCCAGTTACATTGTCAGCTTCTCCCAGACAAACTAACTCCAAACATAGGGAATGACAATCCAAAGCATATCATATGCCAGTAGAGTCATTCTCAAGTCCATTGTTCTTAACTCCATGCCACATTATCGATGCATAGCCTTCCACCTCCCCAAGGACATCAAGCATTTCATAGAAAAACTTCAATAAACCTTCCCAGAGAGATATGCTATTTATCAGAAGGTCCAAAAAAGTCATCAAATTGCATCAAAAGTTGTAAATAATGTATTTTGACCTCTTAAGTACATTATTAAAGCATAATAAAATGGAAAAAAGTGTAAGCATACGAATTTGAGTCACAGATATGCTATTTAAAGGCCCAGGGTATTTTGAATCTAAACTGCCTATGATTCAACAAATGTTTCTGAACTACTTCTCATTTAAATTTGATCCATACATGTATTCCATCTTTTTCTTAGTTGCGGAATAAATACTAAACCCACCAATTATGAAATGCCTTAACAATAAATTCTTCAAGAAAACAAATTATATATCTTGACTTTCAATTGGTTTACACAAGTGCGCACACAAATATATTTGTCGTATAATAACAGGCAGAGTAACAAAATACTGAAGAGATTGAAACAACCATAGGGAAAGTGCCTAAGATTGGGTTACAATCCAGCTGATTCCAAAACAACAAATTTTATTATAAAAATGAAATAGTAAAATGACAACAATTCATGATCATGTTACCTTAAAGGATTATGTTGGGATCAATGTTGGTAAGAGGTGAATATGTATATCTTGGTTGCCTTCATAAAATCCCTATACGCACAAGAAAAGGAGAGTTACAAAACTGATTAAATTAATAACGAACCTCAAGGAAGCATATCACTAGCATGCTACAAATCTTCTCAAGCAGTTGAAAGCCCCCCTTTTTATGCTTCTAATCATATTTAATTATAAGATCCCTTTTTTGCAATTTTGATCATATAATGGGAACTGTTGTTAAAAAAAATTAATTTAGCTGTATAAAAGGAAGACAATATAAGTAGTAAAGTTTTAAACGACATCATAGATAATGGATTGCAAGTCAACCCCCAAAATCTTGTAACTTTAGCCTCTAAGAAGAAAATAGAAAAAAGGCAGGTTAGTTTCTCATCTACAAACACAAAATTTAATAGCCCAATATGTCATCTATATCATCAATGTAATAAATTACGACTTTTGGCCATGGCAACCTTTAATATATAAATGTTCATTTATTTGCTTAAACAAGGCATAAACTGGATTTTTTTTTTTTTTTTGACAAGGTTACATAGTAATGGAACTTGAGACGTTGTGCTATAAAAACCCAGCCTCTACCGTCTTGACCCAAGCCCAATTCTTAAGGCGTGAACTGGAATTCTAATTTCAAACTCAACTTTCAATGATCAAACTTCAATATGATTAATAGCTCCCCATGTCACTTACCCTTACAAAACAAGAAAACAGTGTAAAATTTTTAATTAAGTTAGCCTTTTGTTTTTTAATTAGATTCTAACTGTGTGGTTTCATGCCCTTCAGTTGGATTTATTCTAGAAGTGTAGATGGAGTACTAAAATCCACACTTCAATTGCATTCATACTAAAAGTCCTGGAGTAATAAAATTCTCTGTTTAAGGTGGGACCACTTCGTGAATGTACAAATTAATACTTTAATACTTCAATATAATTATTCATTTACCCAAAAAAGTTTATAATAATTCAAATTAACCATGCAAAAACAAAACCAGAAATAAACTTACTTGTATGGTTCTTCCCCAACAGATCTCTGAATTCCATCAGGTCGATCATAGAAGAGAAGACTGTGAAGTGGAGAGATTTCCTTGCCGAACATGTGAGATAGCCTCCCAAAAAACTCCTCATATGAGCAAAAGAGGGAAAGATCAATTGATCGACCGATGATGTCATTATAAAACACCTTACAAAGTCTGACATTAGCTTCCTTTTCGGGTTTGTCATTCGAAGTCTCTTGAGGTTGCACCATGCTTCTGGACTTTTCTGACGGCTTAAAAATATTAGATTTTATTGCCACATCATTGGAACCACTGCCAGGAAGCTCAGTGTCACACTTCTTTGGCAGATTCCCATCACTTTGAGATTGGTAGTTACTATAACCTTGTGGAGAAAAGCACTCTAATGTTGGTAACATGAGAGGCATACCAAAAGAATTTTGTTGGTTACTATGATTGTCACAGAATGTAGATTTATTACAGGTTTGATTATCTAGGGAATCGGATGACAAGGCTTTGATAATTGGATCCTGCCTGGCTTCCTGAATGGTAGTGGTAGAACTGTTAGATTTAAATTGCCTTTTGTCAATGTGCAACCCCATTTCATGTTCCTTGTAAGTTGAAAGTTGGGGGCCAAGTAAGGACTCAAATTTCTCGTTTTCTGCTACTGTTGAGGGTTTATCTTGTTCATTGTATAGCAAGGGACTAAGAACTTTCATGGATTCCACTGACCATGGGTTGACTCTCCGTGTGCTGGATCTATCCGAAGCAACCTGATAAAAAGAAAAATAGGGAATCAGAACAAAATATTAGGAACCAGTGAGATATTTTATTTTCTAAATTATCAAGAGGTATTTGTGTTAACATGTGATAATGCAGGTTAAGTACATTTCATGAAATGAAAAAGATATCATGACAAATCCCATCTAACAAACTATTTTATCATCCTGCATAATGCAACAGAGCTAAAATCCTGTAAAGCACTCAAAACTTTATGGCCACCAAACTCAGGGCATGCAACATAGACAATTTTGGGTTGCCCCATTAATTAAATTCAGTGGTAAAGAAAAAGACTTTAATGACCATGACAAATCAACCAAAAACAGAAGAATGTTGATACAAACATAAAGAATCAAAGAACAAAATTGGAGTCGGTTATTGGCTCAAAAGACATGAGAATATGTTATACAACAATACAACCAACCTTGATGATAATAAACAAATAATAAAGAAATACAAAAAAACAAAAAAATCAAAGACCTAGGCAAATCAGCCAGAAACAAATAGAGAGGCTCAACAAGACTAATGGAGCAACACCAAGCTCATACAGATAGATATATAAAAAGCTAGAAAACATAAAAAAAAACCCCAAACTTAGTTTAAACCAATGGGTAGACTTAACATTGAGCTAGAGTACAAGTTTACTCATGAGCCAGACAACATGTCAAGGTGATTTGTAGATTGAAAATTCTCAAATCATATTTATTTCTATCTAAATAGGATAATCTAATCAGCGAGGTCTAAGCGGTCCACGACCCCTTCAGGCCGATGTACCAGACCAGACCTGCAGGTGAGGGGGATCCAAATTTTGATTGTGGACATTGTATATATTCCCATTCATAAAATCAGATAAATTCACATACCTCAAGAAGGCCCCATGGTGAGCCCGGCCACCGATCTGGATCGACAACAGACACTGACAACACAGACCCGGTCACCAAACCCTTAACCCCCTCCACAGTCATTCTGATCGTGACATCAGGCACCCAGCTCAACTCAAGGGCCATATCCACTATATGTCTCTCCACGCAGAATGCAGAGCCCCTATTCGGATAATAGACCACCTGAAATGGATGTCCGCTTGCTGCGTGCTCTGCTGCCCTCACGACATCCTCCGGTGGAAGCCAATGTGTTCGAAATTGGCTCACCTCTGCCCTCCTCCTCAACCCCACAGACATCATCCCGTCATTCCCACGAGCAAACACAACAGTGTCCCCACTCGCTAGCCTCTTTTCATCCACAAACTTGCTCCACCCTGTTGTTAGGAGGTGGCGTTTTGGACGCCCCCTGTAAATGTGTCTGAATTTCCATGCTTTCCCGTGCACATCCTGCATGACCAAGTCTTGTTCTGGATTCTTGATGGACTTGTCAAGCTTCGGGAACACCGACTCAGCCATTTGGCTCAGCACCGAGAAGCTACCCCCATTGTTTGAATCACTCGGTGTCAGCACCTTTGCATGCGAATCGATCTCTGCAAGGTCCGCAAAGAAATCTGTTGTTGCTGGCTTCTCTCGGATTGAGAAGGTATCAGGGACGAGGGAGAGGACCGCAAAGACCTCATCAGTTTGGTGGCTGGCAAAAAGCCGGACATCATAGACCAGGCAAGGGATGCAGGGTGGGAAGTGTGGGCCATTGGGGAAGTTGGGGGGCGAAGAGGCTTGGGCAGCATGACCCTGCGGGAAGTAGTAGACAAGTGAATTTGGGGACGGGACTTTGGCGGTATTGCCGGCAAAGGTGCGCCACAGATTAGCAGGGACCAACGTTCCCGAGCTCGAGTCCATCTCTGAGAAAACAGGAAGAGGCTGTTAGAAGAGGAAGAGCATCTAAAACAGGCTGTTACAGAGTTTTTTCAAGAAAAAGAAGAGCATCCAGACAGTTCCAGAATTATGAAGTTAAAAGTGGTTAGAGAGTTTCTCTTTCTAGAAAAACGAAATTAGAGGTTGCTTCTCTATCTAGATTGATATAGAGGGACAAAGAAGAAAATATTTGGAGCTTGATGGGTTCTTTCTTTCTCTTCGTTGTTGAGCATTCAAGATATTTATTTACAGAGTTTTTCAGAAAGAGGAAGTTGCAGGTTGTTTCTCTCTATAGAATGAGAGAGTGCAAGAAGAAAAGATTTGGAGCTTGATGGGTTCTTTCTCTCTCTTCGTTGATGAGTATTCAAGATATTTATTTACAGAGTTTTTCAGAAAGAGGAAGTTACAGGTTGTTTCTCTCTCTAGAATGAGAGAGTGAAATAATAAAAGATTTGGAGCTTGATTGGCTCTTTCTCTCTCTTCGTTGATGAGCATTCAAGATATTTACAGAGTTTTGCAGAAAGAGGAAGTTACAGGTTGATTCTCTCTCTAGAATGAGAGAGTGAAAGAAGAAAAGATTTGGAGCTTGATCGGTTCTTTCTCTCTCTTCGTTGATGAGTATTCAAGACATTTACAGAGTTTTTAGAAAGAGGAAGTTACAGGTTGTTTCTCTCTCTAGATTGAGAGAAAGAAAGAAGAAAAGATTTGGAGCTTGATGGGTTCTTTCTCTCTCTTCGTTGATGAGTATTCAAGATATTTACAGAGTTTTCAGAAAGAGGAAGTTGCAGGTTGTTTCTCTCTAGATAGAGAGAGAAAGAAGAAAAGATTTGGAGCTTGATGGGTCCTTTCTCTCTCTTCGTTGATGAGTATTCGAGATATTTCCTTTCTGAACGCAACCCTCTCTCAAACCCGAACAATAAAGGCAATACACACACAGATACGAAAGAAGGGAGGCCATAGATTAACTTTCTCTCTCTATTGTAAAAGAAGAGAACTTGAACCTTCTCTCTCTAGACAAAGAAAAAAAAGACGGACAAAAAAAAGGAAGAAAACTCGAACTTTCTCTCTCTGGAATCGAATTTTCTCTCTCTAGACAAATAAAAAAAAAGCAGGAGGAAGGCAATTCAAAAACTCGCTCTTTGCAGTGAATGTAAGGAGAAGGACAAGCTCGAAACTCGAAAGGCTTTGTTTCTCTTTGAAATATTGCAGTCGCCTTTGAGGGGCAGGGAGACATGGGGTGTAAGAGGTTTGGATTGTAGAGAGAGAGAAGAAAAATATAGGAACTTAAGAGAGAGAAACCAAGAAAAGATAGAAATGGCGGGTGTAAGAGATTTGGATTGTAGAGAGAGAAACAAGAAAAAGATAGAAACTTAGAGAGAGAGAGAAGGAAAAGATATAAACTTAGAGAGAGAAAGAAGGAACAGATAAATATGGCGGGAAACACAGAGAGAGAAGGAAAAGATGGAAATGGGAAAACGAAGGGCTTCAAATACAAATAAAAATTCCTTTTCAGTGAGGCCCAAATATTTTCCACTCCCGCGGGAGTATTTTATCCATTTGGTCCCTCATACAAAACCCACAATGCGAATTTTCTTGGATCTTAAATTTTGGGGATGCAAGTTTTAGAACATGCAACTAATCTGGAAGGAAAAACTATAAAAATAAATATATGTTCCCAAAAAATAGGTACCCTAAGATTGCACTGGAACCATCTAATTTTTTGAGAAAATGATCTAGATGCTCAAGAAAAAATATACTATAAACATCTAGTCATGGTTATATGGATACCAAATTTTAAACTAAAACAAAATCTAATGTAATTATTAACCCAATGTAAATATATAGTATGCACCTGAGGGAGCATACTAGACGACCGGTGAGAGCACAGGATAATTCCCGAAAATTAGGATAAGTATGCAAGAGAAAATTCCGTGTTTTCGAAAAGCAAAATATATATTTTATGTCAAATGTGATGGGTTCGATTTGAGCAACTGGTAACTGCAATTGCAAATTGGATATATCTTTAGTTTTCAAACATGTAATTTTTTTCCTGGTTAATTCAAAGGTATAAATCGATCAATATTATGGGAAAAGTTTATATAAGTGCGAGAATCTAAACAATCAAATTGAGTTGCATCTCAAAAATTCATTAAAAATGATTGTTTTGATGCTGAAAACCGTGCAATTCTATCATCTCAACCACTCAAGATGTATAGACACAAGAAAATAAAGTTTTTAACTATTGAAAATACTGCATCTTGTAATGCATTACTTGGAACGGCAATTTTAAAGTTTTCAAGTTTTCATAGATTTGTGCGATCTACACTACTTTTTAACTTTAAATTTTTTTAGAAATAAAAATTTATTTTTAGGCCATCACAATATATATATATATATATATTAAAACAACATATTTGGGTACTATTTAAAGGTGCGCCCTATTTTGATTGTTTAGAACCTCGGCCTTGTACAAACCACAGCACTATATTATTGGCTTTGATTCATGTAATTTTCTTTCCCGGTTCGAACTTGAAAGATCGTGTTGGAAACTTACTTTCAAATAAAAACAGTGGCAAAATTTCAACCAACACCTTGACTTAGCAAGCCCAATGTCCAATTATGAAACATGTAAACTGTTGTTTGTTGTTATTTCACATGAAAAATTGATGAGATTGAATGCCTATTTGGATGATGGTAGATCTTATTGGGAATAGACTATTTTGTTTGAATTTGATACTATGCATAATATTATTTTGATAGTCATTTAACTTTTTGGTAATTTTTTATTAATTTTTTATTTTTGGATAAACGTGTGATATTCAGTAAATTATTTTGAATGAAGTAAAAATAACTTTTAAATAATATAGACTTATATGTAAAACTGTATATAAATTTATCTTATATAATTTGAGGAGGATGCTAGAAAATAGATAATTCATTACTAGGATCAATTTTATTGAAGCGACATTGAGTACATCCAAACACGACCTATGCATTCAATATTAAATTGGCAACTGTTGGGCCTTTTAAAGGCCATGAGAGCATGTAAATATAATGAATCATATTGAATTGTGTACTTCAGGGGAAGTGTATAATGGTCGATTGACTTAAGCTTTGGCAGTCTATAGCCCATGTCATTTCCAAAACCTTTTTCCTTAGACATAAACACTAGTGTTTAAGGTTTATAGGGGGTCATCCCTTGTTAAGGTCAAAGATATGCCTAGAGATGTTATTTATAGGACAAAAGAGTTTCGTAAGCTCCTTTGTGCAGATATAGACTTGTGAGAGCAATGGTCAAATCTTCAACGAAACTTTTGCATAGCATTTGAATATGAGCGTTCCATTTTCGGTAGCAATTCTACAGAAGAAAACATGCTTATGTATATACAGAGCCCCCTTATACTATAATGATATGTGCATGTCACTTGCTCTTAAGGAAGAAACCTATAATTCACATACAACCACTATGGTTTAACTATTTATTGTGCAGTTTTGATAAGTCAATCATGAGCCCATACACATAACTTAAGATCATGGGTCCCGGTGCATGTGAGGTACCCTCGCAGTCATTTATTTTGATGTATTTGGTATTAATCCACTTCTAAAGGTATTTATGTGTGTTTTAAAAAAAATTAAGAACTTAAGAAATATTGTTTTAAACAATATTTATATTTATGCAATTTAAAAAAATATATAGGTAATTTTAAATTAATAAAAGACATAAAGGTTATTACTAGAAATTTTTTACAAATAAATATTTTCGAAATAATATTTAAAAGAGGTGGGACCCATGTGGGGGGCTAAGGCCTAGCTTCCACACGTACGGGGTCCTCATGATTTGCGATGTGAGGCCCACATGGGCCACACTAGCATCTCCTAACATGTGATGTACTGATTGGTGCCATACATGGCCAGTTCACATAAGTTTACTTTCTCTCATCTTATCTCATATTGGTCACACCTAAATTCTCTCGAATGTATTTATTTTGCATTATATCTGTTCTTATCTTGCTACTCATGTTGGGTGAGTGTGGCCATTAAAAGCTTTATGAGTCATTGTAAAATGAAATGATATAGTGGAACATGAACTCAGTGGGAGTGTAGTCCCTTGTGGAGCATACAAAACAAACGATGTTTACTGATACCAGGCTGAGCTTGATGATCTAGGCTAATCAGTTGGGAAAAACATATGTTACCTGGGTATAGAAAACTATCTGATAAAGGTTCTAATAAGTTATCCCTTGATGATATCGGAGTATGCCCGGATGAGTAAACTGATGGACTGTGTGACCCTCGTGTCTAATGGGGCCTTCAAAGATGGGGGTCAAAGCCTCATCCGCAAGGCATCATACGACATGTATAATAATAGTGGTTTCGGGAAAGTGGACCACCTTTTAAAGTGAAGCTTATGCATGTGCGAAAGATAGCCCTATGCGCCATAAGAGTTGTGGTCGCATCAGGTATAAGTGATATTGGAGAACCTGAAATCCACAAACTAGGATTACGGCCCCTTGGCTCATCGCCAAAATTTGGTGACCCACTAATGAGCCCCTACATGGACTGTGGATCGTTAAAGACATTGTGTCAGTTTGATAAAGCAACTGTGAACTGTAATCCACAGTTGAAGATAGAGTGCTTCAGCGTTTATTTATTAGATTCCTATACCATATGAATATTTTTCCCATCTAAGGAATTTAATTATGTTTTTTTTAATGATATATGATTTTTAGAATTATTATTTGAATTTTTTTAGATCTCTGGATATTTTATTTATCAAAATTTGGATTTATAAAAAACAAAAAATATTAATTTTATATTAATTTAAATATTCTAATTTGATTTTATGGATTTCTAAAAATCTTATAATTAATTTTAAAATTTTTTAATATTACATGGGAGGTCCCATATGTTAATGGACACACTATTACATGTGAGTAGGGACCATGAAGTACCACCTAATGTAGCACACCCCACCCTAATGAAACTTTCCTTGTGTTAGTCTAAGCTTTGGCTTGAAGAGAAAGCTTTGAAGTGTTTTGAAAAGATTTTGCCTTGAGGAAGCTTTTCAAAGGATTATTGGAAAGCATGAAAAGGCTTGTGCCTAATTTTGGTAAGCATTATATTATGAATGAAATTATTTTATTTAATTTCTATTGATGGGAAATGATTTAAGAATGGAGGATAAATGTTAGAGCACCTTTTATAATGTTAATGACTCATTTATGAAATGGATGACTCAAATGTCTCACCCTACAAGTAACACAAGATCAATGATTCATATTCAATCTTATAATAAGAGGCAAGCCAAGAAAAACCTTAAAAAACCCAAATATTGTTCAAACACTATAAAAAAGTGATTGATCCATACTCAAATCTCAACACCTCTCTTTCTCTCTCAATAAAAGTTTCTCTCTTATAAAAATCCGAAGGGGGGCACACCCCACTCTCTCATCTTTGATATATCTCTCTCTCTCTTAGTGTCTCTCATGATCTCTCATCTCTCGTTAGAATTTTAGACTATAACGTTGTGATAGACAAGAGAAGTATTTCTCTCAAACTAGGTTCCTAAGGGTTTGAAATTCGTGATAAAGGAGTTTATAGTTCCATTAGATGGCCTAAACTTGCTTTCTTGATTGAGATTGAAGGATGATCGTTGATCCCGTGCTATCGGATGGTAGTAACTCGGTGTGGAGTGTAATAAGTCCGGTTGAAATAATCTCCGACACTCTTTTTTTGTTTTTTGTCATATTTAATTACGTTGTCTTTATATTTTTAAGCATAAAAATTGTGGATATTTTTTTTATTTAAAGAAAATTGGTTTAATAGCATCAAGGTTTTTAAGAGCTTGGATTTATTAGTTTTATTTTCTTTGAAGCAAGAGTTATTGTAATAAAACTACTTGTAAGTGATATTTGCCAAAAGAAAAGAAAATGAAAAAAAAAGGAGTGAAAAGAAGGGAAAAAAAAAAATCTACCTCTTTTTTTCAACTCATCCATCTCAACATCCTCATCTCAACTACATTCATTTCATGGTTATGTTGTTTCTTGACTGTCCAACATTTTGGCAAAGTTGATCTCAAAGTGGTCATATAGAATTTAACTTTCAACGTTAGTGGTATGTAACGACCACATAAAACTCTAGTTGCACAGCTCCACTTTGTCTACCCAGCTTTAATCCTATGTGCAACATCTTCATCAATCTCTCTATTTTCTTGTATTATCGACTCAAGATATTAAAAGTGTATTTTTTTGATATTTTTACGTGAGTAATGATCCTATAGGGCCGTCCCCTACCCATGTGTGGAATAAAAAAGATCACTAAAGTTGGCACAGATCTCTAGAAAAGTTATCACATGGGTGTGGGGCTTGACTTTTCTATAAATCCATACCAAATTTAATCGTGATCCTTTAGGGTCCTACACACATGAATGGGGGAGGGTCCTATAGGATCATTACTCTTTTTATGTCGTCAGTCTTAACTACTTTGTCGTCTCTACTCCTACTATTACTAAACTTGTACACCATATAATATGTCTTAGTCCAACTAATTTTAAAAATTTTAGATTCTAAAGCATCATTTCAAAGTTCTAACTTTGTGTTGACAACGTTTTCAGTTTCATCTATCAAAACTATGTCATCTACAAACAAGCACTACGGTACCTCATATTGTAAGTATCTAGTTAAGTCGCCCATAACTAGGACGAAGAGGTGTGCACTCAATGATAAGCCCTTGATAGAGGGACACCCCATGTTTCCCATTAATTTGGGAATTTTTGTGGGGCCTACTTTTATTTAATAAAAAAATCCAAATTTAAAAAAAATGTCTAAAGATAATCTTAACGAAAAATTGCTTCAATTGGCATCTATGTTTTATGGAAAACATTTTAACGCAAACCAAACGTGCTTAAAAAGTCCATGAAAATAAACTTTATATGCCCAAAAAAACAACTCATTTGGTACAATATGAGAAAAAAAAACTTTAGGTGGATTACTCAGATTGGTTATGTAAATAATAGAATTAAATAACATAAGTAGAAAACACAAAAAATAGCCTAATGGGCTTGACATATATTATTGATAATCTCTTAGCAAGGGTTTGTATATGTCATGTAGTTTGTTGGGCATAAATTGAGTATCGTTTGCCATGTTGTTTTACGTCTTATGACAAAGATGCTTATATTAATCCACGAGTAGGAGTGATTGCGACGTTCTTATAACAAAACAAATGCTCTCATAGTGTAAAATCCTCATCGCTTATCTAGACGGGGCTCCCATAAAAGGGTGTCACAATTTAATTTATCCGCATATAATTCAGAGCATACACATATCGTAATGGAAAATATTTTGATAGGGCTGCAGCCTATCAAAAAACATAAACACTCACCTCATAACTCATTGAAAATTACAATTCAAGCATTGAAAAATCGTTATATCGATAATCTCAGCCTGGACATTATGGTTGTAAAAAAAACCTTAGAGTTTCAAGCTCTACAAATAATTTATATTATAACAATTTATCTAGACCGTCCATCTGCCCCTAAAAATAAGTATTCATGATTCCACAAGATTTGCACCATTTTTTGAATTGCAAATTTTGTTGTCGGTATTAGAAATTGATTTTAGAGCCATCATGGATATTTTCATTGCCGAAAGTGCTTTTTGGATAAGGATTTGAGGGCGTCATTTTGTTTTGATAAAGCTTAGGCCTTATAAGAACTTCATCCTTTCGTAATTTATAGTCATGCTACATGGACTATGCACCTTGCAGTTTAACATCATGCAGAGTGGATGATGCCATCACCTACATACCTTTTATGAGCCTGACAAATTGCCCATAGATGGGGGTGAGAATTGACTCAATTTGATCTGAAAACCAAATTTCGGACCCGATTCCGATCTGGGTATGGATCCAAATTTTGGATTCGAAATCTCGATCTAGACCCACAGGTCCGAATTGAAAATTGGATTGGATCCAGGTGCAGGTGGATCCGATCCGAATCCAACCTGTTTTTCTTTTTAAATAGTAATTTTTTGTTTTATAATATATATTTTTAAAATAGTATATATATAATCTGAATTCGGATCAAATGTATACTATTTGGATATGGATTCGAATATCTAGGATTCGGTTTGAACCTAGATGCAATCTGGAACCAATGTATACTATTCAGATCTGGATCTAATCGGATCTAGCTCCGATCGGACCCGTTCTCGCCCCTACCCATAGACATGCTTAGGTACATGAACCAAACAGAGCTTCATAAAAGATCATAACAATCTAATCTCATATTTTAGGAACTTCATGTAATGTTTAATTTAAACTCATGCACCATGGAGCATCACATGGAGCATACTTATATGAGAAAGGTTTCTATACTTCCCCTACAGCATAGAAGTTCTATCCTGCCTCTACCATCCAGCCGTCCAATTTTGATCAAGAGAGTCATTCACTGTTTGATCTTAGATCCGACGTTGCAAAGTATTTTATTTTTAGTTTTGTTTTATACAAATTATATGAATATGAAATTTGGTATGTGCCATCTTCTCATTGAGGCACACCTATAAAAATATTAAAAATAAATTTTTGATAAAATATAATGACCAAAATACCCCTTAAAACTTTCAAGGGTATTTTGGTCATTTTATTTTATTGAAGATATTTTTTTATATTTTTCACTAGTGCGAGTTTAATAGAAGAATGGACGTCCAAAACTTGGTGTTAAAATAATTTATAAAAAAAAAATTAAAAATAAAATAGTGTAGAGACGTGACATTGTGATTGGGGCAATCTTAGCCCTCCATTCATAATGGACGGTTCGATAAGGGGGTGGCAATGGGTCGGGTTGGGTCTGGGTCCGATTGGACCCGAACCTGATCCAAAAATTAAAATATCTAATACTTAACTATATTTAAATATGGAAAAAGCTGGCGTAGGCCCACTAGCCTACAACTACATGAGTCTAATGGTCCACATTCAATTTGGGTCGATCTGATGGTCACAACCTCATTTCATATTTAATTTTAATTTTTTTCTACAAATCCAAATCATATGAAATTTTAGGCTTCTATTCTTTGACGTATATAATAAAAATATTAAACAAATAATTCACAAAATATAAATTGATCAAAATACATTTGAAAAGTTTCGAGGGTATTTTGGTTGATATATTTTTTACAAAATATGTCTTTGATATTTTTATTAGATTTTCCTATTTTTAAAGAACACACGCTCAAAATTTCAAGTGATTTAGATTTATAGAAAAAAAAATTAAAATTAAAATACAAAATACATTCGTGATCATTGGATCGGTTCAAATTGAATCTAAGCCGTTGGGCTCATATGCAGCTATATGCTAGTGGGCCTTACACCAACTTTTTTCCTTTAAATATATCGCATATGTTGTAACTTGAAAAATATTTTAGGACCCAGACTCAGACCTGAACGAACCCGACTTGGGACTAGAATAGTGTTTGGGTCCAAGATTTGGACCCAAACCCAAGCCACAGGATCACCCAGAACTTGATCGGGTCTACCCCTTGGGTCCGGGTCCATTGCCATCTCTACCGTTTCCCCATAGCAATTAGCCAAAAACATATGAAGAAAATAAAGAACTAGCCCTAGAATGGCCCTCGGGCCTCAATTTTTGGCCCAATTTTTAGGGCCGGTTTGAGCTGTGTAGCCCGACCCATTACTATTCTCCTAATATCATATGCAACCCTAAAGTGCTCATTTTCTTGTTCAAAAGCAAGGATAGCAATAGACCTAGACCCGACCTAGGACTTGAGGGTAGACCTAATTCAGATTTGGGTATGGGTCCAAAAATTGGACATGGCAGGTTGGGTCTAGGTCCAAATCTTAGACCCAAATGCTATTTGGATTCGGGTCCACATTGGGTCAGATCCCCACCTGATCCATTGCAAACCTAGTAAAAAATAGCCATGTAGAAAAGGGCAAGCTTTCTATACTTCCCCTAGAGCATAAAACTTACATACTTCTCCTTATCCAACCGTCCATTTTGAATGGAGGGTTAAGATTGTCTCAATCACAATGACACATCTCTACACTATTTTATTTTTAATTTTTTTTATAAACTATTTTGACACAAAATTTTAGTCGTCCAATCTTCTACTAAACTCACATTAGTGAAAAATATAAAAAAAATATTTTCAATAAAATAAAATGATAAAAATACCTTTGAAAGTTTTAAGAGATATTTTGGTCATTATACTTTATCGAATAATTATTTTTAATATGTTTTATAAGTGCGCTCTAACGAGAAGGTGATATGTACCAAATTTTATATACATACAATTTGTATAAAAAAATTAAAAATAAAATACTTTACGATAATCAGATCTAAGATCAAACACTGCATAGCTCTTTTGATCAAAATTAGACGGGTGGATGGTAAGGAAGCATGGATCTTCTTCAAAGTTAGACGGGTGGATGGTAAGGAAGCATGGATATTCTTGGGGAAGTATAGAAAGTTAGAAACCTTTCCCTATAGAAAATTTATTCACGTCATTATCTGTCAACAATCTTATTGGGATGTCAACAATAAAAGCAAATGATGGCGCCCCCTTTTGCAATAGATTTTGCTCTTCTGGTTGCTTGTCTGTCACAACAATTTCATAAGAAAAACTACCGCTTCGATGGCTTAGATCGTTTTCCTTCCTTTCTTTTCACGGGAGTAAGTATTTTTCTTTCTGTCTTCTCCTTTTTCTCTTTCTTATTTCTGGCTTTACTGGAATTCACAAACTCCATGTTCTTGCCATATTTTAATGTGTTTCTGCGGTTTCAAGCACTACCCAACAAAGTTCGGACTGTTTGTTGCAATAAAAATGAATGGTTTGGTGTCCTGGGCTTGAAGAATACCTGCCCTTTTGCGCTAACTGTTATGGTTTGATGAAATTACAATTGGGTATTCGACTTTCTGTAATTTAATGATCTCTTTGAATTTGATGATTTCTTTTCCGTATGTTCAGAAATTCCTTATAAATTTTCAATTTGGTTGTGATAATTATTTAACTGGGGCTCAAAATTTTATCATTTGTAGTTAATTTCGACTGAACTGGGTTATTACGTAAATTATTTTTTCTTTTTGGTAATTCCGCCTGAAATTGGTTAAGAACATTTTGAATTTTGCATATATAATGTGCTCGAGCGTCAAACACTTCTGGCATGCTCCAATTCCTGTACTCTGAAATCACTATTAAATGGCCATAACCCACTTTGAAGAAGTTCATGAACCACTTTAGTAAACCCCTCCTTGCAACAATTCGGACTTGATTATGCTGCATAGACACTTTGAATATTGGATTATAGCTTTTCTTGGAAGAACTAAAAATGAACAAAACTGGGTTACTTGGTACTGTTCTCATATCTCATACCGGTTTTCTTATTCACTATATATTATTAACAATCTATGCAGTGATTAGATGAATTTTTTGGGGAATGAAGATGCCCTCTTTCTAAATTTAAATTTGAGGGTGGGGTATCTGTAAACATGTCTAGATTTCACTATTTTAATCAGTATGGTTTTGATGAAATAAGTGTTTCTTATCAGTAGCTTTAGCTTTTCCAATGGCTACCAAAGGGGAGGAGGCTGTTTGTTTTCAACAAATGCACTTCATGGAGACCTCCAGACCATGGCTAAGTAAGTTGCAAATGCAATAGTCAATGAAGAGTGACTTTTATTTAGTTCTTGTTCGTTTGGACTTTGAGGCTCTCTCTCTTTTGTTTATGATGTTCTCCTCTTGTATTGAATACTTTCTCATCTGTGATCTACCTTTTTTGTTTTGCGTTCGAAGTTATAATATACTTACGTTGGTCATAATGTGTGAATTAGATGTGCAGTTGTATGATATTCTTGGCTTATTGTGAAGTGAATGCCTTCCAATTTTTCGAGTTCTTATTCTTATGATCTAAGACTAATTTAATTGAGAACTGGGCTTTGACGCTGATGATGAATACATGGATGAGAGGATATCTTCTTCAACATGTATCATGAATATGATACCGTATAATTTAAAGCAATTTTGTCAATGTTTTGTTTCTGAATGGAAGCAAATGACAATGGAGCATTTATATTTTCTGTCATCCAAATCTTTTTAATCTCACACTGCTTGTGTCAATGGCCTCTTTGTTAGAAGTTGTATGTTAGGGCTAATGGATGCACATACAATGCATTACATGTACAACAGCAATATTGTTTCTTAGGGTTTTGAGTTCTGAGTGTCCAAACATTACGTACAACATTTCACGATCTTGCAACAAAATATACTAAGAACATTGGTCATTTCTTCAATTTCTCATGTTCTTTATTTTTTTGAAACATTTATATGATGTTCTTTCTCCAATTGAACATGTGGTCAATTGCTTTCAGCTAAGTACTCCTACATGAAATTGCAGATCTTCAAGTATGAGAATTGCCCATCTATGAAAAAAAATGGAATCACTGTTCTGCCCCACTTGCATGTGTGTGTGCTTAGGTGTTTTGATTTACAATTTTGATGCCAATTAAAGAAGGAAAACCAGAGAAAGCATGCAAATAGGAAGAACAAGTCCAATTCAATAATTGGAGTACTGAAGTACTTTCAGAGGGGATGGGTTCATGAATTTCCCGGATCAGAATTTTGCTGCTTATATGTTTCCAAAGGATTCCCACTGCTGGACTCGATGTGCCGATATGCCGAGTGAGGATTCTACTCCACGGTCTCCCTCAGGGAATATGTCCCCGCCTTGCTCGAGATATGTGAGAAGAGATGTCACACCTCAATGCCGGTATCGATGAATCTTGCTGATCAAGGTTGATCTGCTCTAAAGGGTAGTTTTTCTAGGTTTTTCTAGCTTTCCATCTTGGTCACTTGCTGTATTTTCCCACTTTGGTGTTTAGGGATTTGGGGTTTGCTTAGGGTAACCTAGGTAATTTATTTTTTAGGGATTTTTGGTATTTTTCTAGTTTTGGGAGTTTTGGATATTTTCTATTTTCTAAAATGTTCTTGGCCTTTCGGATTTTGGGTGAGGTTGGTTTGGGTATGGGGATTTGCTTCTCACTCTAGGTCTAGATTCCTACACTCTCTCACTAGCTTCTCTATAGTTTCTCTAACTAAAGTGCCTAATCCTTTGAAAATGGGGGTTCATGGGTTTATATAAAAGGCTTGAGAACATGGGAGTATAATCGATAGTGGGCCTCATTGGTGGTGGATTTATCAAAATCTGGCTCTAGCTACCCCAAAAATGACCATTTTGGAAGGGCCAAACTTGGGAAATTTCATGCATTTACCATTAGCTTCTCTCATACTGCCATCAAACCCCCTTTGTCTGATTCAATTTTCTTTGATTTTTGCTCAATTGTCGATCAAAACTTCGTGGAGAATCTTGTCATGATTGTTTTTCAACAAATTTGGATGAAAAACTCCAAGAGTTGAAGGGATTATGATTAAATTTGTGGATTTGGCATTAAAACTTGAAGAATTTACATACTTCTCTCGAATTCCTTCGAATTTTGCCCTTTATTGGCTATTATTCTAGGAGTCATTGTCAGAAAATTGTGAGGAATCATCCTTGCATTATTGGAGAAGAGATTTGGAATTTTGGACAAAAAACTCCACATATCAAGGAGCTATGATCATTTTATCGGCCTTTTTTAGAAAATTCAGCAGTTTCTACATTTTGGGCAACTTCTCTATACAATCCGGCCTCCAATTCGGTTTAAACCCCACACTGAGTTACATAGATTTTTAGTGGCTTGAGTGAAGATCATGTCTGCAAAATTTCAGCTCAAATTGCTTCACGGATTGTGAGGTATGAGTAAAAAAAGTGGATCAAGGTAATGGGGTCTGCTACACTTGAAACCGCATTCAATCCCCATACTTTTTCCTTCGGTCAAGCTATGATCCGTGTTAATAACCCCATTGACATCCTATATGGATGGAAAGCTCATGTGATGGGAAACAACATATCAAATGTTGATCTCATTTGGCCATGGGGATCGTCAAATACGATTGAATCTTTGAGGCCAAGAAATTCGTCATGTTGCTGGAAATTGTTCCTCACTGCTAGTGCATGCGCATAGTGTAGTACTTTCTTCTAAAAGCTGGTGGTCCTTGGATGGTCCACCAAAGACTCCTTCAAAATTGGCACTTCCCGATGTCGTATCGGGTTCAAATTCGGACTTCAGCTTTTGGGAATAGTACCTTTCTTCAATAAAAATTTTGGATTATTTGGTCCAGGATTTCTCATGGTTTCTTTGTAAATTTGGGTCAATTGGGGCTCAAATGCGCTCCCCCTATAATATTCAATTTCACGGGCTTATATCCTGATTATTGGATATCAGATTGACCTGATTTTTGGAGGACACACTCAGGGCATCTTAGGTTAAAGTTTAGAACCCTCAGATGACCATTTGGGGCGGGTTTGACCATAATTCATACTGGACTGCCTGTTCACAAGTTTGACCATGACTAGCTTGGATTTCTTTCATTTTTCAGTTGGGAGTTTCCTTTCCTCATTTTATTGGGGTCTCTGCCGATTTTGAGCCCATTCTGAGGCTCTGCTTTTATCAACTGTATCAAAATTCCTGTGATTTTTGCAACATTCTTACATTTATCCTGCTAGGAGCTTATTTGACTTGAAAATCCTATGCATTGTGTCTGTTGGGCCACTGTTTTGACTTATTTTCACATCTCCTCCATTTATGAGGCAACATAGGGCTCCTTGAAGTTGCAAAATGTGGAGTTTCACCTTTGTGGGGCCGTAGTCAAATTCTATGCTCTAAAGTCATAGCAACTATGCCTCGGTGATTTTATTTTCATGGAAAACATCCCCAAACAATCACGTGTATGTCTCATAGTATTCATCTTTCTTCCTGATTTCCTTGTTTTATTGGATGGACATATGGCTTTTTACATCTTACTGTGAGCATCTTTTTGTCATAAGAGAGGAAGGTTCAGAGACAAGGGATCTTATTTTTTGCATTACTTTGAAGCTTTATAAATATCTACAGGAACTACCTGGTCCAAAACTATGTGAGAAGATGGTTTGTTGTTTGGCTTTCCATGATTATTTGCATGTCCTTTTTATGGCTTGATTACAGTATTGTAACTTTGAGGTAGTTTTTATGCAATACAAATTAATCGTTTCTGGGTTTTTGTTTTATCGGTGGAATCTATGCAGTTGAACCAATTTGAAATATATTGCTAGATCTGATTATCCTTACTTGTTTTATATAGGTCTTTACGGGGTCAGGGTTCGACCTGGAAGTACAATTAGCAACCCTGATGTTGATCCAGCATTAATACATCGTTGTTTGCCAGATGAATTGCTTTTTGAGGTATTTTTTTGAGTAGTCATGTCCTATTATTTTAATGATGCTTTCAATTACTATTCTTACTCGTATGAGAAGTCATCTCATTGTATGTGCCGATTTTCCCTGATTTCAATTCATTTTGGTTGGCAAATGTTCAGCAACAATAAGCGGCTTATAATGCACGAACTATGGTCAAGTAATACATGTTATACTTGAGATGGTTATTTTCAAAAATTATTTGAAAAATGATTATGAAAACGTAGGGATCGGTTGTTGGAATGGGGCCAGGTGGCCTGGCCCGGCTAAGCCCTCTCCTGGGCTATATCATATTTGGCCCAAAGGCCCAGTGTAGGCCAGGGCTGGCACTACTGGGTTGGGCCTAGGCTGGGCCGCTTCAGTACAAGCATGTCCCATTGCCACCACTACCAGGGATTTGTGAGGCTGTCAAGGTTTTGGGTTGAAGGGATGGTGGATTATTTTTAGATTCTAAAACTGGTTTGGATTGGGCAACATTCTTGACATAATTGAATTAACATCTAAAATAGGTGATAGGATAAGTATTTGTTAAAACGTTCTGTAAAATATTCAGAAATTTGTACTTTTAATTCTGGGTATTGTACATGTCTTATTTTTTTAGCAAAGGCTCTTATGCTCTACACGCTAAATAGACTCTGTAAATGGCTTATGCACATCTATTGTTTTGGTTATTTTTTGGACTCGGGGGTTTGAGTCTGTATCCAAAAGTTATAGACTGGGAAGTTGGTCCAGGTCCAACCATGACCTAATGAAGTCGATCTGGTCTGAGTCGGGTTCAAACAGACCTTTAATTTCCCAACCCAACCTGACCCATTAACACCCCTAGAAACAGAGTCCCCTTGCTTAGCTAGGTATCTGCTGTTTGGTTGGCTTCTCTCGACGATTGTTGGAAGCTAACTCTATGGATACCGCTCAGATCACTTATCAAACAGCTTAAATCCTGCAAAAAGAGTCTTTGCCTCCAGCTACAGTTGCAGTCGTATTGCCAACTTGACCTGAAAAAGTCAGTAATTATAACTACCTCACCAATTCTAAAGACAACTCTGATTCTGGCCCTCCCCGTTTTATCAAAGTTTAATTTGCTGATACCTGGTTGGGGAACCGTTCAATTCTCTGACCTTGCAATAGCCATGTGCATAACTCCAGATGTTGAGAAAGATTGAAGCTCTTTTTGACATCTTGTCCAATGAATCACTGTGGAGCCCAACCTGTCCTTCATGTCTTGTATTTGGACTCCTTACCTTCGAATATTCTCATGTTAGGTCCCAGCCTTATCAACCAAAAGATTACCATTAGGGAGGCCTGCAACACCAGCGGGCCTGATGATGGGAGGGGTAATGTGAAAAATGCAGTGTAGAGTTGTTGAGTAGATTCAAAGAAAACCCACGCAATATCAAGTAGACTTAAGAGGAATGACTGGTGCTGGTTGTCTGCACGATGGTGAAGGAGTAAGTGATCTGCCTGTTCCTCCTCCACACAGGATATTGTCCACTGTAAGGGCTGTAAGGGTCAAATTATGCATCAGTAGCCAACAAAGAGCCTGATTCTTTGGGTCTGAGAGGGACTCTCCATGCCTTGCAGACCACAGATGGGGTGGCCTGGCCTGGCCAAAGCTGGTTACAGAAAGAGAGACTGGAAAGAGCCCTGATTTAGCTGGCTCCCAGGTCATTTTATAAGTGTCAGGTCAATGGATAAAATGTGATTTGAGAAGTAACAGAATACTTCTAGCTCAGAAATTTCTGCATCAGTCAGGTCCCTACGACATCTTTGAGACTGCCCCAATTGCCCCCCAAGCATCTCGTATGAGTATGAGTGGTGCATTCTTGGTCAGCAGCTACCAATAATGGATTAGGGAATTGAGTTTCCACCTTTCAATCACACAGCCATTTGTCTTTCCACAACGTACAGTTCCTGATTTTGGCTGAGAACTTATTCTCTCTGAGAAAGCAGGAGTACCATAGTGATACATTTCCAAGCTCCCGATGCTCTAGCATTTGTAGCAGTTTTAGGCAGCAAGCTTTATTCCTTACGGCCATGTCTATGTTGGACGACTAACTTCGAAGGTGATCATCCTGCGTGGCATAGAACCACTACCATTTGCCTAATAGAGCAGCATTCTTTTATCTGCTTGAACTGACTGGTTCCCAAACCACAATCTTTCTTAGATGTGCATATTGCTTCCCATATCATTAGGTGATATTTGTGACCCCCTTCTGCCACTGACCATGGGAAGTTTCTCATTAGTTGCTCAATTCTTTTAGCAATAGATATCAACCTCCTAAATAAAAGAGCTGGAAAACAGGGATATTAGAAAGAGTTGCTTTAATCAATGTGATTCTCCCACCTAGGGAGAGGAAACGCTCTCACCAAGATGCCAATCTTCATGCGAATCTCTCCACGACCCCATCCCATTGATGCTTTCTCGGTTTGCTTATTCCAAGTGGCAAGTGCAGGTACTTATTATCAAATCTACCCACACCGAAGTCTTTATGGCACCCCACAACTGTTCTGGATCAGCCCCAACTCCCATAAGCTTGTTCTTGTTCATGTTGATCTTTAGACTTGTGGCAACTTAAAACAGCACAAGAACAACCATAGGTTATCAACTTGCTGTGTCGTCGATGTACTGTAAATACAGTTCCATCCTTGAATTGAATCCAGTGATGTACCCATGGTTTTAGACATTAGAAGATGGAAAGGGGGTTAGTGCATCTCCATGAAGCAGCCCCTGGGAAGCTAGGAAGAATCCATGGGGGTCCCACTAATCAGAACTGACAATGTCGCCTATGAGATGCATCCACTGATCCATGATCTTCGTTCATGGCGAAAACCATTATAGTTTGGACATGGTCCAATTCCCTGAAATCTTTTAGCTCTAGTGCCCCTTTGATTTTAGACACCAGGGCAGTGAATGTGGAGTTCATCCCCTTATTAGTGATATACTCCTCTAGAAGAATTCCGAGGCAAAATCTAGCTGGTCAAAGGCAACAGTGTCCCAGAATTGATGTAAAATTCCCATGGGAAAGCCCTTGTGGATAGGCGCTTTATCCTGGCTGAGCTCTTTCACTGTCCCAACGATTTCAGTCAGTGAGAGAGGAGGATCCAGGAAGTTGGCTGTTGCCGCTGTTCTGCTGACAGGATTTTGAAGTTAATCTCGCTCATTCTTTGCATCTGCCTGGAACAAGCAGTGAACAAGTTCTGAAAGTATAGACTGATGACCCTGCTAATTACTGATGCTTCCTCTATGTATGATCTGGGTAATGGCATTAGATCTCCTTTGGCGGTTAGCTATCCTACTTAAGAAAGCTGTTTTTGCATCCACTTCTTTGAACCATTTTACCTTAGATCTTTGATACCAATAAAACTCTTCCTGTTTGAGTAACTTGTGGAATCTTGATCTGAACTCAGAATCTCCTATTCCTTTCCTCCTAAGATAGGTATCTTGATTTCTCAGTCAAACTTTCAATATCTAGAAGCATGTCCTTGCACAGGTTAGGTAGCTCCACTTTTTGAGCTTCCTTTTTAACATTTGGAATTCTGTTAACAATCTAAACTCGGTAGCCTGCCCACCCAAAAGATAGAGAATAAGGACCTCCAGGAAGGGATAAAATGATGCAACTCAGCCTCATGTAGCCAATACAATTCAAACTGAGAAGTTTTGATATTCCTAGAAATAGACTTGCTCTCAAAAAAAAATAGGGGTGTGATCTGATGTCGATTTGGGATGGATTCCAGAGTTAAAACCCAGGAAGAGATCTTCCCACTCATGGGATTTGAAAAATTCATCAATTCATTAGGGGCTCAAGGCGTGGTTGGACCACATAAGGATGCGCCTGACAGGCCCTGATCTCTAAGTTTCCTCCTATAGATAAAATCAGAGAACCCATCATACTACTTCAATAGAGAATTCCATCTATCATTTGCTTTTCTACTAATGAAAGTTTTATACCTATTTTTTCTATCTTTGTTTGAAACTATGTATCTCTAAGATCCATTGAAAGCTGATATGGAAGGGATTGCTTCGTCATTGATCAAAATTTCATAGTCATGAAGCCAACATGAACTGGATTGCTATGTTATTCATAAAATATTTCACAATATGTGAGTGTGTATGTTTGAACTGTGAGTGTGTATGTTTGAACTATGCTGCACTTCATGATTATAAAATCAGAAAGCATAGAGTCATCATCTGTTCATCCTCGCTCAATTAATAATGCAGCTTAAGATGTACTAGTGAATTTAATTTGGGAATATTGAAGCATAGGATCTTCAAACGACAAAGATATTTGTCTTATAATGTAAACACTCATGTCCTATGAGGTACTAATGTCTTTATCGCCATCGTTGATCATCAATTTCAGATATGTTGGGTTCTTACCTCGTGTTGTTCTCTTCCTCAAGGATGAGAACACTACTGATCTTTCTTTGGTTTTTTCAACAATTCTTTCCCTCAAGTTTGTTTAGACTTGAGTCATTTGACCAACTGACAAACATGTGAAACAAGGTTTAAAGATTCAATAAAATAAGACATAAAACTCGGTAAAGATTTTGAAGTCTAAATATAGAGCTACGACAAATTCTAGGCTAGAGCTTCAGAAGTAGGAATTTAAGATATTTAATGTTCGCATTTTTTATATTTTGTGCACTAGGGCCTGAATTTTTATGGTTGCCATGGAGCTTGCTTGCACCGCACCCTTTGTCAAAATATCATCAAGATATATATTATGTTCCGAATGGGGTGGTTATAAACCAAGTTCCCCCATTTTAAGAGGTACCTTTGGGATACTGAAATAGAGGAGCACTGAAATATGCTAAGAGTGCCTTAAAAAGGCATTTAAGTCTACAGAAGTAGGGTGTTTGTTTGATTTTTGGCCACATTCATTCTAGTTATGATTGGTCGCATGTTTCTCCTCACCTTTGGCTAGTTTGCGCCCTCGATTACGGATCATTTCTGAAAAGGAGGATGTAAGCCTTGAATGCGTTACTTGTACTAGGAAGAATGTAAGCTGCATTTCATATCCTTTTATATCACTCCAGGGAATGTAGGATTTGCAAATTCTTCATGATCTTGTTGAGGTTACCTTTGAATGCCTCTATCAGCAGAGGCCACACAATAAGAAAGAACGACTTCAATAACAATATTACGATGCCTTTAAGAGCTCCTATGCAAGTTCTTTGGGAATTGAGGAGTGCATCATGGGCTCTTTAATTTTAAGGCCCTTGGGTTTGCTTCTGCTCCAGAGTGGAGAACCTGGTCCTTGATGGAAGATGGTAAATTGAAGCTCCTCTCTTAGACCCATATACAACCTTAGTGCTCCTAGAGCTTAACTTAAATGTTATGATTTGCGATCAGAATCTATTGTTTGATGCAATCCATGAGCCCCATGATATAAATACGATTAATCATTTTGAATGCCTGCAGTATTCTTTCTAGAACTCTTTTTTTTATTTATAATAAAGTCAGTAAATCTTACTTCCTAGAATTCATGTGGCGAGGAATACCATCCGGAACATAAATTCTTTTCAACAGAAAATAACTCATTCCAATTGTTTGTTCCTGATGTCCTGGCTTAGGCAGAAGTCAAGTGACTAATTCTTGGGCAAATTGATTATTGTCAGTCTCCTAGATAATTTAGAAGTTACTTTTATAAAGCTTTGTTTATATGTTTTCTCTATAGCACTCAAAATTCTGGAAAAATAAAGTCCCTCTACTCAACCATAATAAGTTAGGAGTCAGTACCAGTGTTATCAAATGCATGGTTCAAACTCAACGCGCTAAGGGTGATCTGACGTGTTATGTGGCTCGATTAGGGCAAATCACCACATTGCGGTCAATTAATTTTTTTAAAAATTAAAAGAGGCAGGAATGCAAAGAATAACATGAATATCTACTGTATATTAAGTGAGAAGGGGACCCCCTTTATTTTGCAACGTGTGTCCACCCTAGAAGGGTTTCTTTATCACAAGTGCGCCTCTTGGCTAGTGGATAACATTCCTTCTTCACTTTAGAATTTAATTATTTTAAGTTTTGTTTTCACAATTCTTGCTTACAAGAAATTTTGCAATCTGTTCACTCATCATATTTTGAGAGTTTCTTTGGTGGACTGATTTTTTAAGTTTATTGCTTGTAGGACCATTGCTTTGTCCTTGGTTCTTTTTTCAAGTAACGATTTACTTTTGTGGGAAACTGATGAAATCAATTCTTCAATCTTGGTTACTTTACTTTTCAATAACAGTTAGACGTTCTCCTTATTTGCAGGTTTATTGAGGCCTTTTTGACCAATTGCAAAACCCTTTTTATTTTTATTTTATATGGTTTATTTTTATTTTCTGATAATTAATTCTACAACAGAAATAAAATTTTAATATTCAGAAAAAATTGTAAAAAATCATAAAAACATTTCGAATACCAAAATAATTTATTTTAGAAGTGGACTAGTACCAATGGGTCTTACACTAAGGACACTCCACTTGACCTAAGACCTCTGATCCACTATTGTTTTTTCATCCAATCCAACAAGGACCCATGACCCATAGTCTCAATGCAGGGGCTCATGATTGGCATGTCAAATTTGGACAATAAACAGTGAGATCATGATCTTGGAGCGTGGATTTCAGTCCCCCCTTTTTAGAGAACGTCTAGCACTTGTCACCACAGTTCAAAGGGGGCTCTCTATGCACATGTACACGTGTTCCTCTATGAGGTTGCTTTCCAGTAATATGGTTGTCATGTGTACGTGCCTTGCAGAAGTTTGTTGAAACTTTGGTTCTTGCTCTCACATGCCTAACAACCACACTTACAAACATCATCCTTGGGCATCTCTCCAACTTCAACAAGGGATGACCTAGTGTAAACCTTTTTCGGTAGCGCCACATGCCCAGGGGTAAGGGTTTTGTACATAACTAGGGCCATAAATCGCCCGCTTCATGGTCAATCAACACATACACTTGCACTAAAGTGCACATTTTACTATAAATTATCATTTTTACAAGCTCTTTGGGCCTTTAAAGGCCTCAAAACCCAACACAAACAAGTCACATGATGCTAATTGTGTGGGTTAATGGATAATATTGTATAATTTGTTCAAAAAGACCATGTGGTACAATTGTCATTGAAAATGGTGCCACTTATTCTTCAGCTCAGCTGACATCGCTTGACTTTGAAGAGGAGGCATATATTTTGAACTCCTTGCGTAGCTCACTATTTGGATCTCATGCTTAAAGACCTAGGGAAGACATCCAGGGTTAGAGCAGCAATTTCAAAAGCTAGGTTTGTCATTGGTTTCATCTATACACATACCCTAGTCCTAAGCATGATGGTGTTTACAAAAAAAAGAGAGAGAATGAGAGTACAGAGTGGCTAGATTTGCCACATACAAATAAGTGGAGAGTACTTACATGCATTTGAGAGGTCGGTGCTCGATCCAACTATACGGATGAGGTCCAAAGTCATGAGTTGATCAATATTGAGTGTGCATTAGGAAACTTTATATGAGGTATGCAACTCGGAACATGGATACAATAGCTAGGTAACCAAAGAGATAACTTTATTGTTTCTTACTTATTTTATTGTGCTTGAATAATTGTATTAAACATATATCTAAAGCAATATGTAGCTGACTGATGGGCATCATGTGGTAGTGAGACACCAAATCTAGTTGCAAGAGCAATTGGAGCGCGTTTGAGCATGCAAGTTTTTATTTGCTTGTTTTTTTAAATTTTAAAAACTAGGTTGTCGAAAAATGAAATCTATCGGACATTGGGTACTTAAATAACATTTGTTCTCCTTTACTTTTTTTCCTTGCTTTGTATTACAACTCCACACCAAAAATGAAACATGTTGGAGAAAATAAATTGAGTGATTCATCCTTAGGGAGATGTCACTGAAGTGCGTGAATGTCAACCCAATTTATTGGATGGTCCCGAGGCCGGGGGCACAAGTGAGTGGACAATTTACCTCAATTGGAGCGTGTGTTCAAGGTTGGGGAGCTTAGTATGATGTCAGGCAAGCCAACAGGCTGGAGAAGATATACGGCCTAACACTAGATCTCAAAGGAGGAAGGTTAGGTTTAGTTCCAGAGGTCGAGGAAGAGGAGGCTGACACAATGGAGACTAAGGAGGAAGAAGTATAGGTGAAGGGGGACCGATGATAGTGATGATGGTGCCTCTACATCCTTCGGATGTGGGAGACGCACATGCACATGAGAAATCATCATGTGACTCGTTTGATTGAGAGTTGAGACTTGGGAGAAGTATAGTAGATTATCTTTTTTATTTTATGTATCATAATTTGGCCTCTGTCTATTAGGAGTTTAAACTTTAAAGTTTCGATGTTCATGTAATATGTGCATTGTGAATTGTGAAGTACTTTTGCATTGTGAATTGTGAAGTACTTTTGATCATTAGACTTTATGTCATGACTATTTGGCATATTTGGTTATTATTTTATTTATTTAATTTAGTTAGTGATGGAATGGATTGCTTTTATTTTCACATGTTAATTATATTAAACATTTAGATAGAAAGAAATTAGATGCAAACTCTATTACTCTTTATCAAGGGACTCAGACATCTAATATATAAAGATATTATCAATAAATTACTCAGACATCTAATATATAAAAATATTATTAATAAATTAATAATATCTATTGTCACTTCTCTCAATTTTTTTTTTTTAAGAAAATTCTCTCAAAAAATTAATATCTATTGTCACATAAATCACATGTGTTCTTCTATGCATTATTATATTTTCATAATTTTTAAGTTCTTTTAAATTTATTGACGGCATCATAGGTGATGCACGCTTACCAATAACATATTGAGCCGCATGACTGCATCAAACCCTTGATCCAAATTGAGTCTGCATGTGACGTTTGAAAACGCTACTAAATACATCTAAGAGTAATTGCCCAAAAAAAAAGTACATCTAAGAACCCTCCATTGATTGTATGATCTGATTCAATTTCTGGTGCTTATAGTGAAGAGATAGATTAGAAAATAACTAGCTGCGTAGCGAGGCCAGTGAAGTTGTATGTCCTATCTCCTATCCACAATCTCAAGTATCGCCTGGTTTTGCTTTTATCATTCTTGAGAACCAATTTGATCTCTTCTTTTGCGCTAATCATCACATCATGCATGTAACCCATGGTGGGGTTTGCATCACTATCAACCGATCATAGCACTTACACCAAAGGGCGAGAAATATCCAATGTATTGTATACTTGGGCCAAAAAGATGTATTTAACATGGTTTGCTCTAATTTCTCCCATCAGGATGCTTTGACCAATTATTTTTAATCCACTTTTCAGAAGTGAACATACTCCTTAATGCATCTATTTGATTGCATAGACTTTGAAGAGTGAGATATGTTGTGGCAAACCTTGTAACTCGAGCTCTCACTATCTCTCTTTTCTTGTGAAATGCCCCATCATGTTTATGACTAAGGAAAATGTAATGAAAACCAGTAATGAACTTAGCTTTGGTAAATGCAACCTCCAACTTCAGGCATCTTCCTTATGTCCTCAAGCCTGAGATCTAGACAATGTACTGCACAAGGAATTCAAAACATATGCCTTCTCTTCAATGTCAACAAATGCCCAACTGCCGAATAAATTTCATCATTGTTTGTGACAATTTGTAACACATGCTTTTTCACAACCATATCTACAATCTCATTCATCAAGCCACACTAATAAGTTGCATCACGTGCCTTGTCTGATGCATTAAAAAATTTCACAAAAAGTCATAAGGAACAATTGACCAAAACATTAATGAATGCCTGAGAGCTTCCATCATAACATCTGTCACAAATGATGGTCACCCATACGCATCTCACCCTTCTCATTGAGAATTAAAATTTTCTCGGCATTGTTCATTGCATATTTCAAAAGGGACTCACGAAGCTCACAAAATGAAGGGGGTTTAATCCTAGAGCCCAAGTGCCCAATTGCTTTGGCCATAACCTTGAAAGTATGAAAGCAAGTGGTATTGAACGGAATGCCAGCTTGGAAAAACCACTTAGCATTATACATACAATCCTTGTTCCTTTCTTCTGTCTTGTATCAATTTCCAATTCTGATTCTTTTTTTTTCTCCCCCCGCTGTATCCTCTACCACAACATCAGGGTTCGGGAGGCAAAATGTATCCATTTGCCCCTTAGGGCATAGCTTTTTCATCCAGTACCACTAATATTTATAACCCTCTTCTTTGTGGTCCTTCACTTGTTTCCAACTTAGGATACATTATCTTCATTAGGGGTGGCAACGGGTCGGGAATGGGTCAGGTCCTGCTGAACCCGTACCCCTACCAAAAATATTACTTGTAGACCTGTACCCATACCTGTATCCGTACTCGTACCTGACAGGTCAAAAAACATAGTACCCGTACCTGAGAGGGTACTCAGGACCCGGACGTGTACTTGACAGGCTTCTCTTATGTATTTGATTTTAAACTCCGCCACCCCTTTTATAGTTCTTACACCCCTGCGAACCTATTCACCTCTTCGATGTGGGATTAATCCCACCCACGCATTGGCGGCCCATCCTGGAAATTCAAAAACTCTCTCTGTCTCTCTAGATTTTTTTTTGAATGCCCCATGCATTAAATTTTTTTGAATGCTCCACGCTGCCAGCCTGCCACGCACCAACTCATTATGTGTGGGCCCCACCAACTCATTAAAGTTTTTTGAATGCCCCATGCTGCCAACCTGCCATGCTTTTAAAGCATTACCAGTATGCTTTTCTCGTGAATTGTGCTTTTCAAACCATCCCATTTAATTGCTTTATGCCGTATATCTCACGCACATACCATACGTGGCAAGATATCAATGGATACTATTATACTAGGGGTGTAAGGATCAACGGATACTAAGGAAAAGCAAAAAGTGGTCAGTGCTTGGGATTAATCCCACATCGAAGAGATATATAGAATCCCCGGGGTGTAAGCTCTATAAAGGGGGCGGGGAACTTAGGGTTGGTTTAGAAAATTAAATCATATAAAGTAATAAAACTAAAGCTAAATTATATATAATAAATACAGGTCCAAGTACCCGCCGGGTCGGGTATAGCCATCCCCGTACCCGGACTTGGGACTGTTCGGGTGTCATTTATTGGACCTGGATCCTACCCGCGGGTCCAAAACTTAGACCCATACCGAGGCCCATGTCGGGTATACCCGCCGGGTTTCGATCGGATCCGGTTCCATTGCCACCCCTAATCTTCATCTTCCTCGTCATCCAAATCTTCTAACGATCCTTTTGCTTCAATGTTCTCTTTTCTTTTGTTTTCCTTTTTATTCTTTTGGACTATCCATATATGCCCCAATCTCTATACTAATCTCATCGGTTGCTTTAAGGTAGACACTTGCATTCCCAGTAGTACCAGCAAGATGCTCCTTTGCTAGGAAATACCCGCTTTTTAAGTTTTCTCGCATCAGTTTTTGATCCTTAAGGCTGTTGATTTTTTAATATTTCCATGCTGGATCTTTGTTACTCAAAGAAGATGGAGATATTGTTCCAAGAAAAAAGTATTAGGAAATAGAACTTACTGAAAAAGTTGATCCTAGGTCTCTAACATCTGATACCAAAACGAAAACCAAATGAAATTTTTATTTCTAAGTTCCAATCTCCTCAACCTCCATTACTTGGTAAGTCCTTGCCCAAAGACCTTCAAAACAATGCCTAAAACTAACTTGAATAGAAAATTATTTCGCAATTTCTAGGTTATAATCCCCTTTGAACATTTAAAAAAATGGTTCTAAAGGGTTTCCGAAGAAAAAAGTTGATCCTAGATCTCTAACTTCAGATACCAAAATGAAAACCAAATGAAAATTTTATTTCTAAGTTCCAATCTCGTCAACCCTTGAAACCCTCCATTACTTGGTAAGTCCTTGCCCGAAGACCTTCAAAACAATGCCTAAAAGTTGTGGCCTGAATATGCGGGCACTTGTCACTCCTGTGATGCATCGCACATGGGGGCACATCATGAAATCCTGCATATGCAGCAGGTGTGTGAATTAGGGTGATCCTCAATGATGTAGCCACCTAATGTGGTATGCAGTTACATTTGATAACTATGGTTAGAATCGACCTGGTTTGCTGGGGGTTGACACAAAGTTCAAATTTGTTCAATATGTCACTGCCCAAGAATATTTACTGCATGTGTCAATAATTAAAATGTTTTTGAGAGTAAAAGAAATGACATGATCATGTGTAAAATTATTTTCAAAACATTCATATTCTGGAAAGGACTCGTGAACAGAGCATTTGACGTGATATTTCTCTCATTTTGAGGTAAGATATCCAAATACGATCTCTACTAGGTTTGAAGATCTAACTTTTGAAATTTTACCTTCATAACACTTATAAATTTTTGATATCCAAATACGTTCTCCACTAGGTTTGAAGATCTAACTTTTGAAATTTTACCTTCATAATACTTATAAATTTTTTTGTAAGCTAATACTTTGTATCAGACAAAGATAATAATTCTAGAAGATGATAGCAATTCATCGTCTTAGAGATCCTATAAATTTAATCATGTATATGGTGTTGCTAGAAATACAAAATAGTCCCAAGGGAGTTAATTTCTACCTGCTACTGGCAGGAGTAGTAAAAAAACACTCCCAAGGTTTAAAAAGACAAAAAGTTCCCTAATTATTGATCATTTTTGGCTGCAGTGCAGCTGAATATAAACATAAATCAATAACATACTTATTGCAGGGAGACATTCACCTCAAATAGGCCAATATGTCTTATTTCCCGGACAATGCAGCACCATCATCTATGCCTGAAGGCTACAAATGATGGTATGCATCTGCCTTCCACCCGGTTTGTGCAGGTAGAAATAATGAAAGGCAAAATAAACCTTGATGCATGGAGTCAAATCGACTTCTGACAGGGTAGTGTGCTTCAGAGGTGAATTAGTCTAGTGGATATCAGAAACGTGCTTGAACTGGGCTGCCCTTTTAAGCCTTTGAGTGTCTTATGCCTACGTGGACCATTCAATTGTTTCCAACTATTATGGGTTCAACTTAGTTTCCAAGCAATTGAACCAAATAAATTTTCCGACTGATTCTACAATAGGCGTCCTGGAATGTACTAAATCAATTTCCTTTTAGTGCCTGCTATATCCATTTGATTATAATTAACCACCGAAGTCCTGTAATCTAATCATGCTTGCGCCTTGTGCCCTGCCTAGCTCGTGTATGTGAGTGTGCACGCATGTGCATTGCATGTGCAACTTTTGTTTGTTACCTGAGCTTGTAGAGGCATGTTGCTATAGAAAGGGAATGATGAGTGGTTTGCTTTTTCTTACTTATGTTTCATCTTCAGTGATTTCAAATTATGTTTCTTTTATTTGGTGTCATAATTCAATCATGACAGTATGACAAAATAGTGTTGAATATCTTTAGCTTATCTATCATCACTTTGCATCTAAATTGTGCTCTTCAATGGTATGTTGGGTTGGTTGACTTGATTTAATGTATATGTTCATAAGCAGATTTTTGCACGAATGACCCCATATAGCTTGGGTAGGGCTGCTTGCGTCTGTAGAAAATGGCGATACACAATTCGCAATCCCATATTTTGGCGTGGTGCATGTTTGAAAGCTTGGCAGGTACTGTCTTACTGCTAAATAAAATTCATTCTTTATTTGTTTTGTGAATATCAGTAATCCTTATGTGTTTTGCGAATATCAGTAATCTGAAATTTTAATCTCCTGCTTATGAAGATGACTGGACCAGCAGAGAATTGTAGACTCGTCCGGTTTAGCTATGGGGGCTCATGGAGGAAAATGTGGCTTTTGAGACCTAGGCTTCGTTTTGATGGTAAGAGTTAGGAAGTCTTTGAGGCCATAATGTTAGAAATTAGAACTGGGTGAGCCTTTCATCTTTCTTCTCCATTTTTTGGGTTCTCTCTTTTAGTGGCAGTTTTTTCAAGTTCTATTAGTCATGAAACACTCCATTTTTGTGATTTCTCCGGTGTGATAGATAATACTTCTTTGTCGATTCATGATACATCAGACTAAAAATCTGCCTTATTCTAAATGAAAGAGCATGAACTTGTACATGGCTGGATGTGGATCTATTTGTTCTACGAAAAATAAAAATGCACATTGATGTGTATGTTCGCATATGAACCTATTTGTGTGCTGTTAAGAAAACTAAGCATTTTTAATTTCATTAAATGCTCATTAAATGCCATTTGGATAATGTTATATGCTGGGTGGATATCTTAGGATGATGCCCGTGTGACATGAAAAAATAATGCTTTCTGTTTGCCTTCATTTGCTGTAGGCAGTGGCTCATATGGCTTTTCAGTCTAAGCGGTTATCCATTAATGAAATGGATGCTTGGATGCAAATGGCTTTAGATGCTGCCAAAGATATCTTATCGATTTCTCTTTTGATGGTTCACAAAATTTTATTAGAGTAGATCATATAAACAAACATATGCTCCAAAATTCAGAAAGAGAATGAAGAAACAGCATACGTAGAGAGGAAGAGAAAAAGATTGAATTAAAAAGTGAAAACAACCCAAGGAAGAGAGGTCAAGGTGGCATCCTAATGTCATTCTTGATTCCAATACTGAACATTTACAGTATTAGCAGCTCTTCCTTGTCCCTTTTTCGTTGGCTAGTACATCTGCCTCCTCATCGGCTGCAGCGACACCCATGCTGCCTTCTCCCCCAAGGGAGTTATTAGAATGACACATCTTTGCCATCACAAATATCAGAAATATCCATGAAGAACATCAAGAGATGCAAAGAAATTGATCCCTTTATCCTAGCCCATGTTCATTGAGGCAATTGCCTTCCCTCCTCCAGTGGCAATGCTATACGAGGACACACTTACAAACCTACTATCAAAGCACAATGAGCCAACTGAGCCATAAATGTTGTAATTTTCTCATCATTCAGTACCCAAACATACCCCCCTGATTACCTTTATATATCCATTGAAGTCCCATCTTCAATGTACCATCCTTATGGAGACACCAGTAACGAAATTAAATTTATTTTGCTGACAGCGTCCTCTTACGATCCTTTGATTTTAGTCTTGGTAATCAAATTAATTATTTTCATTAAAAATGAATTATTGCCAAAATATCTCAAGATATATGCCATGGAGGTATCATTCTTGTTTCGTCTCGACTACTTCACGAATGATGGAGTATCATTTATCTTTCCTGGATAGTGATACTTGTGAAATGATGGGTTTGGTGTGGAGTCTATATTCCTTTATTTATTTGTCTCTGTGTTTCTTCTGCATTCTCTTGTGCAAGTTGTCATGCGGATTATGCTCCTAACTTCTATTGCATCCTGTTCTAAAATCAGGTCTTTATGTGAGCAGAAATACTTACATCCGAGCTGGAGTTGCTGAGTGGAAGGTTACTAATCCTGTGCATGTGGTATGCTGAACTGTTCCTTTCTGCTCGATCCAAATATCATTAAAACAGAGCTCCAAAGGTGCTTATTACAAGAAAACCATTGAAAAATGAATCCCTCCCATAAAGCTATCAGGGTCTTAATGTTGTTTTCTTGCCTTGTGAAGTTCAAAATTTCTATTAGACCTGGGTTTCTGAGAACGGTGGTAGGTTGATCATCTTAATGAAGTGATGCACATGAGATTGTTGATTCCTTGGCTAATAAAAAACTAAAGGTTTGAGTGCTGTCTTGTGATTTTGCAGGTGTGCTACTACCGGTACATAAGGTTTTATCCATCAGGGAGGTTCCTGTACAAGGTAACCTTTTTTTAACTCCTACTTTTTTATGAGGTTCGTACACAAGTTTGGGACCATTTCTTGAAATACTAAGAGTTAACCGAGCGACTTATGACAAACCTCTGGATTAGAGTCTCGTAATCTTTTCTAATTGTTATTTACTGTTCAAATTTTCAGAACTCATCTCAGAGACTCAAAGAAGTGGCGAAGTACATGAACTTCCGTGCGTCCAATGCTGAGTGTGTTTTTAGTGGTCATTACACTTTGACAAATGACCAGGTTGGTTATATTTGTTGAATTGATTCCATATAGTTTCTGGACCTTTCCGATTCATGATGAAAGAGTTATCTCCTTACCCATTTTGTTGCGCATAGATTATTAGGGATATTTTGTTATAATATTTCATCTTCATGACTTGTAGTTTATACCCGCTGTTATGAAATTGTGAAGTAATAGCCCATATACCTCAGTTCTATTTGATATGCTGTTAATGCTTTATTGAGAACTCTTAGAAAGATAATTGAATTATGAATAATATTATCTTAATAGATTATTTGTCAGGCTGTGGGCTTGAATCTTGGATTCAATAGACCCACACAAGAGAAACTGTGCTGTCCCTTGATTGAGCCTTATCTTGATAGAAAATGCAGGATATCTTGGGCATTTTCTCATGTAGGGACTCATCTCTCCTTGATTCCTTGTTTCATGCAAATTTGAGTTGTGGACGATGACCAAACGATCATCTATTCCCTAGTTCATGGAAGTAACCAAGAAGAAATTTAGAAGCAATGGGGAAAGAAGAAAGTTTTAAAAAAAAACATTCAGTGTAATTTGGAATTAAATGTACTAAAGGCCCTTACTTGAACAGAACTAAGATACCCCTACAAACTGATATTTATGATGGAATAGTACCACAGAAATATTAAATATACATATGAAAGAACTGTTGGTATGTGACATGACAAACTAGTGGAGGTTTTGTATGTTATTCTTTATTGCTTTATTATGGTCATAATGATTTATACATAGTTCACAGGTTGAGGCTGCTATATTATACCCAGGATTGCGTCCTACTGTTTTGAGGATCCGTCTAAGGTATGTTCATTCAGTCCATACAGATTCCAATATAACACCTTAATTATTCTTTTTTCTTTAATTAATAAGAACTTGCTGGGAAGTTAGGATTATCTTGTGTAAATACTTGAGACAATTCAGAGTGTAATATCCCTTGATTTATATCAACAGATTGAGGGGAACATGTGATGGAGCAAACAATCGGTTAGATCTTCTTTCCCTTGTGACAAGTGGAATAAATGATAGCGAGCTTAATGATAGTGATGGAAATATGCTCGGTATGGTAGAAGGGTGGCAAGAGGATGAGACACACAATCTTGATGTGCCTGCAATTTCGCATAGGAGGGGTCTGACACCCTTTGTATTCGTTCCATTTGAAGAGGTAATGAAGTTTTGGCTGCATAGATTCTCTCACTTGAGGCATTGTTTTCGTCTATATGCCACTTTGTGGCTTGCATACATATTTGTACAAAAACAATTCAAGGAAAATACCCTAAAGGACTACGAGTCCTTATAGTTTATCAATCATTTAATGTACGTTGTTTATTATGCATTACCAAAATTTTCTCACTCCAATTTGTCATCTGCCCATACATACTAAAACTCGACTAAATTTCTTCCTTTGCAATTGATTATTTGTTGACCTTTTTTATAGCTAATAGTAACTGTGGCTAACAAGGATGGACTACATTTTAATTTTTGTTGTGGGTGCAGGTTGAAACATCTGTTCTGAATCTACCAGTTGATAAGATGGACTATTTTGTTCCAGGATAGCGATTTTCGTTGAAATTATTTACTCATGGGCGATGCCGTTGTATAGTAAGATGTCGTCTTGTATATCTTTTATTTGTTGAGATTGAAATCTTTGGAGTCATCATGTTCCATATATCCTTAGGACTCCATTTTACCATGTGTTATTTATTCCGGTTTGTATTTGTTCTTGCCTAGTGTTCCCAGTTCCCTTGTTATATAGTTGACAGTTCGGTAAATTTCATTGCAAATTTACTTGTATTTAAACTATGGTTGAGAACTCGACCAGTGTCAGGTATCAGCATTTGTGATAGTTTCAATCAGGTGTGATTGCAAGAGGTCAAAAAGCTTCAAATAAAGTTTGTAGTAAATTCTGAGAAATGTTAAATATGAATGCGATTGAGATGTCTGTGCATACCTCACTACATTTTCGGAGGAAGGTTGTTGAATTTCAGTCTGGATTTCAGACTATTTTGCTTAGATTCCTAATTCGCCCCTGTTCTTTCATTTCATTTTAGTAAATCTTTTTTATTGCCTTACATCCTTTCCAAAAAATAAATTTTGGCACTTTTAAGACTTTTGTCACCCCAGTGTCGCAATGCTAAAAATGAAAATTTCCATTTCTCTGTCCTTGACTTTTGCATTGCTTCCTTCTTCAGTCTCATGCCTGGCTGGTCTCCTTTTCTCACTATGGCTGCTAATTTCTCTCCTGCTTTAGTCCGAAACACGTGCAATGGTTCTTTAAAGCCTTAAGACTCCAGAGTCCAATGTCCAAATAGCCGGCAAGGTAGTCACACCCAGAATGGGTCCTCACCCATGTAGCATTGAATATTCACATTGGAATAACTCAATCTAGAGTCAAGACTCTGGGATACTTTTGCTTGGGAGTTCCCCAAAAAGCATATAATGGTTTTTTTTTTTTTGTTTGCTATTTCAGCTATAAGAATCGAACTTGAGATATAGTGTTGTTAACATCAGTCTTTAACTGCTAAACACTCGATTCCTAAAAAGCATCCAATGCTTGGCGTGGCTCAAAAATAATAACATTTATTTTTGGTAATTGCACAAGCAGGGAATTGGCATTGAACACCATGAAAGGTCTGGTACCTCATAGAAAGTCATGAACCCAAAACATATTAATGCTTGAACCAAATAGTATGATCTCTATTTTGTGAGGTTAAATATAAGGAAAAAGTTTATATAAGGCTGCAACTTTTACCTCTATAGCTATGGATGTGCCTAAAAAATCCATGGGAAAAGTTTGTTTTAATGTTGAAAAACCTTTTGATTGATCATCTCGACATCGAGATGTATGATCCTGAAAAATAAAAAGATTTTAAGTTTCAGAAATAATGCATTTTACAACAGATTATCTATGTCGTCTATTTTCAAGATTTTCATATGTTTATAGATCTATTTGATTTTAATTATTTTTAAAATTTAAAATTTTATAATTAGATATAAAAATAGATTTTGAGAGAATCCTAACAACATTTTGCATCAAAATTATATACCATGATAAAATTTGAAAGTGCACTTTACCTCTGCACTTACAGATGCATCAATTGTGCATGTTAGTGCAAGAATTCATCGAGCCTTCGTAGAATTATCAACTTTTCCGACTTGGTCCCATTTTCAGACCTAGACTAGCCTAGATTATGTCCCAATCTCTTTTCATAATAATATTCCCCATTGAGCAAAAGATCAAACAACGTAGCTTTCCCCATTTACATCTACATCACAAATTATTTACATCTACATCACAAATTGCTAAAATTCGCAATAAACAACCCATTACTCTCCAGTCTCCACTAACGATTACATGTGAATTTGTTTGCACGCCACTTAAGCTTCGTAGGGAGAAAAAAAATAAAAAAAAATAAAATAATAATAATAAGAATAATAATAATAAAGTTGAAAAAATAAACCATCTCTCAAGATTTACAAGAGAATATCAATTTTATTCAACTCGTTTTTATCATTCTCTGATTTGCTTACAATGAAAGACATCGTTCATTTAAATAGAAAAAACAAATTAAAAAAACCTTGCTTACAATGAAAGACCTCGTCCATTTAAATAGAAAAACAAATAAAAAAAACCCCTTTTGGACGAACTTTTCCTTTCTCTCTCTCATTTACTTCTCAAAATTTCCCAATCTTTATCTTCTTTATAAATCCATCTATTTCTAAATCTCCTATAAATCTCTCAAATCCATCAAAATAAGAGACCTAAATCCCTTTGCCCAATATTAAAATCGAGCATATCCCCAATCCTATTGAAACCCGCACCCCACTTTATCTATGCGCACTTCCTAAAAACTCAAAAACTAATAAAATTATAATTCTAAATCTTTTCCAATTTTTATCTGCATCAACTTCTCTTGTAAATATCATATGTATGGGTTTATCTACGATGAAACTATTTATCTTTATTACAAGTTGATCATAATCACTCGTACTCATTAAATATCAAATTGGAAGGCTTGGACTAGTCATGAAGTCCGAGATTTTTTTTTCTGAACTTTTAAGTCTTTTCAATGCGAATCTTACAACCACTCAATTTAAAATATAAGAGACTTAAAATATAAGAGACAAGAGTGATTGTGACCACCTTGTACAAAAAGTAAATGGTCTATTTTGTATACATTTCCTTTATGAAACTCTTAAATGCTCCAAAAGAGTTTCACCTCTTATATAAAATAATGATTAAAGGCATAAAATTCACCTCTATATAAAACAATGATTAAAGGCATAAAAAATGAGAGCAGACAGAGACAAGTTCATGGTTAATCTTTGGGATAAATTACAACAGGTAGAGGTCCTGTATAACCTCATCTTAACCATCGAAGAGTAAAGGAATGAGAAAGAATCAACGACTATCATTTGCTAGCTAACCATCCAAGAGAATCCATGGTGTTTAATACGAGATCAAAGGAAAAAATAATGAATCAGACCTAAGGGATCTGATTTTTCCATAAATTATTAAATAAAAAGGATGCATAAAACAAAGAGGAAACAAATAAATCATTTGTCAGTCGCATTTGAAAGGTGTTGAGGTATGGGGGAATACTAACCCACAGCTCAAACAGTTTTCAGGAAACAGGAAATAGATGGTGGAAAGAAGTCAATACATAAGGAAAATGGAATATGGATCAAATTGAGCAAAAGGCACTTTCCTTGCTAAAGTTCATGAGATCACAATGAGCAAAAGCAAACTTTTCTGATCCAAACAGATCGAGTTAACCTACAACAAAATCCCCTTTCATAGACTCCTTAATTTGCAGAAACAAAAGAAATCTAATATCCAAACAATGTGTTTATAAGAGAGCTCACCTAAAACAAACTCCCACCTTCATAGATCTCTACCTTTATGGATCCCTTGCAAATGATTTGCAGGAACAAAACAAACCCAATCTCCAAAACAATATAAAAATAGACATGACAATGCTCAACAAGAATCAACTTATCTATATGGGTCCTGAAGACTGCAAAATCATGGGCTGATCACCACACCCATGAAAACTCCCGCACCATTAACATAAAAATCTATATCAACCACTTCCAGCTAAAATACCCAAATTCTTGACATGGGTTGCAAAACAATGAGATTCTTCATATCGGTTCTTTCCTTATGATGATCACTGCTACATTCTAAATCTAACCATTGGCATTAACAGCTTCCCATAACAAATTCTTTGGCGCAGGGTTAGAGAGATCGCGAGCTTGCAAAGCAGCAGCTCTAAGTGTACCAATAGTCATTGAATTCGCCTCCCAAAAAGTCACACTTACGTATGGTAACCCATGTTTTTTACAAAGAGCTCGAACCAGAGGAGCTACCTTTCTAAGCTGCCATCGAGGCAACCGAGGAAAGAGATGGTGCTCCACCTGAAACTGCAACCCCCCATGAAACCAGTCCATCCATGGTGAGCATGAAATGTCAAGACTCCCCTTTGTTTGAGCTTCGAACCAGTCATTTCCTTTAGGCCTACCCACATAAACGCTAGCAGAGAAATGGTTTAAACAGAATTGAACATGTTGAATTCCAGTCACTGAAAAGCTACAAATAATAAAGAGGATTCTCTCACTCCAGTTTGGCAAGCAAACAACAAGATACGGAAACCAGAGCCAAAAAACCAGAACCCCAAGTAGTTCTTGGTTCCTTTTGGGCACTTTCTTCTGTGTGATTAAGAAGAAAATTGATTGAGCTAAGAGGTTAATTCTAGCAAAACACATAACTGGATAGAAAGTCCAGTGCTGATAACTCACCAAGTACCTCGAAATTCTATCGAAAACCATCTTCCTGTTATAGAAATGAGAGTTCAGGGAGCTGAAGAACCTGGAAGAAACAGCAAAGAGAGGCATGTGTTGGAGATCCGGATCGAACTCCAAGCTATTGCAAGCAATGTGATGAGCATTGTGATTATTCTTCCACCAAGCAATGCTGAGTCCAGTCAAGCAATTCCCTGTCAAAACCTGCAAAAATCTGTTCAATTTACCATTGCTGAGAACCTGGTAATGGCCTGAATCATGACCAACCCACCCACTTTGAGTCCAGATCATGCCCATTATGCACCCACACCCAATGTGAACCCAAAATTTATCAGACCCCAACACCCCATAAAAGCAAATGGCGAGCATCAGAGCCATGGAAAGTGCACAGAGGTAGAGAAACAAAGCCCCCTTCTGATCAAAGACGCCCATTTTCTTCAGATCGGAAGCGAGTTTTCGATAGTCCTTGGATACATCAGAGGCCTGATAATCTCTCAAATACCCAACAAAGAATTTGTCAAGGAATTTCCAAGCAGAGCCAGGATGATAAGCAACAAAGACATCAGTAACATCTTGGCCTGCAAGGTTTAGAAGAGGAAGGTCACCACCAGGGTGAAACTCTAACCAATCTGTGACATTATATACTTTTCCTTGAATTGAGATCCAAAGATCATTTGGGGTGTTATGAGATTGGAGTTCCTCTGAGGAGAAGTATCTCTTTTCCTTTGTCTCTCCTCCCTGTTCTTCTCTCTTCATTTCTCTGTCTTCTATGCTGTGATCTTCCTCTACCTGGCTTCCCATGGCTACAAGGATGGTTGCTTAATGGGGAAGAGAGAGAGAGAGGGAGGTGAGAAACTAAAAGAGAGAGAGAGGGAGAGAATGGAAGGTGAGGTCTTTGTCTATATATTTGAAATTTTACAGGCTGGATGGGTGCATGTGGAGCCACAGAACGGTAATGCTAATTGGGGGGTATCCAGTATCCACACACTGCCCTTCTAAATCCAGCTATCCTGTTATTGCAGAGAGAGAGAGAGAGAGAGAGAGAGAGAGAAGGGCTTTGGGGTCAAAGGTCTGCCCTGCAATTTACGGCGTGGGACCCCCTTGTGCTTTGATAATTTCTTTTTTGTTTGTTAAGATTGGGAATATTTTGCCAACTTTGGGAGATGCCTTGGGATAAACCCTAAAACGTGACGAAGGTGAAGAGCGCATGCGGCCGTACAAGAGCCCGCCCGCACTTGCGTTTAAACCAATGGTTTAAAAAACGGATTGGTTGATCCCAATCGGGGTACCCAAAAAATCGGATCCAGATTTAAGAATCGGCCATTCGGATCGAAAATCGGGTGAATTGATCGGGATAAAACTTAAAAAAAATCCGAAAAAATTATTAAAATTCATGATAAATATTGTTTTTTAGGAATTCAATAAGAAATGAGGGTACTCCATTAAGAATTTTCATGTTTTTGAATGAATATGCGAATATTGATATGTTCTTTCCCTGCATGAACCGCCATTCAGCTTTTAATTTATATCACACAAAAGGATAAACATAGAATTATCATGAAATAAGTATATCAACATACATGGACTACAATAAAGCATAAAATTAGTAACATATGATCTAAAAATAAAATGATAGACGACGTTATTGTTCTTCTTGGTCACGCTGGTGCCATTGATTGAATTCGTTTAACAATTCATTGATTCGATCTAAAAACGAATCATCGATATTAGCAGGCGTCTGACTATTCCCAAATCCCTGAGTGTTAGTGTTTTGTTGTATTCCCAATCTAAAATCCCCGAAGCTTGTCCATCCTTCATGTTCACCTGCACTGTCTTGCTCATCCGTACACTGTTGCTGTTGGGACTCGATATGTGAATAATATGGCTGGGATAGGGTGGCCTCAGAATCATCATCTCTCTCATTTTCACTTTGAATAATATGGATTAAAAAAAAAATTTAACAAATTTTCAAAAAAATCGATCATGGATTAAAAAAAAAAAATCACAAATTTTCAAAAAATTCTATCATGGATTACAAAAAAAAATTCGATCATGGATTAAAAAAAAAAATCACAAATTTTCAAAAAATTCTATCATGGATTACAAAAAAAAATTCGATCATGGATT
>NW_006499159.1:3150096-3161917 GCF_000471905.2 Amborella trichopoda
AAAAAAAAAAAAACAAAAAATTCGATCATGGATTACAAGAAAAAAACAAACATTTCGATCATGGATTACAAAAATTCGATCATGGATTACAAAAAATTCTATCATGGGTTACAAAAAAAAAAAAACAAAAAATTCGATCATGGATTACAAAAAAAAAAAAAACAATTCGATCAAGGATTACAAAAAAATCGATCAAGTATTACAAAAAAATCTATCATTGATTACAAAAAAATAAATAAATAAATAAAAATAAAAATTTAAAAAAATAAAAAAATAAAAAAATTTCTATTCTGCCGTATGGGACTCGCCGCTTCACTGTATGGACTCACCGATTCCGTACAGTGAATCGGCGAGTCACTGTACAGAATCGAACCGTCCATGGCGATTCCCGAGTCGAACCGGGCGAGTCCGGTTCAACTCGGTGTTTTTTTAAACACTGGTTTAAACTTTAAGCGGCGATCCAGATTAGGAACCGGAGGGATGGTCTGAATTCTACCAAGGGGGACTCGCTAGTTTTTTTTATGAACCCACCAGAATCGGCCCCACATTTTATTGTTCAATATATTTGTTCTCTAAATATTTTTTTAACTTCTTATCAGTTAGTTCTCTTGGTGGAATTGCCAATTCAAACAGTCAATTTGCCGAACTGGATTAGTTTTTTAGATGGGCAATTGTTTGCTCAAGATTGATAATTTCAAAACTCAGAATGGTGGGGTGGATCGTTTATTCACAACTCTGATATTTTTAAAACTTGGATTGATAGCGCGGATCATTCACTCACAAATTAGTGTTATATCATTAGATAAGTGATTCGAATTGGGTCTGGATAGGTCTAAATTGGTGAACTAAAAAAATATAAAAAATAAATGAAATAAAATAAAAATTTAAGTAGACGTTTATGAGTTGAGATATAAAGGGGTCTAAAAAAATGTTAGATAATAATAAATAAAAATATATATACATAGAAAGAGGTTTAAGCGGGAGCTGAAATCTGGTTCATTCCCTGGCCATTTCCCATCTAAATCGGCATTTCGTATTGGACAGGTTTTAAAACATTGATTTTCCCTTTAAAACTATTTTCCACGTGAAAAATGGCACGCCTCTAAAACTTTGACAAATATTTTCAAATTCCTCGGCTTTACATGATCGGTGTTCTGCTCACCAAGCTACTGTCTCTCAGCGTGCTTGGTGCATCCAGTAATCTTACTTTCCTGTTCTGTCCCTCTCTTTGGGATTAGGCTTCAAAGGAAGTTCACGGTGGATTTTATACTTTTTGTGACCTATAATGATTATGTGGTGATGTATAGGGCCAGCCTAGTCTGGATCAAGCCGTGCGAACTGTGGACTAAGCCCAGCCCTTAGCTTGCTCTGGTCTGCTCTAGGAGACCAGACCAAGTTAGTCCTATTGTGACTAGGCGATGTGGTCTTTTAAAACTAGGTTTTAGGCCATAAAATGTGGCCTAAGGACAAAGCCCAGACCAAGGCTACGGCATGGCTGGCCAAACCTGGCCTTGTGTTGTGTTTGATTTTTTTGTTTTTTTTTTTATTTCTTTCGTGGAGTCTATTAGGTCTGGCTAAGCCCAAAATGGCTTGGGGCCCTAGGCCACAGCCCTTCAACATGGTTCAGGTTGGGCCATGCTCAAGTTGCCTTATAGGATAGGGGCGGGCAACGGGGCGGGCCAAGCCCGGCTCTCGTCCACATAGGGATGGCCCTGGCCCTAACCAGGCCAACGAGCCCTTGGCCCAAGACTTGCCCTAAGGCTATAAACGCCGAGCCAGGCCGGGCTAAAAAAAATGGGAGGAAAAAAAGTAAATAACACAGAGGAGGGTAGGGTTGGGCCACGCCGAAGCGAGCGACCCCTGACCCAAGACCGACCCGGCCCTATCATTGGGCTTTGGTTCCCCAGCCCTGGCCTGGCCCTTGGGCCATATTTGGTGGCTCAGGTCCTAGTTTCTTAGGACCGGGATAACTGGGCTGGGCCACCCTCCCACCGCCACCTCTAATTGCCTAAGCCCTAGTTTTCAAGGCCGGGCTGCGGGCCTTTCAGCAGTGTCACCATCAACACGAAAGAGATAAATCCTCTGTTATAATTCAATTCTTTTCCCTCGTATAAATAGAAGTCACCTTTTCGTTACATATGCCGGCATTTTAAAGAGACCGACTCAACCAATTTCTATAAAAACAAAGGAAGACGTAAACAAGCTTTAAATTCTTTTACATAGTTTAAAACTTATTTAATATCCGCATATCATTGTAAAAGCATTATCTTAAAGGGTGTGGTTTGTATAAGGATGAGGCCCTAAACTATCAAAGTAAGGCGTACTTTCAAATAGTATCGAAAGATGCCGTTTCAGCATCAAAAATCTTTATGATGGATTGAAAATTTATTTTCATATCTAATTAGGGGGGGGGGGAGGGGGAATTTTATGAATAATTTTGAAATATAGGAAAGCTAATAAATTCCATTAATGAAACAAAAAGAGAAAGAAAAAATATGATACCTTAGTCTGGGTCCCTAGGCCCGGCACCCAGAGTTGGTGACGATTCAAAGGTAGTAGTTGCACGATTATTCTCGATCCTCTAGGTTTTTACCAGACCAATAACTATGGGTAGAAGAGGGCCCATAAAGTTGGGTTATCCGGACTGCCTTTGGGTTGAATGAAGCTTAGTATGATTCTACGGTTTTAGATTTGGATTTAAAGTTTGGTTTTTAGGTCGTCCAAATTAGAGCGGCAAAGCTTCTGCGTAAAATACTAAAAAACTCCTCCTTTTGCTTGAGGGGATGCCCCTTATTTATCGGCAAAACAATCTCATAATCACCATTGGTCATTTTTAGATGAAATTTGAGCCATTCATGTGATATCGCACTTGCCAAATACTATGGCACTATTGCTAGTGGCGATGTATTAACATTAATTATAGTTAGCGCCATTTAGTGCTCAAGATCCCATGATCTTGGACCAGGTACGCTTTTGTGGGTAAAGTGTCAGAGGCCTGACGACACTAGCAATGTCATTGGCGCCACTGGGAATTCTTTCCTAACACAGGCTACCACGTGTCACTCTCTGAGTATTCTTCCATACATTCAACTGACCAATCAGGTTCCATTGCCTTTTGAAATGTCGTTCGCATCATTTTCAGCTGTGCCACTATCAATCGACCATTAGGCATCTCTGCCCACATGATTTCATTCGACTAATCCAAGATGGCATGGATGATGAGGTTATTAGAGTCGTCCCGTACTGCCACCTGACATGTCAGTCCGTACTGACACATGATACATGTTCGTATATCTAGGTTGTCTCTCCGTTTGACGTACCAGAGGGTGTCGCCCCTGCCATACTCATTAGCCTTTTTCTTCTCTGTTGGGCTCACATCTCAAGACACGAGTTGTCTTGGGCAGTTTTGAACACTTTACCTGATGTCATTCGGAGTGGCACCGTCACATTTTCCAGTGTCAATAACTCCGGAGCCCGATTTGCCTCGTTCGGTATTCAGGGGCATCCTTCCGTGCTTCAAGCTCTGCCAGGTTAGTCTAGGTGTGTGGGGTATAAGTTGTGCTTTGTTACAGTTGGGTGTGATTGATTTAGGTTTCAGGGTGGCTTGCCAGGGGAATTTTGGTCTCCCACGATTTCCTCGATCAAGATCGGGGTGTCTATAGAGGTGCATGTAAAAAATCTATCAAAAAAGACTATTTTAACGTCGGAAAACCATTTAATTGATTATCTCACGTAGAGATGTATAGATATTGAATAAATTTTTTTTTTTCAAATAAAAAAATAGTACATCCTGCAACACATTATGAGGACCGTCCGCTTGGAAGATGTTCATTTGTTTATATTCTTGATTTGAACTATTTTTAGAATTCAAAATTTTATATTTGGATTTGAAAATAGATTCTCATGCCATCCTAAAAATTTGATATCAAAATTGCTTCTTATGACAAAATTTGGAGGTGTGTCTAACTTCGATTGTTCAATGTTGCAACCTTATGCATACATACCTTACCCTTTTCAATATTATAAACCATTATTTGTTATGATTTATGAACGATTGATCCGAGTCCTGATCATGTGGAAGCCTCGAACCAGCCCCCACCCGTCTCGATTCGATTTGAGCACTTTCGAGTTGAAACGAAGATTTCTTAGCATTGATATATACTTACACTTTCTCCCTAGGGGAAAAGAGCATAAGGGCAGGATTTTTTCAACCTGAAATCTTTGGGTCTACCTAATAATCATGAGATGATTACTTTCAAAAATAAAATTTGGATTTTGGATTCTTCATTGGACCATCTCTATTTAATCCTACATATTATGCTTAGGCACATACAAAGTGTGCTTTGAAAATTTTATCTTTTGAAGTTAGTCCCTAGGTTGAACACATTACATCTATACAATATAAGGCCCTAAAAATACTTCTAAATTGAATTTTGCACCGGGGAGTAAATGAATTGTATCTTCTCTTTGAAGCACATAATCATTTGACTTTAGGATTTTTAAATAAGGGTTATGTTAGGATGCTCACACTATAGTACATTTTATAATTGTATTTAACAAATTTTGAACACTTACATACTCTTGTTTTATACATAACATTTTTTTAGCAAGGGTATTTTTTATCATTAAGAGGGGTGTGACATCATACACATAGAGCATACTAATGACATTTAATCAAGTAAGTGATGTCACATACCAAATGATGTCATACTTTTCTTAATGACAAAAAATATCCTAATTAAAAAAATATTGTATTATAAAACAATGGTATAAAAATGTCAAAAATTTGTTGAATACAATCATAAAATGCTCTACTGTGTGAAGGCACTAAATAATAAGGAATGTATACTTTCTTTTTTTTTTCTTTTTTTTCTACTAATTAATATAAAAAGGCAATGCTTTCAAGTCATAGAAAAAAACTTTCTTAGTGAAACTTTAAAATAGGATACTTTCAAAAAGGGCAACTTTTAGGATTAATATTATATAATAGGGGCAATTGAGAATAAAAATGTTCCCTCTCAGAAAGAGGAAAATAAGTTTTCGAAGGGCTCAAATTACATAATTTAGAAAGGACCCTAATTCTATTGAAGTTGTAGGAACATATTCTCACTTTAAAAGGAAGAGAGAAGTGGGAATGTATGGGTCAGTAAATTATTATGATCCAAGAGCTCAGATCACATCCTTATCTGTATTAAGAATTTTCCTCAAGATTTTTCAATTTGATTAGAATTTTGACTTCTTAAGAACCTAGTGTATCAGTGTATACTTGAAGTCCTAATTAAATTAGATCTTGTTCTAATCTTTGAAAATCTTTTCACAACCAACTAAATTAGTGTATGCTTCTGCTTATTATGGTCACTTCAATTTTTTTCGAAAACTGTTGCATATCACTCTTTCTTTAAAATCTCTTGCTATGAATCTCGCCATCTCTATCCTAAAATTTCTATATGCTAAAATTAGTGTGGTACATATTCTAAAATCTATTATATATGTATATTCATGGCTGTATGCTAAAATACATCTACTTTTTGGAAGTTGCTATCACTTGAGCGTTGAGAGAGAGAGAGATAAATGGAAGGGTTCTTAAAATTGGTGCGTGAAGAAAATATCATTTTAAATTTCGATCATAACTTCTCTATTGTTTAGTTTTGTTTAATTTTTGCAAGTTGCTATCACTTGAGTAGAAAGAGAGATATATGAATGGAAAGGTTACTAAAATGGGTCTGTGAGTTGAGAGAGAGAAAGATAATACTTGCTATCACTATAAGCGGTCAAGGACCATTCCATTTTGTTAGGTGGTTCAGAACACACTTTTAACATTCTTTCTTGCATGTATCATCATCCCAATGTGTTATTTGTGTTCTTGCTCTGCTTTGTTTTAGACTTTTTCCTGCTTTCAATTTTTAACAATTTTTTTTTATTTCCATATAACTCCTTTTATTGTATCTTTCAAGAAAAATACTCTTTTTTATTGTAAAATTTCTCTACCTTATTAGGCCTCTCTCTTTGTGTCGGAGTAGACACATAAAGAGGGGTTTGTTGTCATTGGTTTGAGGCATCTTATGTTGAGGATTGATGTCTTGTATTCTAAGGAAATAGCATCTTCTGTTGAAGATTGATGTCTTGTATTCTGAAGAAATAGATATTTCAAAGTAGAGTAAAAAGGATAACTCCAAAATACCATCTATCTGGGATAAATATATATTGTTGTATTGAGAATTGATGTCTTGTATAGTATGTCAAGGTAGAGTCAAAAGGATAACTCCGGAGTGTACCCATCTATCTATGATAGATATATATTGTTGTGATTGGGGGTTCATCCAGAGTTAAGGGAAAAACGTTGATTTCTTTATAATTAGAAAAAACATAGAGGGAAAAGAGAGCTATTGCAACCCTATTATCTATTACCAGTAAAAAAATTCTCATCTCTCGTAGATGTAGGCACATTGTCGAACCACGTATATATTTACATTGTGGTTGGTTGTCTCTTTTTTTTGTGTTTGTTTTTTCTTTCTTATTTTCGTGGATTGTATTTCGTTTTTACATTTTGGCCACCTGAAGGAGAGAAAGGAGCTCCAACGGTGATTGCCGGTATGTGGTGTGGTATCTCAAGCTTTTCTCTCTTTATAGGGAGAGAAGTTTCTTTTGCTCTTTTTTCTTGTGGTTCCGTAGGCTATATGATGGACTGCTTTTCTTCCTTTTCTTAAGTTTAGGCTATGAAACGGATGGACTGCCTTTTTTCTTGTTCTTAAGTTTAGGCTATGTAACGTTCGTTTGATGTTGCGAACCAAAATACAGCGCAGAGAGGGGTTTAAGAGACAGAATGAGGGAGATATTAAGAAAGAGAATGAGAGTTGGAGTGTTTGAGAGAGTAGTGGAAGTGAGGTAGAGTGCAAAGAGGAGCGCAAGAGATGATCGATGCATGGGGTTTTCATTGTGGATTTGTGTGGCCTTTGAGAGAGTAGAGAGAGAGAAAAAGAAGGAAAGGAGAGAGGCTATTCTCTCTCTATAAAGCTTTTGAGTAGATCCCTACCATCCATTTTAAAAAAATCAATAGCAAGGATCCAATGAGCCCACTTCCAATTGAACTAAATTTTTAGAGAGAGAGAAAAGGGCTATTCAGAAATCATCTGCTGGAGGTACGTGGTATTGAAACTAAATTTTTAGAGAGAGAGAGAGAAGGGCTATTCAGAAATCACATGCCGGAGGTACGTGGTGTCTCGCTCGCTATTTAGTTAGGTGTGTTTGAGGTACATGGTGTGCGAGAGAGGAGACGGAGAGAAGTTCTTAGTTCCTATGATCTCTCTTTTGTGCATTTTTAGATACGATTCTCTCTTGGATTGGTTTCTCCATTTGTTGTATTTTTTCATATATGTTTTATCTTGATTGACTTTCATGGTTTCTAGTTAAAGTTTCATGGGTTATGGTTTAGTTTCAAGTTTCATGGTTTTTTTTTTCAATAGGCAGAATTTTTACATCCCCCTCTGAAGGAGAAAGATATTACTTGTGGTCGTTGCTAAAAAACATACGAGGGCTAACAACATTTCATGATCTACTACTCTATGTTGGCAACTATGATAAAACATTCAAAGAAAGTGTACATTTACATGGATTGTTAGAATGTATTAATGACATTGAAAATTTCTTGGATGAGTGCAGCTCATTCAAAATGCCATCCGCCTTGTGACAATTATTTGACACAATTTTGTAATGTTGAGGCATTTTGGGATAAGTTCTTAATTCCTATAACAAAGGACTTCAAATGTAACAATTATTGTACAACATCATGCCTTGAGTACCGACTACGAAAGGAGTTGGAACCTCTGTTGTAATACAAACAAAAAAGTGTTGAAGATTATGACTTCCCCTCTTACAATCAGGATGCTAATAATTGGTTTGTGACCATCAGATTGTGTAAAAAGATACCATACTAAATAAACATGACCCGGATTTACAACTCATTTGTCAATTAAACAAGGGTTAAAAAAAGGCTTTTGATGCCATTAAGGATTTTTTCTTGCATAATAAAACTGACATATACTTTCCTGTATTGGATATGGCACTGAAGAAACAATATTTGAAGATTTCATAAGAATACCAGAAAAGATAATGGTCAAAATACCAAAGGGCAGAAATCCATATCAGTGGTTCGCAAAAATAATATTCAATGGGGTCTTTTAAAATGGTATATCAAAATCAATTTTAACAGGGTGTGAAATATTAGCTACACAAAATGACACTGTGGATGAGTTGAATGATGCGGTAATACCAATCTTTCTAAGAGAGGAACATGCCTACTACAACTTTGATACAGCGCCTGAAGATACTCACAATTTATATCCTGAGAAATTTATGAATGCCCTGTCACCAAGCAATTTCCCTTCCCATATGTGAAGGTTAAACGTCGGTGCACCGGTTATATTATTGAGAAATTTAAACCCAAAATATGATATTTTTAATTGAATAAATTATTGTGTAGGGCATTCACTCAAAATCCAATTGAAGTTGAGATAATTGAGGGGAAGCACATAGGAAATATTGTATTCCTCCCACATATATCGATACTTTCACCAGAAGATTCTACTAACCCAATAAAGTTCGAGGAAATAATTTCCAATTTGTCTTGCATTTGATATGACAATTAACAAAACTCAAGGACAAATAATCCCCTCGATTGAAATTTTTTTAGAAGATTATGTCCTTGCCCATGACGAACTATATGTTGCATTGTCTAAGTGTACAATAAAATAAAACACAAAAGTGTATATTCAACTGCATGAGAAAAAAAAAATTTCACCAAAAACATCGTGCATAGAAAAATTTACAACAATTCATAGATTCCCAGTAAAAAAGTACATTACGATAGCTCAAAATAATTTAATTCTTTTATTATATATGAAAAAAGTTATGTCATTTGCATTATAGGAAGGAAGATTGAGAGATATCACTCAACCACATCTTTGAGTACAATAAGCGTAAGCGTGATAACGTAAAGGCCAGATTGTTACTTACAAGAATAAAAACAAAAAAACTTGATGATAGATCTAAAAAAAGACACATGAAGCTGCTATTTATATACAAAGAGGTAATCCGCATAAAATAAATGCATATGTTTTTTTATACCATATTATAATAGTGAATTCACAATTAATTACTTTTGGTAATTTACATACTCAATTATTTATAGAGAGCAGAATTCATAAGAATTATATAAGATAGTAACTTTGACTTCTTAGTGTATGCACGAAAGGAAAAATCAATATGCAAAATAACTGAAAATAATATTATAAAATAACAAAAAAAAGGATCTAAGTGTTACCAAATGAGTATGAATTCATCGCACGAAAATGCAAGAACTTGACAATGATGTATGAAATTCCATACGGAAAGTCATATTCATTTCTACGTATGCGTCATCTTTCGTTAATGTAAAACCATGCAAAAGTGATAAACTTTATAACAACTAGATACAATTCATTTAGTGGCCGTTTGGATCCTAGGGTATCCAAAACCTTGTTTTGAATACCTTGGGTATCTTGTATAAAAACATATTTGGCAACTTTTTTTCGATACATGAGCCAAAACATGGGTATACCAAATCAAAAACAAAATTGGGGTATCTAAAACATGACTTTGTGTAAGCATGAAAGAAAGAATACAATATAATACAACTTACGATAATACTATTTTCACACCGGAGTTGCCCATTTTATTATATACAATTAATTTCGCCAAAACATCCCCACAAATTAGAGTGAGAAACTACTTCAAATTTTAAGTTTTAGAGATAAATTATCTAAAAATTCTAAAATGAGAAACTATATCAAATTTTAGAGAAAAAAATTATTAAAAATTTCTAGAACGAGTGAGAAACTATCTCAAAAATTTTAAAGAGAGAAACTGTATCAAATTTCAAGTTTTAAAGAGAGAGTATACTAAAATTTTAGATAGAGAAACTATATCAAATTTTAGAAAGAGAAATTACCTGTAAATTATTGGGGAGAGAAGCCTTATAAAAATTTCTAGAGAGAAATTACATCAAATTTTAAGTTTTAGATAAAATATCTTAAAAATTTAGAGAGAAATTATCCAAAATTTTTAGAGAGAGAAGCTATCTAAAATTTCAAGTTTTAGAGAGAAAATGTATCTTAAAATTTATGAAGAGAAACTATATCAAATTTTAGATAGAGAAATTACCTCAAAATTTTTTGAGAGAAAAACTATCTCAAAATTTAAATTTTACATAGAGAAAGTATCTTAAAATTTTATAGAGAAACTATCTCAAAAATTTTAGAGAGAAATTATCTCAAATTTCAAGTTTTAGAGAGCAAATATGTAACAATCCTAAAAATTTCAACAAAAAAAAAAAAAAAAAAAAAACGGAAGAAAAGATGCTTTTAAATAGGTGATGGTCTGTTTGAGTATGATGGTCCTTGGGGACCATCACTATTTTCAAAAACTTTTACTTGGTTTAAAACTTTTGCTGCTGCTTTTGTTTGTAGCCTTTGCAGTTGCTGCTTGCAGCTGGCAACGTCCTTTAGCGGACGTGGTTTTCGTATGTTGAAAGCAGACGCTTAACGCGACACCTCAGGTATGAGGTAGAGCGTAATAAAATATTATAATAATACGTTATAAGAATTTAAATAGGGGATGTGAGCACTCCTACCCTAGAAAATTTTGAGATCTCTATCTCTCTGGTCGAAACACAGTGAACTCCTCTCTTGAACCGAATTTTTTATCGGAAGCTCCCTCTCAAACATTTGTGTGTAAGTGACATCGTCTTCTTGAAAAATAGTCTATTTTTAATAAATAGTGATATTTCCGTCCAAGATCTTTATTTTATAAGTTTTATGTGTAAGTGACATCGTCTTTTTGAAAAATAGTCTGTTTTTAATAAATAGTGATATTTTCGTCCAGGATCTTTATTTTATAAGTTTTGTGTGCAAGTGACATCGTCTTCTTGAAAAGTAGTCTGTTTTTAATAAATAGTGATATTTCCGTCCAGGATCTTTATTTTATAAGTTTTGTGTGTAAATGACATCGTCTTCTTGAAAAATAATCTGTTTAGGATCTTTATTTTATCAGTTTTATGTGTAAGTGACCTCTGTCTCGAAATAATCCATTCTTTTTAAAAATAAAATGAAATAATTATTTCTGCTTATTATCATGAATTTTAGGCACGATAAATTTTATGCGCACACGACCTCATTATCTTGAAAAATAATCTTTTTAATAAAAATTGTGATATTTTATCTATGTTAGAAATTTTGAATGCTGTAAATTAGAAAAATAAATTTATTTATTTTTCTTGTTTATTGTTAGAAATAAATGTGATATTTCTGCTTTTAGTAAAATTGTGATATTTCTTTCTACTGTTTTGAATATTTAGACATTGAAAAATTCATGTGCAAATGACTGCCTTATTATTTAAAAAAATTGACATTTTTGCAATTGATTATAGTATTGTTGTGAAATGTTTATTTGTGAATTGATATCCCATAAATTGTGATAATTTCGTATTCTTGAATTTCTATAAGAGTTTTTCTATATATATTAAATTGGCAATTATGCTAGAACGTTTTTACGAACTGCTACCTTTCTAAATTTGAGCCCAAAATATTTGATTGGTTATTTTCGAAATGTTATAGAGAGTGACTGTTATTAATGGTTTAAGTGAAATTCATATTAATGATTTCAGTGATATATTGAGTACATGATATTGCTGCTTTCGAATGTTTAAAGAGATTTAGAAATAATTTAAGTATGCAAATGGACTCATCCGGTTCGCCAGTGAGGTATAAGTGGACCTATCCGAGACGTC
>NW_006499159.1:3162060-3174941 GCF_000471905.2 Amborella trichopoda
AGCCAAACTCATCAAACTATGATAAACGTTTTTCAGGATAACTGCGGTTTCATTTGAGTGCTCGTCAAGATTAACTTTGGGAAGATATTGAAGTTGTGCTTAAACTTTCTTTTGTTACTTTTTAAAAATTCGCCATTATAAATTTGTCTTAAAAAGAGATGTATATATATGTTTTGACTGCCACATCTCAAGAATATCAGTATTGTAAATTCTTGGGGTGTGACAAAATATATCTTAAAATTTTAAAGAGAGAAATTGCCTAAAATTTTTTAGAGAGAAAAACTCTATCAAATTTTAAGTTTTAGAGAGAAAGTTTTGTAAAAATTAAGTGAGAGAAAGTATCGTAAAAATTTTAGAGAGAGAAACTACTTAAATTTTTTTAAAAAGAGAAATATTCCAAAAATTTTAAAGTGAAACTATCTCAAATTTCAAGTTTTAGAAAGTATATTAAAATTTTAGAGACAAAAACTATATCAAATTTTAGGGAGAGAGACTCTAAAAGATTTTAAGGAGAGAAACTATCTCAAAATTTTTAGAGAGAGACTATCTCAAATTCTAAATTTTAGAGAGAAATTATTTTAAAATTTTAGAGAGAGAAAATACCTAAATTTTTAAAGAGAATAACTATCTCGAAAATTTTAAAGAGAAAAATTATCTTAAATTTTGAGCTTTTAGAGAGATTAAACATCTTGAAATTTTAAAGAGAAACTATATCAAATTTTAAAGAGAAAATTACCTAAAATTTTTTAGAGAGAAACTATCTCAAGTTTTTGAGAGAAATTATATTAAAATTTAGAGAGAAAAACAAGCTGAAACTTTTAGAGAGAGAACTATCTCAAAAATTTTAGAGAGAGATTATATCAAATTTCAAGTTTTAGAGGGAAAAAGTATCCTAAAATTTTAGAGAGTGAAACTATATCAAATTTTGGGGCAACTTCTTAGTGAGAAACTATATCAAATTTCAATGAGATAAATTACTTAAAATTATTTAGAGAGAGAAACTATTTCAAAGGTTTTAAAGCATCATCACCATCATTTTAACCTTTTTCCAATTAATTGGAATCCCCTACATGAATCCTGGTTTTCCATTTCGCTTTATTAAATACCATATCCTTGAGACCATAAGTTATCATATATTTATGACTACTTCCAATCACGTCCTTTTAAGGCTACCTCTTGTTTTTTTCAATCTTTCCAATTGAACTAATTCGTACCTCCTAACAAGTGATATACTTGATCAATGCCATACATAACCAGCCCACCTAATTCTACTCTATCATTTCATCGCCTATTAATACCACACTTAAATTCTCTTGAGTAGATTCATTACGAATTCTATCCCTTCTTGCCTTGCCACTCATCCATCTCAACATCCTCATTTCCGCTACACTCATTCTATAGATATATTGTTTTTTATCTGCCAAACATTCCACCCAATAGTGGTCTTACACTTTTCCTATAGAATTTGCCCTGCAGCCTCATTGATATGAGGCAATCACATAAAATTTCAATTGCACAACTCTACTTTGTCCATCCAGCTCTAAATTTATGTGCGTCATCTTTTTCGATCTTTCCATTTTCTTGAATATTTTCTAGTACAATATGTCACTTCCAAAGAAAGTCCTAACATAAGCCGATGCTCACAATTCATGGTAGGTTTTGGCAAAATTTCTATATTTAAAATTTTTTAAAAATAGAAACTCTTTTTTTTTCCTTTTTTTTAAGAAGTAACTATCTCAAAAATTTTGGAGAGAGAAACTGTCAATAATCTAAAATTTCAAATTTTTAGAGAGAGAAATTGTCTCAAAATATTTGGAGAGAAACCATATCAAATTTTAATTGTTTATAGAGAAACTATCTCAAATTTTAATCTTTTTTAGCGAGAATTTTAACATAACCCAGGTTTGACATTACAATAGGTTTGTTAACCCATGGAGCCAAACGAGCCCCGGTGGGAAACCACCACGAGGCATTTATGTCCATCCAAATTGCTAAACAAGTATAATCTTTCTCATGTGTTTCTTCCTTGCAAAATATAGCGCATTTTGGTTTGGACCAGCATGCACAAAAAAACACCGGAAAGAGTACAGAAGGCAAATATGTAACAGAAACGTTGATAGACATCTTTCCATACCTGACATTCAGACATTTGAACACAACGCTTGTCAAAGTAAATGCCCTTCTGCGTCAATAACACGTAATTTAAGATCCGATCACAATATGAATTGCAGATTAACCTGGTGAGTATTTAATCAAGTTCCAATCCTTGCCTTTGCAGTTCTTCATCCGCATTCTTTAAAAACTGATCCCAGGCACTTCCTGGAGCAGCATCAATGTAGTCATAAGGAACACCACTCATTGCTCTCAAGCCTGGCTGCACTGCACCCTCACTTACAACAACTCTAAAATCAACATGATAACCTCTCTCCCTTAGTCTCAACATCTTACTCCCTGCACTTATCCTAACATTTTTCGAACAACCCTCGATACTTACTCTCTCAAATGTTTCACTTGTTCCTTCTTCATCCGCATCCAAGGCATCATTTGTTTTCACAAGTTCATCAAAATTCTTCTCCAATTCCTCCCAAGAGAACAAGAGTGGCAAAGTAAATGCCCCCCAAGGATTAAAATCTATGAGCTTAGCCCGCCGATCCTTGGTCACATAAACATCAAATGTGTAGTTTTCTAGTTCAAATTTTTCCACCACGTGCTCCTCAAAAAATTCAAAAACTAGGGATTCGAGATTGGGTTGCTCCTCGAACACGGAGGGGTAAAACCCTGTGATCTCTCTCTGAGAGATGCCAACCAGGAGACCCCCACGAACAAAGCACCGGAACTCCATCTCGGGCCTAAGCCCGCCATACCACTTACGAAGCGCCAGGTAAAATTGTGGTGGCCTTGAACAGGACTTGTCCTCGCATGAATCAAAAGCATGGCAGAGATCATGAACCAGACTGTCAGAAGACCTCAAGAGCAAGGCGATCTCACTGAAACAAGTGCAACGCAGTGTGCCATTAGGACTTATCCAAGCAGTGTCTTTTGGGGCACTCCAGTTGAGCTTAGGAAACACAGAACGACCGAGTATTTCAATTGACTGGTTCACCGTCAGCTCCAATTCAGGGAAACTTGGGGTGTCTTCTTCATCTTCATTTTCTTCTTTTTCTTCTTCCCATGGATGATAATCTTCACCCTGCAACTCTGGGCATGTGGGTTTCAGTCTATGTGGTAGAGCATCTTGATTCGAGATGGTTTTTGGGAGAACAAAAGGACCTGAATCATCCATAAGGTACTCAACAAAGGGCTCCGGAAGCTTATGGAAGAGGGTTTTGATGGAAACAGCTTTGAACTTCGGATACCAATCCTGGATTTGGCATTTCCAGAGCTCTTCTTCCTTCATTTTAAGCAAGAGACCTCTGCAAAATGCTGAGAATTCAAAACATAGAAAAAAAACACTTTCTGAAAATAGACGTGAAAAATAGAATTTTCATAAGATACTTCAAATTCAGGTAACCATCATTTATTTTTCGTAATAGGTAATATAGTCAGAAATCAAAATTTCACGAGACGGGTTCACAAAATTTAATTCCAAATGATCTTTCCTAGAAGCAAGATCAGTTTCAGTGATAAAAACTCGATTTTAAGTGAGTAATGCATGTTTTACGTAGCAATCATATTTCATCATATTAGCAAACTAAATTTCATAATGATCAATCAAGCCTTGAATTCCTCAACTAATCTAGAAAAGAGCCAAAAACCTGTTGAATTATATCGTCATCATCATTATCATCCGAGCCTTTTCCCAACTATTTGGGGTAGGTACATGAATCTTGTTTCACCATTTTGCTCCATCAAGGGTCATACCCTTAATATAATTATAAGCTACAAAATCTCTTCTTACTACTTCCATCCATGTAACCGACCCCAAATAATTGGGATAAGGCTTGGATGATAATGACTACTTCCATCCATGTCCTTTTGGGCCTTCCCCTTGCCTTTTTAGAGCCTTCCACTTGAACCAAATTACCCCCCTAACTAGTGCTGCAATAGGTCTACGTTATACAAGGCCAGCCCACCTAAAGTCTACTTTCGCTCATCTTAGAGTCATCTCTAAGTTCCCTTGAACCGATTGAATTATATCTTCAATAAAATTAAAAAGCCACTTTCATAGTTAGGTGACAGTAATTTTGCACCATTACATCTTAAACCCTAGCTAACCCACCCAAGGTATCAAACCTCCAATGCGTAATATGACACCATCCATATAATAACGTTTCACAATCATTGCTAATAAATTATGAACACCGAACTTGGGTTATCTGGTCATTCGATAAAATATTAGCCATTGGGTTTCAGTGTTCAAAGATTCAAGATTCATTATCCATCAATGCTGAACATTGCTCATGTCATCCATTGTTTCAGCTGTTGAATTTTCCACATTATACACAAAAGTATGCTGCCTCTCTCAGGCACTGGGTGAAAAGCTTCCAACATAACTGTGATCACTTCATTTACCAAACAAAAGTGAAAATCAATATACGATTAATTAAAAGGCGCTTGAACAGATAATTTGCAAAATCATACATGCTTCCTTTTATGTTTCATTTTGCAAGAAATAGAAAAGAAATCACCACAGTTTAAGAAAATAAATCACATTTAATTTTTCAGGAACTAGCAGCATTATTACAGGATTCAATCAGAAGAGAGAATTGAAATATCAACATTGGCTACAGTAAAAAACAGGATAATTGATATAGCAACATTGTTTACTGTGAGAGACAATTTATGAACATCGAACAACAGAAGAAAGTTTGCATGGTTACCATGTACATTAAGCCCAGTAAGGAACAGAGAATTGGGAATTCAATTAACAAATTAAAAAAAAAAAAAAAAAAAATTAAAAATTAGCAAAAATATACACGGTGGCATACCTAACGAGATAGAACTTTTAGGTAGCTTAGCCTTCCTAAATTTCTATAATAACAACTTGAGTGGACCTTTACCTTCCTCACTATTCAAAGTCCGGCATAATAAATTACATAAAAGCTAACAAGAAAAAATCACTATCAGAGGACCCATCCAATTATCCCTAAATCAAGGTATCCCTAACAAAGTAATAATATCAACTTCAAAGTTCATTCAAACATTAAAAAAAATTAAAAACAAAAAAAAACAGAAAGCCCTCCTTGGATAAATGACTATGAATTTTAAGATAAAGTGACCAAAAATAAAGAGCATAGAAAAAACTCACAAAAAACGGAATGAAGAACCTAATAAAGAACATTTTCAAGTGGAAATAACTATGAAAAAACACTCCCATATTGGAATGATATTGAATGATCACAAATCAATTGATTCAAGATTATTTAGAAGATATATTGCAAAACCCAAAAAAAAAAAAGCGAATGTTTTATATTTTTTCCAATAATAAATCAAGCAATAAAAAATCGGTTGAATACACTTACTTGAACTTCAAACGAAAGCGGATTGACGGTCGGATTTGCCAAGAAAAATTGCCGGAGAAAAGCCTAAGGATTATGGAGCATTGGTAGGGCCCCAAATGAGAGAGCTCTTCCCCTCTCTCCCTCTCTCTAAGCACTGTTTGATAACAAGTTTTGTAAATTGAATTTGTAAATTGGAAGTTCCTCATGAACTGTAAATAAATTAGAAGTTACTTAAGAATGTTTGATAACCCTTGGGAATAATATGTTGAAAGACTAAGAAGTTATGGGTATTTGTATTGGATTAGCTGTAGAAGTAATAGGTAGGCAAGATGTAAAATGTAAAAATTAATACCTAGATATTATTTATTTTTTATTAATTTTTTTGAATTTTATTTTTTGGGATAAAATATCAAGAAATTGAATCTATTTTAGTCAAAATTAAATAAAAATGCGCATCCAAACCACGCTGTACAAGAAGTATCAAGTTTGTAAGAAAACAGAGATAATCCATTTTCAATATAAGTCACAGCCTAGCGAATTCTTCCATGAATCAATAACTGCTTACCTCAATATAAGACTGAGTCAATAACTGCTCCCATGAACCAAATATAAAACTGAACCAAATCGATTTTTGGCAAACCAATAAACAAAAAGAAAAGAATGTGACATGGTATTTCAATATAAGCATGCAAACCGTGCTGTAAGAGCTTTATCTACAAATTTAAGAGTGGGAAATCAGAAGGGTTGATGTTTCATTTGAGAAAATCTTTTAAGAAAATGAGAAAACAATGTGAAACAAGCAAATTCTCAAAATTTAACCATGCAATGCCAAATAATGGAAAAATTTATCATGGGGCAAAAGGATATCCAATTCAGTTCTCAAACAAAGATTGCAGGAGCAATCCAATTTAGGGTAAAAGTAGACCTAGTGAGAAGAAAGAAAAAAGAAAAGAAAAATAAAAGATTCACCTCAGAGATAGTTGATGGGTGAAGAGAGAGAAACGGAATTTTGGTGGTGGGGCTGCCAATTCTGTGGCATCGGAGAAGAGAGAGAAGAAGATGCATCCCCCGCAACAATACTCTTCTTTTCTTCTTCTTCACCAACACCACCACAACATTAGACCCAACCAACTTACCCCCAAAAAATGAGACATACAATGCCCTAACGATCAATCAGCCTTTATTTTAAATCAATTCAGAAGAATTACAGAACCGAGTTACAAGCGATCCCTTGAATTGAAAACGGTGAATGCATAATCCACGTTTTTGGGCATCCACTTTTTCTATAGGAAAGGGTAAAAGCCCTTAGAGAGAGAGAGGTGGGGCGTTACACAGAGAAATGGGGCAGATGAGATCGAGGTTCAGACCTTTTTCGCCGCAGCTGCTGAATAAACTGGTGACAAATAAACAAGATGAGCTAACCCTAGGGAGCAGAGAGGGGTCTGGCTGAACGGCGTGGTGCGAAGAGAGAGGTGGCTCAGCGGATGGCGACGACCAAACGGAAGAAGAAGGACCTAGGGCACAACTTTTATCCGGGTTGAAGTTTTATAAAATCTTCCCAATTTTATTCTGTTCGGAACTTTTTTAACACAGAGGGGAAGATGAACGGTTTAGTGAAGTTCCCTTCTTAACTTCCGTTTTTTTTATAAAACACAACATGAACAGTATTAGTAAGTTTCGAGTTTATGGAAGACAATTCCTTTTATCAAACACGCCTAAATATTCGCTTTCTGAAACCTATATTGACAAAAAGTCCCCTAACCGACTAAAAAAAAAGATTAAACGAAGAATGTAGTTTTATATAAGGCCGAAGCCCTAAACGATCAAAGTAAGCGCACTTTCAAATAGTATCGAAAGGATGTTATGTCCTAAAATTTTATTTTCTTCTTTAATTATAAAATTTGTATAAAGTTGTAACTTTATAATGTAGAACTACGGATGCACCTCAAAAATCTATCGGAAAAGGTTGTTTTAATGTTGAAAAACCTTGCGATTGATCATCTCAATATCGAGATGTGTGACTATGAAAATTAAAAAGATTTTCAGTCTCAAAAATAGCGCATCTCAACACATTATCTACACCATCCATTTTCAAGATTTTCATATGTTTATAGATTGACTTGATTTTAACTATTTTTTATATTTAAAATTTGTAATCCGATACAAAAATAAATTTTGAGATAATCTCAAGAATATTTTACATCAAAATTATAGATTATGATAAAATTTGAAGGTGCATCGTAGTGGAATTGTTTACGGTTGCAACCGTATGGAAACCACACCCCTATAAAATTTAAAGCTTCAAAAATAGTGAAAGTCTAGCATATTTATGAAAACTTGAAACTTTTGAAAATTATTGATCTAGAAAATGTATTACAAGATGTGCTATTTCCAAGATTTAAAATTTATTTTTTCTAATGTCCATACATCTTCAGGTCGAGATGATCGATTTGAAGATCTTTTAGCATCGAACTAACCTCATCTAGTGGATTTTTGAGGTGTGACTTAATTTGATTGTTTAGGGCCATCCTTATATGAACTTTTTCCTTAAATGAAATATTATAAAAAATGAGTATTTTAGATAAGAAAAAAGTTTACATAGAGCCGAGGCTCTAAACAATCAAATTAGAGCCCACCTCCAAAATTTTATTAGAAGAGGTTGTTTTGATGCCCAAATATCATCAAATCGATCATTTCGACATCAAGATGCATGGACATGAGAAAAGAATGGATTTCAAATTTTAGAAATAGTGCATCTTGTAACACATTTTTAATCGTCAATTTTCAAGATTTTCATGCTTTCATAGATATGCTTGATCTACTTTATTTCTAAATCTTTAAATTTTATAATTAAAGATGAAAATATATTTTAAAGCTATTACAAAGATTTCCAGTATTGAAACCACATGTCTCAACATTATTAGAGCTTCGGCTTTATACAACCGCACCCTCTAGGTAAAAGTATAGGGTATTACAAGTAAACATTGGACCGGGCAGTTCGGAACGGTCCACCTCCATGGCCGATTTAATGGACCATCATTCCGATGTGCCAAATTGGACTGGTCTAGCAACCAATACATTGGTTTCAGCTTCAAACTGACCAGTCTGGTCCGGTTTGAACCAACATTGCTTTATACCGCTGAAGTAAAATGCATATAAAAAATCCTCTACAAAAAAAGTGTTCCAATCCTCCCATTGATCATCTCGACCTCGATGTCTATGAATATAAAGAAAAATAAGAATTTCAAACCCTAAAATTAGTGGTTTATAAATACGGTTCTTCCGTATTTTTATTATGTAGTATGGTGGCATACAGCCTAGCAAATTTGGACATACCTAGAATAAAATACGACATTTGGATATTTTTTTGCGACTAGGGGTACCATACTTCCATTTTGTATTTTCACCACAATTTAGTTTTGTTTAGTAGAGTTAGTTACCTATAAAGAAGAAAATTATTCATAGATGATATAAAGTGGATGTATGCCTATTGTTTAATACCTTTAAACTTAGTGTTGGGTATGGAACTCAAGGATTTCTTTGGGTAATATCTCCAATTTATATGTGAAATTTTCAAGCTTAGCTATGCATGCATGTGTGGATGCATGTATGTGTGTATACACACGTGTGTGCATGTGTTCCATCCCATTTAATAGGTATGGACTGTATTTCATAATTTTAGGTTTTCCTTATGTTTAGTAGATATACGATCAAACATTTGAAAATTTTATTCTTTTTTAATTTTTCACTTTAAAAATTTTTTGTTTGCATGTTCAATACCAGTTCTACTACTTTTTACTTACATTGTGCAGTATTTGAGGACTGGCTATATATGATTTGGGTTGTCTTCATGTTTAGTTGATTTTCACATCAGTGTTTTGCTTGAGTAACACTGGAAGGATGCCATCTAAGTACCCGGTTCTCGGCAATCCGCCACTCGATTGCTTATGGGCTGGCTAGAGGGGGCGTTTTTTTACCCTCTCTTATTATTTTTGATAATGTGATTGACTTTTTGTAGTTTTAATAAAAATAGTACATTTGTTAGAAAAAAAATAAAAATAAAAAATTAAATTAAATTAATTGACAGAATTGAAAGATGAACTTCAAAGACATAATATGATAACTAAGGGTTTAAAGGAGGATTTACTGAAGCGGATGTCCGAAGCAATTCTAAATGATGAGAACTGTGTTCAGGAAAATGTGGGCAATCGCTTGGATACTTAAGTTATTCCTCAGCCTCAGCAGAATGATGAGGAGCTGACAGATCTGGGAAATGCACCAGTATATCAACCAGGTGAAAATGAAGCTAAAAAGAACACTACTGAATCCATCATAGATGATACTGAAACTAAGGATAAGGATACCACACTGGTTGACAATGATAACAGCAATGCCATTCCCAATCAATGGGTTGAAGCTCAAGATTGTGAATTGACTGATTCTTTGAAAATTGAGACCTCTGAATTTATGGTTACATTTCCAACGCGTTCTACAGAAGTCAGCATTTCGGTGAGTCATAGCCCTGTTAAACAGATGGAATCCGTTGAGAAACAGTCTAGTCATGAAAGTCTGAAAGAAGAAGAGGCATCAAAGAGTCCCAACAAAAGCGAGGTGCCCAACCTTGTAAACCGGATAGCGTCCATTGACAAACAGTGTAAGCATGAACCTGTGATAGAAGGTGAGGCATCGAGGTGTCCTATCAAAAGCGAGGAGCCCAACCTTTGCAACCCAAATTCTCAGGTATCTGAAAAGGGTCCCAACAAAAGCGAGGAGCCCAACCTTGTAAACCAGATAGAGTCCATTGACAAACAGTGTAAGCATGAACCTGTGATAGAAGATGAGGCATCCCGGAGTCCTATCAAAAGCGAGGAGCCCAACCTTTTCAACCCAAGTTCTCAGGTATTTGAAAAGGTCTGCTAAAGTGTGAATTCTGTTTCTAGCGATTCTGTGTCAATTAATGAAAATGAAAAGAATGAACTAATGAATAATTTGAATGCTGATAATTTACATTTAGAATTAGAAGCTAGTTATCCAGAGGGGGCCTACCAATCATCCACTGAAGTACCTCCAGTTGGTGGTTCTTTGAATGGTCAAGAGCCAGGTGTGTATCAGAGCTGTACAGAGATTGATGAGACCCTTGCTGCTAGTAACCATGCAGACCTTATCAAGAAAGTTGATAGTGCAGATGTTGGTTCTTCTGAAAAACTGAATTTAGATAGAAGTTCAGGGGATGAATCACTGGAGGATGATGGATTAGAGAGTAAACAAAGTAATGTTATTCAAAATACTGTTGAAGTCACAGACAAGGATGAAGTATCAAAATTGTGTCCAATGAAAGAGGACATTGCTGCTGTGGCTGATTCCTCTCCAAATGAGAAGAATGTTATTGTAGAGAGAAGCAATGACTCAGTGAATATTGGGGAGAAAAGAAAAATTGAAGGTGGTATGTACTATTGCATGGTCTTGTTTACATGCATAATTAGTTTTTCTTTCTGTGATTTAGATCTATTTATTGCTTGTATTATTTGAATAATTTAGCTTGAATTGTGTAATAAGTCACCATGATGTTGGAGTAATGCTCTTAGGTTTCTAGGTCTAGTAAACAGTTGTGGTCCAAGGCTTCCAAAATTTTGCAAAAGCACATTTACAATCTTGCTTTTTCTCAGTAACATGAAAAGTTGCTTATGAATTATATAAAAAAGTATGTATAGTTTTCCTCTTTGGAATAATCTAATGTTCTCAACTCTCATATACATTTCTACAATAGTGAGAAGTTTTTCTTTCATAAATTTGGGTACATGGCATGTAAGTGATAATTAGTGTATTTCCCAATAATAGTAATTTGTATGTAGTGGGTGTAGTGTTACTATCCTGCACGTTGTGGTTTTTCACCAAATAGATCTTTGAAATTGCCTTCATGCTATCCTGCACCTTGGGGTTTTTCACCAAGGAGATCTTTGAAATTGCCTTCATGTGCATGATGCAAGGTTATTGAGGCAATAAAATTTTGTACAAGTTTTTATGCAAACCCTTGATAAATATTTGGAAACTGAAAAGTTTTACACAACTTTCGCATGTTAACCAATAAAGCTAAAAGCTACATAGTTACATATACTGTCATTTAGATGTCTTTCCATTGGTACTTTGTTCCTTTTCTCGTCAGTGTAAATTTCTTAATGGCCTGTTCTCCAAGTTTACTCTAGTTGCAAGTTGCAACAGACCATACGTCGTGCCGCTTCATAATATTTCTGGGTATAAGGCGTTCAACTTATACTGAGAGAAAGAAAAACTTCCCTCTTTGAAAGCCAAGTGCTTATTGGAAGTGTCTAACTTTCCCTTTTATTATATTACCCTTATTGTACCATTAAAAGGCTGAAAGAGGTAGTTCATTGTGAAATATGACTTTTAACAGTTCCATGATTTGGAGTTTTTCCTTTCTTGTTTTCAAGAAAATTTGGTATTCTTGTTTTCAAGAAAATTTGGTAGTTTTATTTTCTGAGAGTATTAAAATAATTGCTACTTTACATGTTTTATTATTGATTTTTCCCCTTTTATTATGTGCAGATCAGGAGGCACCCAGGGTCAATGACCCTTCAAAGAGGCAGTGTCAGTGGAGCTCGGAGCCACTCAGGGTATCCTAATCTCAAAATTCTCTTCGTTCTGCTCCTCCCCTTAGTAATTCTTTTTCTGTGCCTAGAGATAGATTTTCATCCTTACCTAAGACCACACTCAGTAATCCCGACTCTCCCGATAATGGAGGTGCCTCTAAAGAGCGCATTGGTAAGCTTCATTTTGCTCTTCTTCCTCTTCTTCTTCTGGTTGTGCAAGTTGGGCTTGCAATAGTTCTTTTCCCCTCGCTTTTTTAAAGGGGGTAAATTGGTTTTTAGACTTGACTTCACCATGCTTTTGATTTGTTTGAATGGGTGGTATGGTAGTAGTTTCAAGAATTACTGTATTATACATGGAATCATGCAACATACAAGTCATGCGAAATGCAAATTTCTTTTAAGGAAATAGACCTTACAGATAACCATTTGGGTATGCATGCCATGAATACAATAGAAGCCCAGGAAGATTTACAAACTTCTTTTGAACTTTCTGTGGGACAAGTTTCTTTTAATTGTCGGTTGTTAAATGAGTAACTAGTTTGGGTTCTTCTCTTTTTTTAAAAAAAAAACAGGAAGAAAAAGAAAAGAAAACTAAAGTGGGTTCTTAAAATTTTGTTATACAGTTCCTCCATCGGAAAAGCCCGAAACTACTTCTTTGAGGATTGACCAATTCCTGCGTCCATTCACTCTAAAAGCTGTTCAAGAGCTTCTGGCAAAAACTGGGACTGTCTCTAAATTCTGGATGGACCACATCAAGACCCACTGTTATGTCACTGTATGTCTTTTTATACATAAATTCTCTCTCTCTCTCTCTCTATCTCTCTCTCTCTCC
>NW_006499159.1:3176873-3197697 GCF_000471905.2 Amborella trichopoda
CTCTCTATCTTAGTCGCACTTGTTAGTTAAGGAGCCTGTTTCTAGTAGTGGTTGCTCTTTTGTCATGCTGCTCTCCTCTCTCTCTCTCTCTCTCTATTGTGGTTAGCTTGATCCTTTTAGTGGGTGCTGTTTTGCAGGCTGGAGATGCACCATCTCTTACTTTTGTGGACTGCGTTTCTCTTTTATGGATGTCACACATGGATGGGAAATAACATTTAGAGATGAGATCTATGGTTGGTCTGTACAACGATGAGATTCCTTATTGTTTTAACCTTGTATTTAGGGTCTAGAGTAGAGTGCACCATCTTCATAAACTTAATTTGGCTATTATACCTCAAGAAGTTTGTCTTTGCCTTTCTGACCAGGCTTGTTTCCATTACTCTAATGAGATTAGGAGCTTTAATGTAGAACGCCTTTGGCTTTTTGTATGTAGATGACTATGGAACTTGTAGTTTGGAGTAAATGATGTCATCTTATGTTGCAGGTTTAATTACAATGCCTATGAAAAGAAGAAGAACTAATCAGAAATGTTTATTCTATAATGGGAAAAGTTTATATTAAGGATGAGCTTAAATAATCAAATTAAAGCGCACCTCACAAATCAATAGAAAAGGTAATTTTGATGCCAAAAAATCTTCAAATTGTTCTCAAGATGTATAACCAAGAGAAAAAATGGATTTGAAGTCTTGTGTATCTTTGCCAAAATGATAAAAAAAACATTTAAAAACACATTACAAACAAATTTCTTAATTTTTGGCTGGGTTCACATTTGACCAGCTGGGTCCGAGTTGGACCGGCCAACTTTGCCACCACTGCTTTTAAGGTTTCATATTCTTAGCAATAAAAGGAAACTTATGCAATTACTGTTTCAATTGGAATTATGCATTCAAAAGTATACATATAACTTATGCAATTACAGTAGAGAGAGAGAGAGAGATTACAGAACTCCATTAACTCTTAGAAAAGTGGGATAAACAGGAGGTCCCATTGAAAATGAGAGACAAAATTACACAACGAATAAATCACGGCCGCTGATCTGTCTACAATCGTGTCATTCCTCAATCGCTAATAAATAAACCGATTAGAACAGAAAATTGGTTAAATGAAACACAGACAGTTAGGCACCGTTAACAAGGAGCCCTTCAAAAACGCAAGCCATGACTAACCCAAAACTTGGCTTGCCAACGTGGCACCTTCTAACACAGGTGGACTAACTGGAATGATGATGTGTCAATTACCCAAAGGCGAGCTCCAATCCTGGACCCACCTCTGAGGGCCAGCGACTTGCTGGAACTCTGGTTCCCAGTATTGTTGACGTGGCATGTTACATGGCAGCTGAGTCACCTGCTGATGTGGCTTCAGAGGCAACCAATCTGCTGAGCAGGCAACTGTGGGCCCCACCTACCCTCGACCACATGCTGACTCATCTGTTGATATGGGAGTACAGAAACCTGCCACGAGCCTGCAAAGCCCTCGCACGTGGGCGCCAGATACAGGCCATACCTCGCTAATAAATCGCCTAGATCAGACTGACATGGCCGGAAAAGTAGCCGGAAAAACACCTAAGAGTTGCTGGAAAAGTGTCATGGAGTCCCCGGAAAAGCGTCGATAAACTGGCCTAAACTAGCCTCATGTTTTGGATATACCCCCATTCTCAACCTTCAATATCTCTTCTGGCACACACTGTTTCCCCATCTCTAAAAACTGATCACGTTCTCTGATTTTGTGCAGTTAGACATCGATATGACCAGAGAGCTGCTTCTGAATGTCATCGATAGATAATTCGTCATTTCTGTGATGGCCAGAGAATCCATAAACCATCGCTTCCAATTTAGCCTCCATGTTTTCCTCCCTCTTTTTTTCAATCTGTTGCTTTAAACTATGTATTTTCTCCCACAAGAAGTGAGAACAATCCTGGCGTTTCTTTTCTCTCTCGGATTTGTCGAGACCGAGATATCTTTCACAGAGCGAGAGACAGTAATTTGTGTCATGAGGCGAAATATCCAAAACACAGGAAGATGAGGCGTCTGAGAAACATATGATGCAAGCATCAATTCCACACAGCACTGAGAGTTCGTGTAATTTCTTTTGTAAACCATTTCTTCTTTTGACATAGTTGGACGAGTTATGAACTTTAATATCCTTAACCTTTATTTTGATTGCCATTCTTTCGTATCCCTTCCTCTTTCTGGACCTGCGATATTTCAATCAACTATTAATAGATTAGCTCTCAGTTTACATCGTTCATGGTTCTGTATTTCTCAAGCCTTAATATCATGAATAATCTTCTCTTTAATTACGAAAAAAATCTCTAAAAATTTGTTCTTTAATAACAAAAATACAGGTATGATATTTCGATGAAAAAACTATGATTTAAACAGCAAAACTTCGCCTTTCCTACTCTTTCACTATACGTAAAAGGGCATAAATTTTGGTGATATGGCATCGGATTTTCTCTCTTTCCTCTTTCTCTGTAGCTCTCTTTCCTCTTTCTCTATACCATCTTGGGCAAGTGTTCCTGCTCTGTCTCAAACAAATATATTAGGGTAAACGAGTTTAGTGTTTAAAACAAGGAGAATGGCTGAAATTACAATTCAATCGTTGAAAATTCTTTACATCAATCATCTCCACTAGAACATTATCGTTCTTAAAAAAAAAAAAAAGAGAAGATTTTAAGCTATAAAAATAATGTATATTATAACAAATTATCTAGACCATCCAATTCGCCCTAAAATATAAGTACTTACATATCAACAAGATCTATACCATTTTTTTAGTTTCAAATTTTATTGTTAATATTGAAAATTAATTTTAAAGCCATTAGATTTTCTTTGCTAAAAATGCTTTCTGGACGAGGATTTGAGGTGAAGCTTTACTATCTTATAATATCTATTTTGCACAAAAGTCCAGATTACAATCCACGGTTCACAAAATTGAATTGGAATGGCTAACTGGACATGGAGCTGGGAGCGGTTTGAACCGGAACCGGACTAACTAGGACGATTCACCAGACTAACCGATCAAATAGATTTTTTTTAAAAAAAAAAAACTTAGTTTAAGCGTATAATATTTAATTACGTACTTTTATCTTACAAAAAAAATTGAATTTTTTTTTATAAGTTAATATTTGAATATTATGGTCTTGTTCATGATCTCAAGCACGTCTTCCTAAATTAGGATATTCTTTGAAGATATTTTTATCATGCAACATCTTCTTTCAAGAATTAATATATTCATCCCAAACCTTACATGAAAAACTTTCCTCTTCTTTTTTTACAAAAATCGCTCACATTAGGAATGAACGTTTATGCACTTTTTTACAAATAACAAAAGTAGCTTGATGCTATTAAACCAAATAAAAACGCCTACTAACAAGAAAATAGTAGAAGGAACTGAGCATTATTGGTCCTAAGTAATTCCAAAATCCAAGACAGGTATTTAAAAGCAAGATCAACTTTTTTTTATGACAAAAAAGTTTGAAATTGTGGATGCCTCTGCCAACACAATTATAATCGCATTTCCGTTACACAATTACAATCCCAGTTCCATTATTACAACAATTACAATTATAATTCCATTTCCATTATTACAAATATAATTATATCATGCACTTAAAAAAAAAAATGAAGCAAAAGTAAGGCTAACGTTATCATGCACTTATTTTTTTGTTTTTAAGAAAAAGAAATCTAACATTTAAAAAAAAAGAATCGATTTTTATCATATTCATCAAAAAATATATTTTTATCATAAAAACATAATTTATCAAAAAATATGATTTTAATAAGCAAAATAGAAAAACACTTTCCATATTCATCATAAAAAATAATTTTATTGACTTAATAATATAAAGTAAAATAAATTTTGTTAAAAAAAATCGGTTTCTCAAAAAACCCCTAAGATATAGCAACATTACGAGCAAAAATGACCTTCAATGTTCGGAAAATCGAACAAATCAATACAACAGCTTTGTAATGGCTTCCATCATCTTTTAAAAGCACTAAATCCAATAAAATAATATTTTCTATTTTCTATTTAATTTTAAAAAAATCATAGAAAATTTAGACCTATAAAATTTTCATGACATCAAGCAAGAAATAAATTTGTATAAAAAGCTTTTCTCAATTATAAATCAACAAACCTATTTTATCTGATAAATGAAGCCTGGATAATCAACTCCATGAATCAATTTCATAAAAAAACGAGTAAATTGATAAAAAAATCTGCATTTTGGATCGAAGACAAGTTCTTCGAGCAGCAAAATTTGAGGCCAAAATCAACCCCAAATATCTTTTTTTTTAATAAATTAAAACATGGACATTGTAATCAATTCGATTATGATTCAAAACCCTCAAATGTCATTAATAATATTTACCTATTAAAGAGGAAATTAACGAAATGGCGGATCGAATTAGGATTTTTCGAGCAGCTTGAACAAGCTCTTCGAGCAAGTTTTCGGGCCAAAATCAACTACCTATATCTTGTTTATTGAAAAAATTGAAACATAGATATGATAACTAATTCGAGTATGATTCAAAACCCTCAAGTTTCATTAATAATCGTTACCTATTAAAGATGGAATTAACGAAATGGCGGATCGAATAAGGTTCTTCAAGAAGCTTCAACACAGGTCCTTTGAGCAAAGTTTCGGGCCAAAATCTACCCCCTATAGCTTGTTTTTTGAACAAATTGAAACAGGGATATGGTAAAAAATTTGTTTATGATTCAAAAGCTTCAAATTTAATCAATAATCGTTACTTGTTGAAGACGAAATTGATTGAATAGCGGAAATTTCCAAAGGTTATAAATTCCGCACTTCAATATACAAGAACCACTGTTTTTTTTAATCTTTGATTCCTAATTTTGTTGTTTTATAGACAATAAATAATGGTTTACAACACTAAATCGCCAAAAACGCCAAAAAAGGCAAGGAAATCGAATAAAAAAAAACAAGAAATTTTGAGTTGCTCCAAATAACGGGCTCGGTTACAAAAAACGGCCGTTTTTCATTTTGCCCATTTTTTCCAAAAAAACCCCGATTACCATAAAATTGGTCCGGTTAGATCAAAACCGGCCAGTTAAACATAAATACCACCGGTTCAACTTTAAATCGCCCGGTTTTGGACTCGATTTTTTTTTGAGAGATAAGTCTAGGTATTGGTACCCGAAAACTGGTCCTAACTGAAGTTGGAACCCTAGCGATTCCGATATAATCGGCCGGTTCCAATTCTAACCGGCCGGTTTTGCAAACAGTGTTACTATCTTATATAAACTTTTTACTACCTTTTTTTTTCTTTATATTCTCTATTTTACACAAAACTCCATTAGATCTCTCTCGCACAGAATTATACTTAGATCGTTCTCCCTCTCTGAACAAATGGTTTCAAAATTGGTTATCATTTCAAAACTCAACATTTGAAACAGTGTTTGCAAAACCGGCCGATCTAACCGCTAACTGGCCGGTTCGATCAGAACGGGCCAAATTATATTTCTAAACTAACTGTTCAACATCAATTCACGCACAACTCATGCCCACTTATGCATGCGCACCTCCTACTCTTGAGTTAAAAGATAAACTAAAAAATCCTAATAATAATAAAAATTAATAAATTCTTTTTCTCTACATCATTCTCCCTGGGTTGGGAGAAGCTCGACCTCGAGCTTGAAGCCAATCACCACTGCTAATTGGTGATGTAATCCCACCTTGTGTCTCGACACATTTTCTTCAATTTCTTCAAGGCTAATTTTTTCTTCAATGTAATCCCTCCCTGTTTCTTGACACATTTTTTTCAATTTCTTCAAGGCTAATTTTTTCTTCAATGTCTTCAAGACTAATATAAGACTCTTTGCCTGCAACTTTTGATCCAACCATTGATCTAATACCAATTGATGCATGGAGAAAATAAAACTAGAAAAATAACAATAAAAAAAAAGAAAGGTTGAGAGAATATACCCTCTCTCAATGTCTGCAAAAGAATCCACCCCAAAATAATCTCTAGACCAAATTTTATTAACTCGTTTACTAATTTACAATGAAGGGAAACGTCTCTTTGACTAAAAAGAAGAAAAGAAGATAAACAACGGACTTTCCTATTTTTCTCACTTAACCCATTTTCTGTCATTCATATCTTCTCTATCTTAAATTCACGTGCCACCCACGTTTTACCCATTTTTGAAAAGATAAACCCCCACGTTTTACCCAAAGCTATTGTTGAAAAGATAAACCCCTAGATCTAACCTTATCTTATTTATACTTCTAAACTAACCATATTTAACCTTATCCTAATTTCATTTCTAAACTAACTAATCAACATCAATTCATGCACAAGTCATACCCACCTATGCCTGCGCACCTCCTACTCTTGAGTTAAAAGATAAACTAAAAAATCCTAATAATAATAAAAATTAATATTTTTTTTCTTTGCATCATTCTTCCGAAGTTGGAAGAACTCGACATCGAGCTCACCATCTGCTAGTTGGTGATGTGATCCCACCCTGCGTCTCGACACCTTTTCTTCAATTTCTTCAAGGCTAATTCTTCTTCAATATCTTCAATACTAATGTAAGACTCTTTGCCTACAACTGTGTAAGAAGCACCATATTCAATTGATGAACACTCTTGACTATGAAATTTTGAGAGATTTCAAGCGTACTAAAATTAACATTATGGGTTTGTCGTGGAAATCAACATTATGGGTTTGTCATGGAATTACTGGCAGAAGATGAATATGGCTGCGAGCACTAAGCGTTGCATCCTCTGATCCATCTCCTGATTCATCTCACGTACTTCAGTTCGAAAATCATCTAAGGCTTTAGTCAAAATTTTTCCCCAACGATCATTCATAGTCGGATCAAGATTCACTTGATTCACTTTTGGTGGCATTGTAAACTCTGGACCTAACTTGCTCTAATACCAATTGATGCAAATTGATGCAGGGAAAAATAACACCAAAAAAATAACAATAAAAAAAAGGTTGAGAGAATATATCATACCTCAATGTTTGTAAGGGAATCCACCCCAAAATAATCTACAATAAAGGGAAACGTCTTTTTAAATAGACTAAAAAAAAAGATAAACAACTGACTTTCCTATTTTATCTCCCTTAACCTATTTTCTCTCATTCGTATCTTCTCTCTTAAATTTACGTACCACCCACGTTTTACCCATTGTTGACAAAATAAACCCCCACGTTTTACCCAAAGCTATTGTTGAAAAGATAAACCCCTAGATCTAACTTTATCCTATTTATACTCCTAAATTAACCATATTTAACATTATCTTATTTACATTCCTAAACTAATCAGATTTAACCTTATCCTAATTACATTTCTAAGCTAACTGATCAACATCAATTCACGCACCTCATGCCCACTTATGCCTACGCACCTCCTACTATTGAGTTAAAAGATAAACTCAAAAATCCTAATAATAATAAAAGTTAATAATTTTTTTTCTCTACATCAATTTCCTATATATCAGACAAGAATAGAAAAATACAAACGTTTAATACAGAGAAATAGCTTTTTGTGTTTCTTGCAAAGAGGAAAAACAACCACCAAATCTACTTGGGTTCTTCGAAGATAGAGAATTGGGGGAGGGGTTAGAGAGAGAGAGAGAGTCTAGAAGGAGAGAGAAAGGGCTATCATTTCAAAATCTTAGAGCTAGAAAGAGAAATTACCTTAAACTGTTATCCAATTCAGAAGAAGAAGCAGTAGCCATAAAAAACGTAGGGAGATGTTAAAAAAAAAACGCTGAGAGATTGTAGCACTATAGGTTTAGTGAATGGAAGTGATACAGATTTATAAATAGAATAAACACGAGACGAGGTAATTGAGTTTGTATCGATTTAGAGACAGAAGTGGAAAGAGAGAATCCTATCAATTTAGAGAGAGAAATAAGCTTATATCGATTTAGATAAGAGAGAGAATCCTATCAATTTAGAGAGAGAAATAAGCTTGTATCGATTTAGAGAGAGGAGGTAAGAGAGAGAATCCTATGAGTTTGCGAGATGCCACATCAGCGTTAGAATATCATAACAGGGATTTTTTATTCTCTGTATCATTGCTTTTTGGAAACTTGAAGGAAGTGGTAAAATTTATGCATAATAAAAAATCTTGTGCTTTAGGGATTTAGTAAGGAAAATTGTTTCATGTGGGTGGGAGCACATTTCTACATATACGGTCCAGAAAGTGTAAAGCATCCATTTTAAAGATGGATGCAAGTAGGTGTTCTATCTAAAAACAATGGAAACTAACGGTCCAAATGTTTTTTTATTAGAATTATTTTATCTAGTTTTAAAATTTTACTTATTTTTTTATATTCATGATCTCCATGTTAGAGATTACATGTCCTTAAAAAGTACGTTTTTAAAATCCATCTCAAAAATAGATTTATTAAGAGGCCCGCATTTCTAGATATGTGGGCTTGGCCGCATAGAATCCAGGTCCATTTAGTAATCCACCGAAATTATTACATTGCCATGCTCAAAATAGGAGTGGCACTATTGCATATTTACGTAGCCCAAAAATACCCTACTGTTCATTTACTCCCTCGGGTAAAACCCCACTTGGAATTAATTTTAGGATCCAAAATTTTGGGGATGTAACATTTTCAACTCATTGATTGACTACACTAAAAAAATCCCTAATTGTACCGTCTATACACTTGAAAAAAATAGGGAAATTATCAGAAATATATCTTAATTTCTGTCTAATCGAAAAAAAAAACTCACTTTTATAAACCTCGTCCATAACCTTTTTTCTAAGTTTTGACATTTTTTTTTATCAAAATAGCATTCACGGTAGTCATATTACTGTTAAGGCTCTATTATTATGGTATTTTAAGTAATGTAATGCCGTAGCCATTACGGTAATATGACTACCGTGAAAGCTATTTTGGTTTAAAAAAAAAAAAATGTCAAAATTGAAGAAAGAGGGTGTGGATGAAGTTTTTGAAAGTTAAAGTTTTTTTTTTCAATTAGACGAAAATTAAAGTATATTTCTGATAATTTCCCCAAAAAATAATGTCTCTACCTACAATTTTTAGATGGTCTAAGTATTTGAAAACTCAAATTTTAGAATTTTACTTTTTTTTAAAGATAAATGGGCTTGTATCAATTTAGAGAGAGTCTTGAGTTTGCGAGATGCCACGTCAACGTTAAGAATATTGCAATGTGGAGTTTTTTATTCTTTGTATGATCGTTTTTGGAACCTTTAAGGAAATGGCAAAATTTATGCGTTTTATGAATTGTAAAAAAATCTTTTAAAATCTACGAAACAGTTTTTTGTAGAATCAAAGAGAGTCTATTTTCATTAGATTTATGGAAGCCTGCCAACCACGTTCCTTTGTTCATAAAGAATATATCTGGATTGGTCTCTGCGATATCCCAATGTATGCTTGGAACTTGGCTATCATCAAAAAGATAGTGGGTGGATTGGGAGTCTACTTGGATATGGATTGGGATTCTTTCTTGAACCCAGTATGTAAGATGATGCGGGTTAAAATTTCGAAAGCTAAAGGTATTCCTCTCCCTGAAAAAATTTGTCTGCTTATTGGTGAGGATTTTTCAACATTGTGATTCGTGATGTTTGCTATAGGGTGGCACCTGTTGGTAAGCATGTTGTCGCTTTGCAGGACATTAAGGACCAGCATAAGGTGCAGATGTTAGAGCTAAGGAAATCACCAGAGATTGGAAATTGCAGGTTGGTGGGACGTTGAGATGTCGCCGTAGTTTTTCTCAAAAATTTGAATTTCAAAAAACGGTAACCCCCAAAGTTTAAAAAAGATGGATTCCTATGGGTAGATTTCAGGATTATACGAAGGGTTTTTCGATTTCTACACGTAAGCCCCAGGATTTAATTAAGGGAGATAATGGTGGTATGCAGTTTTCCAAGAATATAGATGGTTTGAAAGAGGTTATAGAAATCCCCAAGGATTCAATTTTGGACGACTTTTCTTGGATTCAATTTGGTGGCTTTTCGACTTTGGGGGTTGACGATCGCGCCAGACCACCTCTTTCTCCAAATATTGATTGCGGGAAAGTTTCTCTCAAGGTGGTGGGTTGTTGTCCCAAGATTTTCTTGGGAGGGGAAAGCCTCCCATGTCAGATGAATCTGCATGGAGAAGATATTCCTGTACAGGTGGCAGCTGCTTTTATCCTTCATGATTCTCCTATGTTTGGAAAATCTGGTGATTCAAAAAGGGGAAGCTCTTTCCTGGTTTCTCCTTCCTCTTCGATGGTGTCGCTAGTGTATCTCCTTGCCCATCAGAAAGTTGTTGGCCATGCTTGGTGTGTTGTGCTAATTTTAAACCTTTTTACCTCCAGAATGCATCCTTTACTGTTTCGCCTAGCTGCAGTCAAGAAAAGTCACTCACGTTTCGACCCTCTTCTGATTAATCCCTTGGCTATCGTGGTTGTAGAGTCAGAGGAACCCCAGTTACTTCTGGAGAATGTAGATACAGTGATGGCGGCATTGGAGATGGTTGTGCCTGAGATGCAAGTGGTGATCTCCCTTAATGCTAGCAGTTACTTTTGGAGAATGTAGGTACAGTGACGTAGGTTTTGGAGATCGATGTGCCTAAGATACAAGTGGTGGTCTCCCCTGATGCTGGGTTGTTGAACGTTGATCATCCTCCTGCAATCGAGGCTTCTCTACCCATTCAAGGCCCCATGGATGATTCACCTCTAGTGGAGAAAATGATGATGGAAATGGGCATGGAAGATGTCCATCTTGCTATGGTGATGGATGAAATCAGGAAGCGCCTTAAAACCAAAGCTGTCGTGGAGGTTAAGGAGAAGCAGGCGATGGCTGTTGGGGATTCAGAGATGGTCGGGGCTCGTACTTCGACAGACAAAGCGCCTGTTTTTGTGAAGAAAAAGGTATTTCAGAGAGGAGTGCGTTCCTCAACAAGATTGGAGGCACGCGATATTCCGAAAGGAGGCTATATGGCTACTGCACTTGCTTTCCGCGACCCTGTGATGGTGGACTTTGATTCAGCTTCTTCGTCCTCGGCTAATGAAGAGCATTATGAGTCTATGATGCTTGAAGATGTTTTCTTTGAGGGTGGTCCTTTTAGACCAGATTCTTATTTTCCCTCTCCTCCTTTTTTATGAATATCATGTCTTGGAATGTTAGGGGATTAAGTGATCCCATAAAAAAGATAGGCTTTTTGTTTTTAGTTTCAAAGTACAACCATTTATTTTGGTTTTACAGGAGACCAAACTTCATATCCCTACTCTTTTGAGTGTTAGGGAAGTTTTAGGCTTAGGGGCGATCTGTTTTTGTAGAATTGACGTTATTGGAAATTCTTGTGGGGTATGGATCCTTTGGTTGTTAATAATTTTGAGTCTATGATCAAAGATAACTGTTTACTTTTAGGTTTCAGGGGTCCTATTTTTGGTTTTTGTTGGGGTTTCATGAATGTATATGGGCCTACTGTTTCTTCTTTGAAAGTTGCTTTTATTAGTGACATGCTTGATGTCATCCATTCTGTGTCTTATCTGGTGGTGATTGGGGGAGATTTTAATCTTATTAGGTGGCTTGATGATTATTTAGCAAGCTATCCAATAAATTCTTTTATGAGAAGGTTTAACAAATTTATAGAAGATAATGCTTTTTTAGACCTTCCTATTATCGGGTCTAAGTTTACTTGGTCCAATAATAGTGTAGGTAACATTGCTATGTCTAAGCTGGATAGATTCTTAATTCTTGCAGAATAGATGGAATCCCTCCCATTTGCTTCTGTGAAATCTTTGGTACGGCTATCGTCTGACCACCTTCCTATATTACTTAATACGAGGTGCCTTAGAGGAGGGCCAAAGCCTTTCAGATTAGAGTTGGAGAATAAAGATGTGGTTGACCTCATTAAAAGAACGTGGCTGAATAAAGAGATTGTCGGTTCCATGGATTTTTCAAATTCATAAAAAGTTGTTGAATATCAAATATAAGTTGTTAGAATGGAAGAAAGAAAATAAGGTTGACGTAAAGGCAAGGATTGACAAAATTTCATTTGAGATTGAATCCTTAAAGGTGACAATCTAGGAGAATGGTGTCCTTACTGAGGAATTGGTAGTTGAGTGCAGTGTGAAACTTAAGGAGCTCGAGGAATTATGTAAATATGAAAAAGTCTATTGAAAACAAAGGTCTAGAAATAAATAGTTGAAGGAATGAGATCTTAACACAAAATTTTTTCATACTATTGCTTAGTTTAAGGAGACGACAAAATGATATCTTGGGTCTAACCATCCCAGGGATAGCTTCAGAGGAAAATGTTGTCATAGAAGGGGGAGTTAATCACTTCAAGAATGCCTTCACTAAGGAGGTCATTTTGGATCCGAATTTCGTAAATGTTCCTTTTAAGGTGTTGGAGGGGGGAAGAGCGGGTTTTCTGGAAAAGGATATCACCATTGAAGAATTAAAAAATGTTTGTCTTTGCAATGACGGGTGATAAGGCACCAGGTCCAGATGGTTTCCCGTTGGCCTTTTCCAATAAAAATTGACATATTCTTAAGGATGACTTATTGCTTATGGTAAGAGAGTTTCTGAACAGGGGTCACATTTTTAAGGCCATTAACTCTAACCTTTTTAGCTTTGATTCCTAAAAATTTCGTGACCAGTGAACTCTCTGATATCAGACCTATCAGTTTGTTGACGAGTATTTATAAAATCATTGCCAAAGTATTAGTCGAGCGTCTTAAAAGTGTCCTACCATTCCTCATTTCAACATCACAGTCTGCCTTTATCCATGATCGACAAATTACTGATAGTGTCTTGGTGGCACATGAATGTATACACTCTCGTGTACTGAGTAAGAATGAGGGAGTTTTGACGAATTTGGACATGGAAAAGGCGTATGACAAAGTAGAGTGAGGGGTGCTATTAGAAATTATGAAATTGATGGGTTTTGGAGTTAGATGGAGAAGTTTGATTTATGGTTGCCTTTCTTCTGTCCATTTCTCTGTGCTTTTCAAAAGGAGTCCTATTAGTTTTTTCAATGCCTCTAAGGGACTTCATCAAGGTGATCCACTGTCTCCCTTCTTATTACCATTTACGTTGAATGTTTTAGCCTAATGTTAAGCAGGGTTGAGAGAGGTGGAGCCTTTTCGGGTTTCAAAATTGCAAATTCTGATATAATTGTCTCTCATTTACAATATGTTGATGATACTTTTATTTTTTGTGATGTCGAGGCAATACAGTTGGATAATATTGGGAGGTTTTTGGGAAATTTGCAATTGGGGATTAAAGTTAATTTCCATAAGTCCCCTTTGGTGGGAGCATTAACTGTACATGATCGGTGGTGGAAAATTCGACAAGTGTTATTGGATGTAACGTGGGTGCTTTTCTCATTTTCTATCTAGAATTACCCATCTTTGATTCAAAATTCTCTATTGCGGTGTGGGATGAGGTTATTAAAAGAGTGCAAGTTAAGCTTGATTTATGAAAACATAAATACTTATCTTTGGGGGTAGGGTTACTTTGTTAAGATCATGCTTAGCTAATCTTCCAATCTATCATATGTCTGTGATCCAAATTCCCGCCTCGGTAGGAAGGAGAATTGAGAAAATGATGAGAGATTTTCTATGGGGTTCGTGTGATGATCGTAGGAAATTCCATCTTATGAGGTGGGATAGAGTTTGTACCCTTAAGCGTGAAAGTGGTCTGGGTATTCGGAATGTCAGAAAATTTAATCAGGCACTGCTGTGCAAATGGTGGTGGCGTAGTGTTCACTTTAAGGACCATCTTTGGTACCAAGTTCTAGCTTCTAAGTATGGGACGGATCGCTAAAATTTGTCCCTTGGTGGTAGTAGAGGAAATGAGACTTCTTATATGTAGAGAGCTATCTTCAATTGTAGACCTCTGATTTCAAGGTACTTTAGATCGGATGTTGGAAGTAGTAGGCAGGTCATGTTTTGGCACCACGAATGGATCGGGAATTTTTCCCTTAAAGTTGCATTTTCAAATTTTTATCGAGTGGTCGCTAACCCAAATTTGCTGATTTGCGAGGCTATGGAAAAGAGAGGTCTTTTGATATCCTAGAATATCCCTCTCATATATAAGTATTTAACTAACTTGATGTTGCCCCAATGGTGTACACTGATGGAACTCTTAGATAAAGTACATATCTCACAAGATGCGAAAGATTTGCTAATATGGGAGATTGAGAATGATGGTTTGTTCTCTGTTAAATCGTGCTATAATTTGTTCTTCCATGACCGCTATAGCTGGTCTTGCCATGAGCTTGTTCAAATATGAAAATGACCTATTCCCTATAAATTCAAGTTTTCATCTAGTTAGTGGCGCATGATAAAATTCTAACTATAAATAATCTTATGAAAATGGGAAAATTTTGCCAAATATTTGTTTGCTATGCAAACAAGATGGAGAATCAGTTGCGCACCTATTGATCTATTGTCCTTTTACCTCTAGTATCTAGCATTAGTTGTTTAGCATGGTTGGTGTATCTTTATTGCTGCCTCAAGGTGTGGCTGGGTTCTCTCTCAGTTTACACTTCATTTTTTGTCTAAGGTGGGTAGTGTGATTTGGAAGATCGCAAAAGGAATGATTTTGTGGGAAGTATGGAAAGAGAGAAATATGAAAACTTTTGAGGGTTTGGCGTTGCCTTTTGAGAATGTCACTCATTTAATCAAACTGTCTATATGGTCAAGCCTCTCTGTGACTAAGGAGGGTTGGGGGATCACAAAAGTAGATGTTATGGTCAATCTTTCTAACTTATTTTCTCTTGGGGTGAGGAAATGTCGGCCTAAGGGGTTATGGTATGCTCCACCTACGGGTTGTCTGAAGATCAATTTTGATGGGAGCTCTATGGGAAATCCTAGTCCAGCTAGCATAGGGGGTGTTATTCATGACTGTTATAGAAATATAGTCTTGTCCTATTCGGGACCTATTGGTGTAGTAACAGCGAATTTCGCGGAAATGAACGCGTTTCTTAGGGGGCTAAAATTTTTCATAGAGCGGAACTTGAGTACTACTTGCATGGTTGAATGAGACTCACTTAATGTTATTAGTTCGTGCAGAAAGGAGCAAAAGATAGCTTCGGAACTTCCGCATCCTTATATGTTGTCTCCCAGGTCTATCGCGAGGCTAATGGTATTGCTGATGCATTAGCTAAGGGCAGTGTTTCTCTTGCTTCTTTTTCAATTTCTGATGATGTAATTTCCTTCTAGTCTTTCAATAAAACGCTTGAAATTTTGTCAAAAAAAAGGTCAGGAAGGTTTTACTAGTAAGTTTTGGATGAGTTTTGTGACATGGTCATCGCTTGAATTTTTTTTTAGGGAATGTATCAATCAAATGTTCAAATTGCCTTGCGTAAGTAAGGGTACTCCTACATATCTCAATATTTTTTTATATTCTTATTTTGCAAACTCAAAAAAATTTGAGTAAAGGTATTTTGGTCATTGTGAGATGTAGAATAGATATTTGTATAAGAAACTAGTCACAATTATAGGTGATATCACGCCGCATATGGATGAGTCATTCTCTAATATAGTTGAATACTTTTATTTCTATTTTACCCTTGATTAATTACCCAAAATACCTTTTGCCAAAAAGTTACTACATTATAGAATAAAGGTACAAGTGTCCAAATATGTTAAATATATTAAGAAAATACTTTGTATGTAAGAATAACATAATTCAATTATTAAAGGAAAATCATCTTATTTAACATGTTGCTTTTTAAGTTTTATTACACTCAAATATCTCATAAAAAACATAATAAAAATATGAAATTATCCATATTCGATATCAAGAACCCTCGACATTAATGACCACTTGAGTGGCATAAGCAAATGATGAAACCACCCCTGATTATTATTACATTGTCAACACTCATTGAAACTATAAGTTTTATGTTGTTAACCTAGAATATCGAGGTGTATTTTTTGTCATTTGGTGGGTCCATTTTGCTAACCATGAATAATGAAAGGTATTTTTTGTTGAGGCCACTTAAGTTTAGTAAAATTACCAAAACACCTTAAATTTTAAAATTACCGAAACACCCTAAATTTTATATGTATTTAAAACTCGCTTGCGTTTGTACCTTAAGAGGTTGAACCATAATTAGCATATCGCCATTTAATCGGCGATTTTTTTCACAAATTCGGCATTTTTATGGAAATAGTTTTAAACAGCGACTTTTTTAAAAGGTTGGTAAAAAAATCGCGTAATTTTCATAAACCAGTTTAAAACAGTTTTTTTTACGGCATGATTTAAATCAGGGAAAAAAATCGTATCCTCTTTTACCTATATTTTTTTGTCCTGTTTTGTCTATTGCATCTATGGCTACTTTCATGCTTTAAAAAAATAATTACTACAAAAAAAAAACTGAAATAGAAACTTTTATCCCCATTGTGTTTTTCAAAGCCAGAGTTGCATATTGGTGGTACGAATTTTTTCAAAAAACTTAATCAAATAGATGCAAATTTCAGTTGTCCTTTTGGAAAATCATTGTGTAAATGAAAAATTGTTTATAGCAAATCATTTTTTAAAGTAAATCATTGTGTAAAGAAATCATAAACAGGCAGATTGCTGTGATTATTTGTGATAATTGTTTTTATGAAAATACTGTTAATGGCACAAATTAAAGCTCAAAAAATATTTTTTTACTGATGAATGAGAAGCAGAGAGTGTGACTACATAACCAAGTAATCAATATTTTTGTTTTTGATTGTGTAAACTGTAAACTTACAGAAGCAAGCAAATATACATATAGTGTTAGTTCCCCAAACTTAATCCTTCAGCTCTGTTTCCTCAAGAAAATGAAAAGCCCCCTTCAAACTATCCCAAATCAGAGAAAAAAGCCCTCTTCAAACTATCCCAAATCAGCATCCCATCTTCCTAAATGAGCATCTCATCTTCCTTTTCTCTCTCTAAAAATCAGTTAGGGCCTCTTCCATTAAGGTTCTTTCTTCTCTCTCTCAAAATCCGTTAGGGCCCCATCTATTAGGGTTTGTGAAAATCATTTTCTTCTTCCTTCTTCTCTCTATAAACTCTAATGGCTATGAGCCGAGCCCTATTTTCTTCTCTTCCTTCTTCTTTCTTCTTTCTGCTCTCTTCTCTCTTCTCTCTTCTCTCTTCTTCGTCATTCTTCCTTCTTCTCTCTCTACATAGTAAAAACAAATGTAAAATCCAAATTTCTACGAACTTCTTTTCAACTAAAGAAATTTATAAAACTTTAACCACAGCTATGGAGTGACCATATAACCACAGCTATGGAGTCATCATACCATAGTTAAATAATTGTAATGAGAAAACAAAAATCGTGTATTTATTTTTTTGGTACCTGCTAAGTAGGAGTTATGTTGAAGTATTTAATGAATAAATTTATAGTATATTTGTCACCATACCATATTTAAAGTATTTTAATGAATAAATTTATATATTATATTTGTTTTTGTATGTAATGCGTAGGTGTGATGTTTCTTAAGGTATTTAATGGGTAGATTTATATGGTACTTTTTTTGGTATATACTAATTAATTATATATATAATATTGGATGATTAGATGAGAGTCAAGAGACATCTAAATTAATTGACTTAATTATATTAGTCTAGTAAAGTTTTTATAGATAAATTAATAATTGATGGCTTTGACATAATTAGAATTTCAAAATTTCTAATATTATAAATTCTTCCGATTTTTTCACTCCAATTTTTTGAGCCTAATCCGATATATTAGCGATATCTTTATATTAAGTATTTTTGTCGATCCGTATTTTTTTTTCATCCGATTTTTTTAAATAAAAACGATTTACTTCCGATTTTATGGTGAGCCAATTTAATGATAGTCCCCGACTTGCTAACTATGCGGTTGAACTCACCAGTGATTTTATAAGGAAAGTTCAACATTAAATTAAGGATACGGTTTCTATGAGTCTATGGATTCACATGTAGAAATACAGGCCCCTTAATAATTTATTTTTGAAATAGAATTAATCTTAATTTTTAAGAAATATATAATCTTTAACATGTAGATTATTAATTTGTATAAATAAACAAATTTTAAAAATAAAAATGATATTTTTTGGATAAAATATTCAAACCATTGATTTTATCTTTTCTTTGGAGAACAATTATTTATGGTGTAGATCTACACTTTCTTTAGTGGATGGTGCAGATCTCGAAGCTCCAACGGTAACAGGTGTGGGCTTGGATGCATCTAACAATTCTCCTTTAATTACTATTTTTCATTTTCATAAAAGTTGTGAAAGTGGGAATTTTGCTCATGTTTTTTAAAATACAATTATCTAATACAGCCGTTTATTTTGGAGTGACTCAAGAGTAAGTTTTTCAAGTTTCAATCCTCTAGAATATCAAAAATAAGAGATGAATAAAATATTAGAAGAGCAAGCTTTTTAAGCTTCCCTGCAGCATAAAACTTGTGTGTTTCCCTTTATCCAACCAACCATTCTTAATATTAAGATGACCCCAATCACAATGGCAAATCTCTATATTATTTTATTTTTAACTTTTTTATACAATATATTTTGACACCAAACTTTTGAGTGAACAATCTTCTCTTAAACTCGTATTTGTAAAAAATATTAAAAAAAATATTCCCTAATATAAAATAACCAAAATGGCCTTGAAAGTTTCAATGGGTATTTCGGTTATTATATTTTATCAAAAAATTAATTTTAATATTTTTTTTAGATATGTCCCAATGAGAAGATGACAAGTATACAATATGTTAAAAAAACCTAAAAATAAAATACTCTGAGATGGCGTATCTAGATCAAATGGTGGGTGACTCACTTAATCAAAATTGAACGGTTGGATGGGAAAGGAAGCATATATATAGATGCTTGCCGTAAGAGAAGTATAGAAACCTTTTTCGTATTGGAATAGGACATCAAACCATTTTGGGAATCATCTATGTCATTTCCTCCTTTAACCATGCCATTTAACTTGTAATTTTCTTTTCGGGCTACGTAAGCCCCAACAATTGTAGATTTGGAAGGCCCAAGGTCACTGGATTCCAGTGGATTTTAAGTACTGCTAGTGGAGTTTGGTGCTCTACACTATGGTAAGATTCCATGCAATAAAATAAATGGATTGTATACTATATAACAATTTACTTTTTAAGTACAAAGAAGTCACAATCATTTGATGTGGCATTAAAATAAATTGTAACATATTGTAACTTTCAAAAAATTATTTATAGGATTGTGCTTAGTTAATAACACATCCCAACCACCCAATTTCATATCTAATGATTAAATAATAATTATGATCTTTTTATACCAAAAACAAATAACCTTATCTAATAATGACAGGGCTCCTTTAAAAAAAGGTATAATTTTTATAAGGCCAAGGCTCTAAACAATCAAAATAAAATATGCCTTCAAATAGTATCGAAAGAAATATGTCAATACTGAAAAATTGATGGACTGAAAATTTATTTTCATCTCTAATTATAAAATTTAAAACTTCAATAGTAATGTTGATCGAACAGATTTATGAATACTTAAAAATTGACAGTCCAAAATGCATTACAAGATGCACTATTTCTAAAACTCAAAATACATTTTTTCTCATGTCTACACATCTTGAAGTCGAGATGATCAATTTGAAAATTTTTGGGCTTCTAAAAACACCTCTTTTAGTGATTTTTTTTTTAACATAAATTGATTGTTTAGAGCCTCACCCTCGTATAAACTTTTTCCTTTAAAAAAACCTAGTTCTAGTCCTGAAAGAGAGAGAGAGAGAGAGAGAGATAGACACCAAAAGGCCATCAACTTTTGGGCTATCAGTTCCGTAAATTTCAGGAAACCTTTGCCCCAACTGTCCCTTTTTGCCATATTTTGAGTGCACTGTATTCCTCTAATATGCTCAAAATATGCCTTTAAACCTTCCCATGATACTCCTAAAACGCGACTGTTTTTCCCATGATCTTCCTAAAACACCAAGGCATATTTGGGAATAATAATCTCATGGCCTTATTCCCAATGGAAATTAACACTCAAAACAACCTGAAACTTGAGACCTTTTCACTAACGCTCTTGATTAAATTCTTTGCAGAAGTAAAGGAATAATGAATTACACAATCTATTCAACCCAATTTATGTCCAAATGTTTAAGTTTCAAGAGCCATTTTCGGGTATTCTGAGAAACATGGCTGTTGATTGGAATTTCCTCTGAAGTGCTTTGGTCTCCCGAACCAGTGGTATCGTTCTTTTCCTTTGTGGATTCGGCTTTCCTACCATGTCTAACTTTAAGGGAAAGAAGGCGTGAGACTTCATGAAGACCACCCCATTTCTCAAATGCACGAGCAAGATCATATCGTCCTGGAAAATAGCAGAAAAAAATTTTGTTTCATGTTTTTGGAAAACAATTACTGCATAAGCAACTTCAAAGTTATGAGTTGCTTGTTTTTCCGGTGTTTGTTGAAAGTACATTCACTTAATTATTAAACAATCCTTTAATTGATAGTACTTTGATCAATTTATTTTTTTACAAATTATTATTTTGATATTGTTAATAGATTCTCCTATTTTTAAAGAATAGACACTTAAATTTCAAATAATTTGAATTTACATAAAAATAAAATAAAATCCAAATACAAAATGCAATCGTGACTATTGGATCAGCCCATATTCAATCTGGGCCATTGGGCTAATGCTGTAACTCTTAGCTAGTGGGCTATCAGGAATTTTTCCCATATATATATATATATATATATATATATATATATATATATATATATATATATAGTAGAGAGAGAGAGAGAGAGAGAGAGTACGATACTATAGTATATATANNNAGATAGACATACTACAGTAGATACTACACTACTATATATTATTAA
>NW_006499159.1:3197717-3219240 GCF_000471905.2 Amborella trichopoda
ACCTAACTTACTTAACAAACTAACTACTCTCTCTCTCTACTAACAACGAACTACGTCCCGACCTCCAAACTACAACGACGTCTCTCTCACGATGCTCTCTCACTCACTAACTACTCTCTCTCTCTCTCTCTCTCTCTCTCTCTCTCTCAATCAAACGTACTTCATTAAGATTTCACATCTTACTTGTAACTTGTTCTAAACTCCAATAGCTAATCAAACACTAATACCTAGAATTTCCCAATCATCTAGCAGGTTATCAAACTCAGGTGCTTAGAACTTCTTTAACATTCCAACAGGTTATCAAACACAGAAACCCAGAACTTCTTACACTAACTTCTTTCTTCCCAACAAAAAAGAATTTCCAACTTCAAGGAATATTTACCTTCTAGTTATCAAACAGGCCCTAAACATAAGACATGCGACTAATTGGACAATTTTACCCATATCAACATTTAGTTTGTGGAGGTACTTGCTGGTCTTCTTGCTTCAGACTTCGATTCTACCCTATTGAAACTAAAACATACCCCAATTCTATTAACATGAACCACAAAAAGGGTATTTGTATCCTCTACATCTAATAGTGTCTTCTTCGATTAGTTGCTCCTCTTATTTGGGTTTTTTTGCCTCACCAACAGAAATGGCTCTTCTTGAGCACCAACTCTTCTTTTTGGGGCTGTGTGGGAGCTGGTGCTTGTAACAAGCGTCATTCTTGAAGATGGCCTTCTATGAGCACTGGCTAGAAGCTTCCTTGCTGTGCATACTGCATAAAGGTCTTCATGGAGCGGTTGCTCCGTGGGCCTTCTACCCTCATTTTCTAAGATGGTGAAAGACTCTCTAGAGAAGCTTCAAAAGTCACCCATGGAGATGGCCTTTCTTAAGTATCAACTTCAGCTCCTATTGAATTCTTTGCCGTTGGAGAGGTTTGTTGCCTCACTCTCAGTTATGGCCCCATTTTTTGAGTGTCCCCTTCTCTAGACCAAGAGGGGTGAAGGAGGGGGATTTTTTGCATCACTTTCAAGCATGACCTCATTTCTTGAGCATTCCCTCCCTTGAATGTGTGGGTTTTGTGGCCAAAATCTTGATGGCAGGGTGAGGCTTGGCCTTATTTCTTGACAATTAGCATGTGGCGCAGACCTAGTAGCTTGGAGCTAGGGTTTAGCAAAGAGGAAGATAGGGAAGATAAAAAATTAGATAAAGATGCAAAAACCAAAGATAAATGGCAGTTGTTGCTCTAGGTTTTTTAATAAAGTCAATAACAAGATGCTCATTATGTTTAATACATCCCTTGCATAAAAAAAAACCTTACATAAAACTTAATCGTGGCCATCCATCTAATTTAATCATGGTCATTTATTATAAAAGACTTTAAGTGAGTAAAAAGACATAAAAGGCTATAAATAACTCTTTATGCCCCTAAGTGACTAACACTACTCAAAAAATAAATAAAAGACATAAAAGGACAGATTCAATGACTATTTTGCCTTTCTATGGTTCTTCTTGTAAATTTTAAACTTATCTCTTTTATCTAGATACTCGAGAGTTGTATTATGGGTTGCATCAGTCCCCCCTTCCATGAAAGAATTCGCACTTGAATTCAGCGGCTCGTCATTAGAAGTATCACCGCAACATGGAATGAGATGTTTGACATTAAAAGCATCGGAAGTGCAAATATGGCTTAGAAGCTTCAATTTATAGGCATTGTCTTTAATCTTTTGCACCACTTCACACGGTCCAATCTTGCGCTGGTTAACTTATGCTATTCAAAACAACTTGGTCTAGAACTATGAACAAGCATAGGAGGGAAGAATCTTGGATCACTTCTAATTATACATTCTCAAAGATATCCATTTAATAACGTTGTAGGAAATCTCACCTCTAAGACTTATAAGATTGAGCATTGAATCCGCCAAAAGGAGATTGCCAATCTTGCAATGAATTGATGAGAGTGCAATGCCGGTGTAAAGATTACAACCAAACCCATGTTTTAGAGCTTTAGCATATGCCTGCTTAATTGCTTCCATACTCTCCAATTGTCCACTACACCATTCTGATGTAACAATAAAAGCAAGGGTATATTAAGAAGACCAAAACCCAGAATTTTTCATCTCTTGAAAACATTGTAACTCAAACTCAAAGACATACAATTCAAAATAACTAGAGATCGATGTTTTCTCGGTCATGGTGCATCTTATAGGCATCTCATCCACTACGCAACACATTTTGTGCACATTGAAAACTAACACTGCTGCGATACAATTGCGCAACACTATCAATCATAAACATGCCCGAGGAAAACCCTTCTCTTAGGATGCAAGAAAAACTTTTAACTCTGAGGCTTGCTCTTGCTGAATTTTGTGAGGTCGCGAGGCAAATATTAGGTTCCTTAGGTTTAGGTTTCAGGGGAAGATGATAAGGAATAGATTTGGTTCTTCCATCAAAGTAGAGCAACAATTCAGCATGAGTTCTCTCATAGAGAATGACTTTAGCAACTCTTTGGAGACAAACTCTTATATTCAACTCACCAACTGAAAGTACAGGGAAAAATACCTCGAACTCTTTGGTGTGTGCCTCACATGACACCCTAACTTCAGTTCAAACTCGAAAAAGAACACCATCATCATCAATGCCTCCATCAAACCTTTCTCTTTGCTACTTTCTCTGAGGACTAAGGGACCAGTTACCTCCAATATTTTGGGAACAGCTCCTAGACATCCACCCTGTTCTTCATCAAGAATAGGAGCATACACAAAATCCTCTCCAATGGTAGGATCTTCTTTTTTATCCTCTTTATGGATTGGGTCAACATTAATGCTATGATCACGCACTTCTTTCTCAACATCCAAATCTTCATCCAGGTACTTGTCAAAGACTGGCAGAAAGTCCTAGTTCACAACGTGCTAATCTTGAGAACCACTTGATGAGAACAAAGTTTCTTCATGCCTATCTTTGGATAAACTCCATAATACTCCGGGATCTCAACCAAGAAATCGGTTTCCCACCTCCTACTATCCCTTATCAGTACAATCAACTTCCACAATTTCAACGAGCATCCGCAAGCCTAGTTTTCTCATCGGGATTTAAGATGCTTCATTATTCTTGATTCATCCTTCATATAAAAAAACCCTAAACAAGATTTAATCATGACCATCCATCTAATCTAATCATGGCCATTTATTATAAAAAGACTTTTAAGTGAATAAAAAGGCATAAAAGACTAGAAATTACTAGTTATGCCCCAAAGTGAATAAAATGACAACAAATAAATAAAAAACATAAAAGGACAAATTCAATGAATATTTTGCCCTTTTGTTTCTTTTGTAAACTTTGAGCTTGTCGCTCTTATTTAGATTCTCGAGAGCAGTATTCTGGAATGCATCAGCATGTTTTAATGGAAGGAAGGGGGCAGTGTTCCCTAAGATCCTCACCTCCGCATTACTCTGACAAACTTGAAGCTATTTGTGCAACACTAACTTCTTTAATTACAGCTCACACCATTGACTTTGCACACCCTATCGAGCCACTTGGGAATCGTGAGTAACCCTTCAATAAGGGATTAAGTGATACCCTTTTAAAACATTGGTTTGAAGAAAGAGAGCATAAGTACTACTTCACTTGACATATAGGAACATATCTTCTTCCAAGAAAACCAGCGAGTCGTTTCTTTGAAGTCTCATTGCATCGAGCAAATATATGTGTGTCGCGTGTATTTGCAACATGAATGTGTAGCACGCTACACATATACACATAAACACTCGCTACCATTTCAAGAATTTGCCTGCCAAGGCACCTAGGTGGGCATGGTAGTAGGTGCATGGCCTCGAGCAAAACAGTCACCTAAAGTGGAAGGCGCTCTAGGTGCCTGTCTAAGTGGCCAAGACACTTCCCTGGCCCATTCTTCTACTACTTCTTAATAATTTTGTTTGAGAAAAATAAAATAATAGTTGTCATTATTTAGTGCAATATATAAAACATAGATAAATAGATACTACTAAAGCAATATCTTAGTTATAGTACCATATAATATATTACTATAGTAATACACTGTGTAGTATTGCAGTATTATGGTCCTTCATTGACCTCATCTTTTGTGTGTGCATGTTATATATATTAAACGCACGCATGGGCACGTGCGACACACACACACATATTACCCCTCTCCCCCCAATTGTGACTGAGATGCCCACCTAGGCCAATGGCAACTAGGACTTCTGACTACCTCGGCAGGCCATCTTCGCATTTTTAAACACTACTTTTTATATTTTACTTTTGTTCCAAAGAAGCATCTCATTAGAATTTTTGGCAAGAAGATATGATCACATAGGGTTATTCGATGGTGGATATGCTTTCTTTCTTCAAACAAGAACTTATTAAATGCCAATGATGAAAATATTCTTTACGGTAGTACATGGCAATAAAACATTATGGTATTTCTTAATTTTGTAACGACAGAATAGAAATTTGATGGAGAATAAGACAAACAACTAGCAAACACCTCCACAAATTAGGTTTTTAGACTAGATTCTCCAAGTATGCAAATACACAGTTGACATTAAGTAGAAAAGAAAACATTTTGGTAGGATCTAGAAGTGAAAGAGATGAAAGAAAATAAAGATGATGATGAAAAAAGAAAAGAGAGACATGTGTGAGAGAGATAGAGAGACAGAGATGGAAAGTGAGTGGCATAGGGGTCACAAGCAGAAGAAGGGAGAGAGAGAGCGAGAGCAAGACGTGTGGGACATAGAGAGAGAGAAAGTGAGTGGCGTAGGGGTCACTTGTGACCTCTACCCCTCTTACAAACATTAAGTAATAACCTTAATTCCAACTTATGGACATTATCAGTGATTTAAAAAGCGGACCTCCCAGCGATTCAGAAGCCCTGGGCGCATCGCTAGGCCTAGGCGGCAAAAAGAGGCAGATATCCTTGGGCGCCCTCCTAGGAGCCCGGGAACTTGCCTAGGCGGGCACCCAGGGGAAGAAATGCCACTTGTTGAGGGCAATTTTTTATCATTTTTTTAATATTAAAGGGGCAAAATTATCGGTTTCAGGTTCATTTGAAACTTAAAACCCAGTAGAACCTATTTTAGAGAGAGAAAAACTCTAAAAAACTAGTTTTTGGTGATTCCCATAGGATCGAAGGGTTTCTCAAAGCTATGAGAAATTGATCTAAGCATTACCCATTGATATTAGATTTAATTTTGATTGTGTTATAAATCTATTAGAGGGTGTTTTCGAAGATTTTGAGTCCTTAGAAACATCTTAGAGAAATCAAGCAATCAAAGTTAGTGATTTTTTTTATTGCTTGTATAAGTTGTATTATTTTGAGATGTCTTCTTCGGGATCTAATCAAAAGTGGTGATCCAGATTGGAAATATAACTTGAATCCTATGGATAAAAATTGTACAAAATGCAAGTTTTGTGAAAATGATACAAAATGGGGCATAAACAAGTTCAAGAAACATCTTGCCGGTATCCGAGGAGATGTTGCTCCCATGTAAAAAAGCTCTTCATGTTGTTAAAGATGAGATAAACAATTTTCTAAAGTCTTGTAAAAATGAAAAAGAGATGAGAGACGTGCATACATAACAGAGATTAGGTTAGGAGTTCGGGTTAGTTATGATGATGAAACAGTGATGAGAACGGGGAGGGATGTCAAGAGGTAGAACAACAACAATCCATGATTAGGGAGAAGGGAAAGAGAGTTGTAATTTCTTTTGGGAGTTCGGGGCCTAAGAAGCCTCGGGTTAGAGGCCCTATGGATAGTTTTTTGCCTCGGCGCCTGACCTTGAGGTTGCAAGATAGAAAACAAAGAAGCAAACTACCATTGAAAATAGAATCAAGGAAGAGAGAGATAGAGCTGCTTTTTATGCTGCTACATGGTTTTATGAAGCAAGCATTCATTTCAATACTGCTCGCCTAGTAGCTTTTATGCCTTGGTAGAGGCAATTGACCAATTTGGGCATGGGATAAAACCCTCAGGCCATATGAGCTTTCAGAGGCTCTTTTGATAAAAAGCAGTGAGTGTCACAAGGGATGTTGTTGAAGTTCAGAATGATGCATGGGCTCAGTATGGAGTTTTCATTATGACTGATGCTTGGAGTGATAGTACGAGAAGAATTCAGTTGAATTTGCTGGTGAATTGTCCTTTAGGGACTGCTTTTTTGAGATTTATTGATGCCTCTGATCAACCATGATGCCCATTACATATTCCAAATTATGGAGAAGGGAATCAAGGAGGCCAGGGAGCAGCTTGTTATACAGGTTGTTACAGATAATGCTGCTCCCAATGTTGTTGCTGCTAATTTGTTGCGCATCACTTACCCTAGAATCTTTTGGACACCATGTGTAGCACATTGTATAGACCTCATGCTTGACGCTCTTGGCGGTTTGAGCGAAATTTTAGGTGCAGTGAAGAAGGTAAAGTCAGTTACGAAGTTCATTTATAGCTATATTCTCACCTTCAGCATGATGCGTAGATTTACACAGAAGAATGAGAATGTGGGGCTTGGGGTCACGAGATTTGCGACCTGGTACTTATGCCTAGATAGCATACATTTGAGAAGAGTCCAATTGAGACAATTGTTTACCTTGGATGAGTTGAGAGCATGCAAATAGTCCAAGGATCAGGTTGGGAAGAAGGTGAGAGATATTATCCTTTCTAAGGCTTTTTGACGAGGGGTGAAGGGCGCTCTTAAGGTATTTTTTCTCTTGTCAAAGTCCTTCGCATGGTTGATAGTGACAAGGCTTCTATGGGCTACATATATGAGGCTACAGAAAGATGCAAGAGGGAGATAGCCCAAAATTTAGATGATGACGAGAGCCGCTATAAGCATGATAATGATGAGAGCCGCATCGGCCATTGCATGCAGCTGGTAATTATTTGAACCCAGCTTTTTATTATATTGATAGGGATATACACACAAATGACACAATTATGACTGGATTTAATAAGTGTGTAGATCCTTATCTGGATATCCAGGATATTATATGTGATGATGAGCTGATAAATTACAAGTGCGCATTAAAGTCTTTTGGGAGTCCAATGGCGATGAGGCAAAGGACCAAAATTGATCCAAGTAATAATATTCTTAAGTTCAGCAAGTTCAAGGAATCAATTTTCATTTCTATAATTCTATTATTTATTTATTTTATATCTTTGCAGCCAATTTGTGGAGCCAACATGGGCGAGTACTCCAAATTTGCAAAAGTTGGCCATTTGGATCTTAAAAAAGTTGTTAGCAGAATTGGAGTACTTTTGAGAGGGTAATTTGTATTAGTAATTTAGTACTTTAGTAATTATTTTGTAATATTACTATTATATATTTAATTATTTATATTAATTAGTTTGATTTGATTTTGTTAGATTCATACAAAGAAAAGGAACAAGCTTGAAACAAAGAGGTTCCATGACCTAGTCTATGTCAAGTATAATCGATTCTTAAAGGACAAGTTTGCTAAGCGAGACCCCCTCAAATCAAAAAATATAGACAATGCTATGGAGTGGTTAGTCGATGATGATGAGGTCGAGGAGCATGAAGGATTGACATAGGACATGATCATGAATGCCTCAAGGATATCAGCCGACCCTCCTGAAGCCACTAGATCTTCTTCATAGAGGACGAGGGTGGAGGAAGCAAAGGCCGATTCAGAAGAGATAGAGGTGGACGACCATTATGTCGAGGAGGGAGATGATGACAATGATGATGGCATCGAGTCCGATGCATATGATGCAGATGCAATTAACCCTACTTTTTCTGATGATGAATGATGATTGAAGATTCTTTTGAGTCTTCAAGTAACCCTACTTTTTCTGATAATGAATAATGAATGATGATTGAAGATTCTTTTGTGTCTTCGAGTATTTCTTTCATTTTTGTTTTCCTCCTCTTGGTTGTATATTGTGGATTTGTGGTTCCATTGGTTTGGTAGCTTTGGTAATTTTGTTAGTAAATTTTAAGTTCTAACTATGTGTGGACTATCAGACTACAGATAATTGGATATGGACTTATGAATATGGTCTTATGGAGTATGGAGGAGTGTGTGCTATGTGTTGTGTACTCATTGTTCGCAAAATCGCCCGATCTAACCGCTAACTGCCAGGTTTCGATTTTAGGCGGTGAGGGTGAACAACCAGTATTTAAAAAAAAAATTCAAAAAAATATATATAAATTCTCAAAAATAAGGAATTTGATTTGTAATGCATTTTTAAATATTCTTTACATTATGGTAAAGATTAAAAATTGTTTTGGTCATTAATACTCACTTTATAGTTTTCTATCTTTTTTAGAAAATTTTTAAAATAGCTCTTGGAAAATATAAAATGGGTTAAAATCCATTTTTTTCATTAATTTTCAACTTCATTTGAATGTGTTTTGTTTTAATCATTATTTATATGTTTTTAATATTTTAGAAGTTTTTTTTTGTATTCTTTTTTCAACACTTTTTTGACCGCCCAGGACTTGCCAGGTTAGAGCGGTTGAATCGGCCGGTTTACCGATTAGGCCGGTTAAACCGCTTTCAGATCCATGTCCGGTTAACCGTTCCGATTCGATTTTGCAAACACTGTGTGTACTATAATTTGGATGTGCCCTTTTATACAATTATACTTATATTGTTAAACTATGGAGCCATTTTTCTTGTTACTAGGTCGCTCAGGTTCTGAGCGCCCGCCTGGGCACCTGCTTAAGCATTGGGCGGCCTGGACCCCCCAGGTCGCCTAGGACCCGCCTAACGCTTTTTGAAACACTATACAATATTGCCTTTATTTAGAGACATAAGACAAATAAGGGCTGAACAAAAGATAAATCACAGTTATGTCCATCAAATACAATAAAGCTTATTCTTTTTATTTCAAACATTCCCCCTCAAGTAGGTGCATAGATATCCATCATGCCCAGCTTGCTTGTGATATCATCTAATATGTCACGTCCAACGGCTTCGATGAAGATATATGCAAGTCGATCTTTAGACCTCACATAAGGCTTCTGAATGATCTTAGCAGCTACCTTCTCTCTAATAAAGTGACAATCTACTTCAATGTATTTAGTCCTTTCATGAAAAACAGGATTTTCTGCAATACGAATGGTTGCTTCATTGTCACAATATAGAGTCATGGGAAGCTTAACTCTAACACTGAAATCAAAAAGAATGCTTGTGATCCACATTACTTCACATGTACCATGAGCCATTATTTTAAATTTTCCTTCAGCACTTGATCTTGCCACCACATTTTGCTTCTTGCTTTTCCAAGTAATCAGGATTCCCAAAACGACGGTACAATAGCCAGTTGTGGATCTTTTATCAGTTTGGTAACCAACCCAATCAGCATCTGTGTAAACTGCAACACCAAGATGTCCTTGATTTGAGAAAAATATCTCTTTTCCTAGTGCAGACTTGAGATATTTTAATATGTTGTACACAGCATCGAGGTTGGTTTTACGTGGTGCATGCATAACTTGGCTGACCACGCTAACCGCATAAGAAATGTTTGGTAGAGTGATTGTGAAATATATAAGCTTGCTCACTATTCGTTGAAACTAATTAGGATCTTTGACTAGCTCTCCCCTTTCTCCATGAAGTTTATGATTGACTTTATAGGAGTATCTACAGGTCTAGATCTCAACATCCCCATTTGTTGTAACAAGTCAAACACATATTTTCTGATAGATGAGTATCCCCTTTCTTTGATCTCGCCACTTCAATTCCCAAAAAATACTTAAGGGGTCCTAAATCTTTGATATCAAACACCTTGCTCATATAAGACTTAAGATCCTCAATGCCCTTCAAATTATCCTCTGTCAAAACAATATCATCAACATATTGGGTAGTAATTCCAACAGTATCATTCTTCACAAAGAGTGCATGACCAGCTTAACTCCTTTTCAACCTAAATTTCAATGGTGCCTCAATAAAAATTTTAAACCATGCTCTAGGAGACTATTTAAGTTCATACATTGCGTTTTTGAACTTGCAAACCTTTCCTGCCTCCCCCCTTAATCCGAAAACTAAAAGGCATGGTCTTACATATTTCTTCTCTGATGTCTCTATATGAGAATGCATTCTTAACATCTAGCTGATGGAGTGGCCACAATTTATTCACGGCTAGTGAAAGAAGGATCCTCAAAGTGTTCAACTTGACCACCGGCGTGAATGTGTTGGTAATCTATACCAGGAGTCTAGGTGAAACCTTTTGCAACCAATCTTGCTTCGTACCTTTCAATGGTACCATTAGTTTTGTATTTTATAGTGAATATCCACTGACATCCTATGACCTTCTTCCCTTGAGGAAGGTTAGTGATTTACGGCACATTATTTTGCTGAAGTGCACGCATCTCGTCACCCATGACAGCTTTCCATTGAGGTTGTGAAAGTTATTTTGCAACACTGGAAGATACTCTAATATAAGACAAAGCAGATATGAAGGCACGATGAGAGGGAGACACAAAATTGTAGAATATGAAGTTTCCTATTGGATGTTGAGTGCAAGAATGTGTACCCTTGAGAATAGCCATAGGTAAGTCCAAATTAGGACTATCTAAGAGGGTGAAAGAGTAACCTAGGTCAAGAACAGTTTCTGATTACGGATTAGCATTCGAGGTATGGTTGCTTAGAACTTCGGGTTGTACCATTTTCTTCCTCCTGGTATGTGTATTCAACTTCTTCTCAGAATGCACACTATTCCTTTCAGAGAAACCACTTTCTTTAGATAAAATTGGTGTGGGAATAGGAAGGGAACAATTGATGCGCTCCCTTTACTAAACTGTATCTTATTCTCCCTCTGAAGAGAGAACTCATGACCTGTAGAGGACAAGTATGGAACATATTCAAAGAAAGTAAACATCCATGGAGACATAGCCGACCTTAGTAATAGGATCATAACACTTGTACCACTTTTGATGAGATGGATAACCCAAAAAATTACATTTGGCAGCTTTATCATCAAGCTTGTCCCCCTTTGGACCAATGATGTGGACAAAACATACACAACCAAACACCTTGGAAGGTACGAGGAACAAGGGAAAGTTGGGATGAACAATTTCAGCAGGAGATTTTCCCTCAAGAACACAAGAGGGCTTGCGGTTTATTAAAAAAGCAGCAGTAAGAACTGCTTCAGACCAAAAAAAAATTTGGCACTTTCATTCCCAGTAAAAGAGCTTGGCTTTTTTTTTTGGGTGAGTAAAAGTGGTGAGTCAGTGGGGATTTGGGCCCCTACCCTTTGGTGAGAATGGAGTCAGAGACCTCATCATGGGGCTCGGCAATACTACCGCCAAGGCCCAATGCCATTCTCGTAAAAGAGCTTGGCTGACTTCCAACAAGTGCATGCTTTTTTTCTCAGCTATACCATTCTGCTGAGGTGCATATGGACACATTGTTTGGAACTCAATCCCTTGATTAATAAGATAATCTCTTAGTTTGCTTGACACATATTCATCCCCATTGTCAGACCGCAAGTCTTTAATTTGAATCATATTGAGTTTTAACCATTTTGTGATAGACATGGAATAGATTTGCAACTTCATCTTTATCTTTCATTAGATAAACAGTTGTAAATCTAGAACAATCATCCACATATTTAACAAAGAAACGAAATCCAAACACAGATGCAACTGGTGAAGGACCCCACACATCAGAGGTGTATAAGAGAGAAAGGAACATCACTCTTTTTATTAATATTGACAGGAAATGAAGTACTACAATCTTTTGACAACTCACAAATGTCACATTCCAATTGAACTTGACCTAGAGACTCAAACAATTTAGGAACTAAAGAACACAAAGTAAAAGACAATGCATGACCAAGTCGGGTGTGCCACAAATACAACCTCGTTTTATCAAAAATTGAAGATGTTACTGTTGCAGTCAAGGTACAATCAGGAGTCTCCAAAAAGTACAATACCTCCATTCTCACAACCATGCCCAAATGTCTTCCCCATCATCAAGTCCTGGAATACACAGTGTGAAGGGAAAAAGGTTATACTGAAGTTTAGAGTCCTTGTGAAATTACCAACTGACAGGAGATTACTAGAAAGATTGGGTACATGTAAGGTGGATGACAAGTTAACAGGAGTAACATGTATGGCTCCCTTTCCCTTGATTGGAATAAGAGAACCACCTGTTGTTTTAACTAATTCACGAATAGAACAAAGGATATAAGAGAAGAAAAAATCAGTCATGCAAGTCATATGTTTAGTTGCTCCAGAATCAATAACTCAAGGGGTTTCAGAGCTATTTATAGAGATACGATGCACGCTGATGTAGATATACTTGATTATACAATATGAGACTTAGAGGAGGAAGAAGAGTCTTGAATGGAAGCCTACTGCTTGAGATCCACGAGCTCTCTCTTAGGAATAGTCACCAACTGTTCTTGAGGTTCAAAGGACATGGTAGCTTGCTGCCTCTGAGTAACTGGGGCAATACTTTCACTGATTGTTGCTGAATTTTCCCTTGGAAAGTTTCTCCTTGGGCGTCCAACCAGATCCCAACATGTTTATCTTGTGTGTTGAGTCTCCCACAGTGGGTGCACTCTAATCTGTCCTTCTCATCAGCTGTGGGATTTCCACGACCACATCCACCACCTCGGCCTCCAACATGGCTCCCAAAACATCCTCCACCTATATTACCACTAAAACATGGGAATAGGGCAGATATTTTAGTGTCACCCATAAGCACTGCCATTATCTTGCGTCGAGTTTCTTCACACTGAAGAAAGGAGAAAACAGTACCAAGTGATGGCAACGTCTCACAACCGAGAACATTTTCCCTAAATGTTGCATACTCTCCATTAACTAGCCTCAAAAAAGATAACAAATCTTCCTTTGTTCCAATCTCTCTCTCTGTTCCTTTGCACAAAAAGAACACCATCTCGGCTGATGCTCAGTTAATTTATCCCAAAGACCGTATAGATGAGCATAATAGTCTCCCAATGACAAGTCACATGTTTAAAATCATTGATTTGCTACTCCAATTCATAAACCCCAGCAATATTTTTCTTTTAGGAAAAGGACTCAGAGACTGCCTCCAATAATTCCTTTTAAGGTATTGCAATTCATAAAGGATCGACTCATATTGCTTAGAAAATAGTATCCAATTCATAATAGCGATATCTTCAACCTCCCAGACTACATATTAGCATACTTTAGGTCAGGTTTTTCCACACTGCGGTCAATGTATCCCAATTTTTTCTTTTTACCCAAAAATAGTCTAATCAACCTTGCCCATTCTAAATAGTTATTCCATCAAATCTAACTGTGGTGATTTGGGGTCCAAATGACTCCATATTTGATGCTTATAGATACATTCTCTACTGTAGTTAAGATCTAGTTACATCTCAGATATTACTCAATAATTGAGATCAAGTTACATCGTTTGATCTCTTCAAATAAAAGGTTTTACAGATCTGGTTACACTCTCATATCTAATTACACCCCTTTTTTTCCAGAAAAAAATCAAAACAAGCACTAACAATACTTCTTTGATTGAGACATACAAACCTCAATCCATCCAACTAGTAGGTTTTGAATAAATATTTAATTGGCATCCAAAATCATAAAAAAATAATTTTAAAAAAATCACCTCTATTGGCACAGATACTACTAAAAACAAAAATTGAATTTTAGGGCATAATGATGTCATCTAACCCAAAGGATGATGTCAGCGCTAAACAAGTTCCTATGCACCGTTTTGAAGATCGACCCCTGCTACAGTAATGTACTACAGTACCGTACTATAGTAACGTGCTATTGTACCATCCTTACTGATCGTCAGGCTCTGCTACCTAGTTCAAATTGAACTAGAGAAAAAAACAGTTTGGTAGGATCTATAGAGAGAAAAGAAAATAAAGATGATGAAAAAGAAAGGAGAGAGAGACGTATGACAGATAGAGAGCTAGAGAGGGAGAGTGAGTAGCTTTGGGATCACTGTGACCTCTACCCCTCTTATAACATTAAATAATAACCCTAACTACAACTTCTGGACAATATAACTCTTATTTAGAGATATAAGACAAATAAAGACTAAACAAAAGATAAATGACAGTTTTGTCCATCAAATACAATAAAGCTTACTCTTTTTATTTCCAACACACACTTGATGGAGAGCCCCTCCTCAAGTGGGGAGAAACGGGACGAAACAACAAAATTGTCTCCAAACAATTGTATCTTCCCTGCTTTTACTAAAAAAATTCTCTGACAAGATGGCAAGTTGCATATATAAAGTGGAGATATTGCTCTAATACCAATTTTAGAAAATGTGGCCTAGTATGTTCTTTTTAAGGAACTCCAATAGTGGTTTTCTAAAGCCACACTAGTTTATATGCAAAATCCCATGTGCTTCAAGCAATGCCAGATACTTGCATCTAATTTGCACAATAATGGGATGAAAACCAAGAGAAAGAACCCATTAGTATTAGAGAGAAAACCCTATGGTGATCGCATTGCAAGCAATCCTTCTGAAAATGCTTTTAACATTATGGGTCTGTAAATTTTATTTCTTTCTAACTGTTGTTTCAACAAATATAAAGGATCGCATTTGCTGATGCCCATTTAATGAGTCATCGAAAGTGTAACGACAATTAGCACCTAACATCGGGTTTATAGCTAGGTCATAGCTTGTTGATACCACCAAGCTGCCCTCACAATAGTTAAGGCAACAATTATGCTTGTGGAACTCAATCCCGTAGACAATTATCTAGAGACTTGGATGGTCTAAGGAATTCTTGGATGGTCTAAGGAATTCTCTATAGAAAGAGATTAACACATCAAGCACTCAAAACTATAATAAAACAAAAAAAGAAACACCAAAGTGATTCACCAAAGAATACTCAGCTTGGGCCCATCACTGACAGGTTTGGTTTATTGAATTCAAAACAATGCCTTCAGTCCCTTGTGTGATTTAAGAATAGATTTGACCAAGCATTGTCATTCAATATTTTACTTTTGTTTATTGTGTCATTCTTTATTTATATTTACGACCTACATTACAATCAGATAATAGAAAATATTTGGTAAACAACTAATCCACCCATAAAATGCCAAGAAACCATTTTGTTTATTGTAGCCGAGAATACTGCTCTCGAGTATCTAGTTAAGAGAGACAATATTAAAGTTTACAAGAGGAACCGTAGAAAGGCAAATTAATCATTAAGTCTATCCTTTATGTCTTTTATTTATTTCTTGAGTCATTTTATTTACTTGGGGACAGAGTAGTAATTTCTAGACTCTTTTATGTCTTTTTATTCACTTAAAGTCTTTTATAATAAATGGCCACGATTAGATTAAATGGAAGGCCAGGAATACGTATTGTTTAGGGTTTTTTTATACAAGGATGTCATCATCATCAAAAGCTTTTTCCCAACTATTGAGGGTCGACTACACGAATTTTGGTCCACCATTCTGCTCTATCAAGGACCTCAATAAGGTCATAAGCTCCAATATCTTTTCTCATTACTTCCAACCATGTCCTTTTCGGCCTGCCCCTTACCCTATTTTAGTCTTCCACTTGAACTAACTCACACCTCCTAACAAGTGTTGTATTGGGTTTACGTTGCACATGGCCAGCCCACCTAAGTCTACTTTCTCTCATCTTATCGCCCATTGGTGCAGCACCTAAGTTCTCCTGAATATCTTCATTTTGAATTCTATCCCTTCTTGTCTTGCCACTCAACCATCTCAACATCCTCATCTCAGCTATACTCATCCTATTGGTATGTTGTTTCTTGACCACCCAACATTTTATTCCATAAAGCAAAGTTGGTTTCACAGTTGTCCTATAGAACTTACCCTTCAGCTTCATTGGTATGCAAGGATCACATAAAACTCTGGTGGCACATCTCCACTTCACCCAGCCAGCTCTAATTCTGTGTGACATCTTTTTCAATCTCTCCATTTTCCTGGATCATCAACTCAAGCTATCGAAAGTGCACTTTGTTTAGTATTTCTTATACAAGGGATGTACTTAAGCATAATGGATAATCTTGTTATGGACTTTTATTCAAACCCTAGAGTAGCAAGTGCTCCTTTTATCTTTGATTTGAATCTTTCTCTAAGCTCTGCTCTTCCCTACCTTCTTCTTTGCTAAACCTTAGCCCCAAACTACTATGTCCGCGCTAGGTTGGTATCAAAGCCCAACAATCAGTACAGACAGTACTATAGTACAATACTGAAGCAAGTTATTGTAGTACAGTACTACTGCATCGATTTTTGTGCCGTAGATCAACAACCATGCCTCCACGTAAAGGAACAAGAGGAAAAGCGGCAACTGTAGAATCTTTTGATACTAGTTCACAAGAAGGGATTGCAAATTTGAAGAGATTGGTTGACACCCTAGCTCTGCACAGATGGAGGACCTATTTCAGGAGTATGAGATCGAGGCAAATGACAAATCCATAAATCCCTTCCATGATCAAGCTCTAAGGAGAGGTAGTAGATCATACGGATAAGGATAGTAGGAGGCGGAAAACAATCTCAAGGTTGAGATCCCGGAGTGTTATGGAAGTCTATCCAAGGACAAGCATGGAGAAACTTTGTTCTCATCAAATGGTTGTCAAATTCAGCACGTTGTGGATTGGGACTCACCACCAGTCTTTGACAAGTACCTGGATGAAGATTTGGGTGTTGAGAAAGAAGTGGGTTGCTCATGGCTTTAATGGTGATCCAATCCATAAAGAGTATCAAGAAGAAGATCCTACCATTGGAGACGATTATGTGAATGCACTTGTTCTTGATGAAAAGCAGGATGGATGTCAAGGAGCCGTTACCAAAATATTGGAGATAACTAGTTTCTCAGTTCCCAGAGAAAGTAGCAAGGAGAATGGGGTTGATGGAATGACAATGTTCTTCTTGGAGTTTTACTTGAATATGGAGTATCATGTGAGGTACACCCCAAGGGTTTAGTGACATTTTCCTATGAGGGTTTTGTAAGTTAGTTCAATATAGAAGGTGGTCATCAAATGGGCACTTATGTGACTCCTGATGTTGGAGTTCAGCTTCAACCATTATTTCATTTTGAGTGGAGAACCTCTATATCTAATCACAAAGCGACGAATTGAAGAAAATCACGGGGATAATGCATCTTTAATTTTGAGCCACTTCAAACTTTATGGTAGGGTATTCTCTAATGTGTTCAGGACCAAGTGTGTTGTGTTTATGAACTACAATTATAGCAATTCCCAATGGGCTCAAAACGTGGTTAATCTAATGTCCATGGGAAATGCAATAAAATGACACACCTTGATCTCAAGTCTCATCAAGCTAGAACCGCTTAAAATTTTGAAGAAGATTAATAACAATGGCTACAAATTAAAGCTTCTTAGTCACCTTCGCACTTCTGATGTTATTATTATCAAGCATCCCATTCCATATCGTGGTGATACCTCAAACGATGAGCTGTCGTATTCGAGGGAAAATTCTTTCAAGGAAGGTGGACTGATGCAAGCCAGAATACTGCTCTTGAGTATCTTGATAAGAGAGACAAGCTTAAAGTTTACAAGAGGAACCGCAAAAGGGAAAATTATTCATAGTCTATCCTTCTATCCTTTTATTTATCTCAAGTCATTTTATTTATTTAGGGGCATACGTAGTAATTTCTAGAGTCTTTTATATCTTTTTTATTCATTTAAATACCTTTATAATAAATAACCATGATTGGATTAAATGGATGATCAGGATTAAGGCTTGTTTAGGGTTTTATTATATAAGAGATGTACTCAAGCATAATGGATGATCTTGTTATGGACTTGTATCAACCCTAGAGCAGCAAGTGCTCCTTCTATTATTTCTAGTTTTTGAATCTTTCTTTAACTTTGGATCTTCCCTATCGTCTTCTTCGCTAAACCCTAGCTCCAAGCTACTACATCTGTGCCAATTTGTTAAGTGCTCCCATGAGACCCATGACTTAAAATTTATAAAATAAAATGGAAGTTATAATTACAAGATATTTAAATTTTGCAAAAATAGAATATAGGTCGTGAAGGCAGTCTGGGAGATACATAAGGAAACAGCGTCACCCAAGGTATTTCATGTTATAAACACAATGAATCAGTTTGCTATTAAATTTCTTGGCTAAAATAAAGAAGAGCTCTCAAAAGCTCCGATTTATAAAAGAGAAAGAATCTTATGCTAAACATGAGAGAAAAATTTCCAATTTACCTCTTCTTTCAAGTTGTCCAGGTTGTCCCAATAGCCCTTTGGTTTGCGGTGTTTGTAGGCAAGAGAGAGATTCATAAGAGAAGCTATTTTTCGGAAACCACCCATCCGTGTGACTGCCTTCTCCAGATCCACCCTTCCATGCAATCGGAGTTGTTTCCTCATTGGCATATAACCGTCCTGGCCATATTCTGAAATGAATTTCAGAAGTTCAGATTTTAAAATCTCTATGTCTCTTTGAAGCCCAGGAACTTTGGGTCTTGGTGTTGATCGAGTCTGAGCATCACGGCTTGATGCCTTACCCTCTCCTCTGCTCTCTTTCACAAGCAAAGGACTGCTAGATGGAGTGGGGCTGCTTCCAACTTTAAGTTGTTCCACAACTGATTCCAAGCGCATAGATTTAGCCATCTCCTCTACTTCAACACGATCACGGATAGCACATAAGTTTGATGGAAGGTCTTCATATATTACCTGGGATGAAACACTCCCAATGTAAGTGGAACACCCATTTCGGAAAGTTTGCATTGTTTTTCAAATGAAAGTCTACAACAACATCTTCTCTTTCTACAGTTCGCTACAATTTCTAATCTGCGTTGCAACAAAAAATTATAGAATACAATGTAAAAGACAGCAAAGTACACGCTAAAATCCAAGAACTCGGACCATGACACTCATCTGAAAGATAGTAAAACTACAGGGTCGTTTGGATACCTGAAAATATATTGTCTGTGAAATATATTACTGGCGTAATACATTACTGCATAATACATTACCTGCAAATGTATTGTTACTGTTTGGGTAGTATTTAGATGAAACCTGAGAAATACATTGCTATTGTTTGGCTATGTCACGAAGAAACATGGGAAATGCATTACCAACATTTTACCAGCACTTGCTTATAAACTATCATTTCTTTCTTTTTTGTCACAAAATTCCACTGAAATGAGGAATTGAAGTCATCGTCACAGCATTCCAAAAATATTTTCTAACAATAGCATCATCACCATTCCAAAAAGATTTTCTACTAATAACTTGTACCATTCTAAAGTCATCATGACACCATTTCTTACTTATTTTGCATGCCTTTGGCACTTACATGAAACAGTGTTTCAAAAAGTAGACCACTCAGCGCTTGGGCGGCCGCCTAGGCAGTTCTGGGGTCCTGGGTGCATCACCCAGGCTAGGCGCCCAAAAAAAAGCGAATATCCTTGAGCACCCGCCTAGGCACCTGGGAACCCGCCTAGGCGGCCGCCCAGGGCCTACGGCCCGCCCATGGGTGAAAATGCCCCTCGTTGAGGGTATTTTTTAGTCATTTTTTTTTAATACTAAAGGTGCAAAATTGTGGGTTTTAGGTTCATTTGAAACATAAAACCATTAGAGCCTATTTTAGAAAGAGAAAAGAAAAAAAAAAAAAAATTCTACTGGACTGCCCAGGTTTTGGGCGCCTGCCTAAGAGCTAGGCAGCATGGATCCCCCGACCGCCTAGGTGCCGCCCAGCGCTTTTTGAAACACTGACATTAAATCACATGTCTTCTAACATGATTAGACTTTGGTTTCAACATGATAAGTCATTGGAATAATATGCTTGGAATAACATGATTTTATTGTGATAAGCCTTATTTTTATTTATTTTTTATAGAAGTCTTTCAAATGTTTCTTTATATAATTTCAAATAAACAATAAATTTATGATACCAAATTCAAAATCTTTATGATAGTTAAAAAATGGGAAGAAGTTGATTAGTAAACTAGAAGGTTGGGTAATTGCAGTAGAAAATTTTGAGGCATTGGAGGAGACTAAAGAGGTATCTTATTTCAATTGAGCATTTACTAATCTCTTATGATGATTATGTTGTGTGAAATTTTTTATTATGATTGTGTTGTGTAATTTCTTATTGATTACCAATTATTATTTTTATTATTTTTGTTTTTATATAAGAACTGATGGCTTCAGATGAGGACTACAACCCAAATTGGGAATAGAGGGATGCAAAAATGGATGTGCGCATGAGTGTAGAAATGGATGTTCGCAATATCTGCAAATACTTATAAGTGGAGTTTAGAGAGAGAAAATAGAAATAGATGGGCACTGGAGAGAGAGAGAATGTCGATAATGGATGGGCACAAGAGAGAGAGAAGTTTAGAGAGAGAAAGTAGTAATGGATGCGCGCAGGAGAGAGGGAGAATGGATGGGCACAGAACAGAGGGAGAATCGCAGGAGATAGAGGATTATTTTCTGGATAAGAGACGCGCGTAGTTAGATTACCCGTTAAGCGCGTAATGGATTTCATAGCCATTCTGTGCGTAATAGATTTCTGTATTTTGGGGAAATCTTGTGTAATTTATTTCCATTTTCTTACGATTGAAGTGTACCCAAACATGGTAAATCTCATATTTCCTTGTAATATGTTCCCTATAATAGATTTCAGGTACCCAAATGGCCCCTACGAGAAGAAAAATACAAGGTAAATGTCTTCAGTGACAACAGGTTAAACAAAAATTTGGTTTAAGAAACATGTCATTGAACTTGAATTTGGGCAACATTGTCAGAAACTATACACATCATGGTGATAAACATATTCAAATGAATGTGCACGTCGTCGTCATCAACATTATCCAAGCCTTATCTCAACTATTGGGGGTCAGCTATTGAAATGAATGTGCAAGTATGAAATTTTAATGCAGACGAATTACTAAGTATTGCCATGAAGAGCGAGGTAAGTGATTTTCGGATCCTTATACCTCTTCCACAATAGCCTCTGACAGAAAAGAATTTTTGTGCATTTTTGACTCAACAATATACTTGAGTAGCGTATGTTGATTTCCAAGCTTCTCTAAAAGCCATTTGCCCTTAAAAGAGTCGAAGTCCCCTTCAACCTGCTCAAAAGTAATTTCATGTTCATGTTGTTCACATAAATCTAAGACAACGCGTGCATGAAGGACCATGTATAAAAGGCCCTTGCAGCCTTCCTGCAAATGGACACACAACAACAAATTAATGCATGGCCCAAGTAAAGGATTATAGAAGCTTGGTCAAAATAGGTATGAATGTACATGACAAGATAAATATTTTCAATTAACAAGACACAATACATGATATATACATATATATATATATATATATATATATATATATATATAAGAAGTGATCTTATGCAACGGTTGTATCATAGTATAATGCAACCACATTTCTAGAAAACCATGTTTGTGGTATTTGTACGACCCCAAAATTTTGCACACACACTCTCTTCATCTCAACAATCAATCCCAAAAAAAAGAAATTCAATTTGAACACTAGTTATGGTCAAAATGAGTCCCCTCCAACAACGAATCCAGACCATTCATTTGGTGAATTTCAAGATCTTAACATTACAAACACAAAAT
>NW_006499159.1:3220691-3270472 GCF_000471905.2 Amborella trichopoda
AACCTTATACTATAGAAGTAAGGTGCACCTCAAAATTCAATAGCAAGAGTGTCCCGGAATTGAAAAACCTTCTAATTGATCATCTCTACCTCGAGATATATGGATATAAAGAGAAAAAAAAGAATTTTAAGTCTTAAAATAGTACATCTTGTAGCAAGTTATATGGAACATCTATTTTGAAGATTTTTATGTGTTAATAAATGTACTCGATTTGGAATTTTAAATTTCATAATTACGATTAAACATAGATTTTCAAGCAACCTTAAGGTTTCCAACACCGAAACTACATCTTCCGGCAAAATTTAGAGGTAAGCCTTACTTGTATAGTAATGGTGGTATATAGACATGCACAAAGAATAAAGTAGATACAAACAAAGCAAGAAAGATGACATGGATAACATAGACACATAACACCAGCATACATGGACACTTCTCTGTAGATTTGAGATGCAGTGTGTTGCATTAAAAGCTTTGACAATAGGCTCCAAGCCAAAATCTTGATAGAGATCTGAGAGAGGTTGGTAAAAAAAGAGGACACGGATTGCAGGAAATGAAGGGGCAATAGGGTGGGTTCGCTGCACTTGCTCCCTAGAGTGACCCAAAAGTATAATTTAACCTAGGTAGAAGTTATGACAGAAGAGTAAAAAATGAGTGTGAAATGGATCATTTCTGGTCAAATCATCCTTGAAAGGGACTCAAGGAGGGGGAAGGAGAGGGGGTGGGGTGGTTGGGTTTGGAGGGTGAGGGGAAGGGCAGAAGGAGGAGGGAGAGAGGTCTACAGATTGCCTCATTCGGTGCATCTAGTACTTATCGACTCTGGTAAGTTGACTTGGACTCACCATAACCAACACACTAATCCTCGAAACCCCCCAACTCGGGGATATATTTAATCATTTTATAACTAACTATAATTGATTTTTTACTGACTAAATCAGTTATAATTATGCTTAATTTTGTCTATACTTCTTTTTTTATTTTTTTTATTTTCTATTTTTTAGATTTTCTCTTTTTTCTTTTATTTTTTTTGAGAAAATGATCTTCAAGAAGTTTTCTGTCTGCTCTATTCTTTGAAACGTTTTTTCTCATCTTTTACATATTTCAGGTTGTTTATCATTTTTTAGGTTTTTTCCTATTTTCACCCATTTTCAGGATTTTTTTCCTTTTTTTTTGGTTCTTTGGCAGGATCAAGCAGACTCGGGCATGTAGACTTGGACTCACCATAGTCACGCGACTGCCTAGGACCCAAGTTTGATGACCGAGCCATGTTTTCAATCACAGGGTGCATCCAAGTGCTGACTCAATTCCTATTAACTAGAAGGCTGGCCCCCTTGTATTATGTTCTCACAACAAGCGTCTCCAATGGCATGGATGCCACTCCCCATATGACTGCTTATGCTGGGAAGTAGAGGAAACCATGGATCACCTCCTTTTCTTTCCTTAAGCAATAAGCATATATGACTGAAGCATCTTTCTTCTATCTTTTTTTTACGATTGATGAATTTAAGTACCTTTCTTAGGGATTATATACTATGATGCATGTACCAAGAGCCATACACAACAATATGATGCATATCATCCCACCTTCCACACCCAACAAAAAATAGTGAAGTTGATCCATTCTTTGGTTGGTTAGACGATAACAGACTTGAGTGCAAGCCCAGGTCATGTCCACCACCTATTGTTAAGCAAAGATGAAGGTGATGACATGTATAATGCAGTTGATACGATACATATATCATAGTCTGCTTTCCTTTTCTTGAACCAATTTGAGTTGATGACTTAGACCTACAATGGAAGAAGGAAGTGCAGATCTCCAGGCCCCAGATGAAAATTAGATCCCCTTGGGATAAGTCACCTAAGTTTAGATTAATACTCAATGCTAAAAATTGGCTCCTAGTAAAACAAGAAGCCATTCAAAGTGCGTGAACAGACTAGATAGGGGTCTTGGTTCATGTGACCTGTAAGATTTGTATGTAGATAGCACTTTTAATAGCCCTTAAGATCTTCAAAAACTCTTTTTCTCAGACCCAAGCAAATCGGAAAATCACAACATTGTAGAAATCTGGTCAGCAGTTGATCACATGGTGGGCATCGTACAGAGTCAACAGATCAAGACGTTCACGTAGTCAGAACCAACTTCAAGGAAATTCTCTTGCATTGGCCAGCCAAAGTATCAGCAAATACAGTTGCATTCCTATAGAGCGTAGAGGACAATTGGGGTTAGCCGGTCCTTCCTACCATGCATGAAAGAGGATATTCATGGCTGAAATTGTTCTAGCCATGATTTCTGGTGAGGAAACTAATTGTCTATTGTCACATGATGTCATTCACAGCTGGATATCTTCCATCTCAAATTTGTTCTAAGATAGTTAAATACTGATGGGTGTTTAGGATGCGTCTATTTCGGAAGAAAGAAAAGGTAGAGATTGTAAGGGAAATAGTCATGGTCTACTCAGTTAGAACAGCCTCTATAAAATACACATTTACCAGAAAAACATCTATGCCAAGCATCATCTGCAGGATTCATATGCCAGAATGATTGTAGAGATAAATCTATTTAACTATTCCGATTTCAGCTGAGACCAACTTACAGCATATCCAAGTGCTGAACAAGCATTACAAGTTCCATTTCTCGAAGATTTGCACAAAAAAGAACTGACAATCCATAAAAGGGTAAAATATTTTACTATTCAATTAATATTGAAAGATGCAAAGGGAGGGCACCGCCACATACCTGAAGAATGCGAACCACATTGTTTTCTCGAGATAAAATTCTGCTTATAGCTAAATTTGGAACAAATCTGTCAAAAATGAACCAGAATGAAACTAAATGCCAGCAAAAATAGACATACATGCCCCCAATGATTACAATAAGTCTAAGAAATTTTGAAACGACAATGAAAAGTCTGTGGATACACACACTACATGCGGACGCACCCACATACAAAGTACACAAACACGTGCACACACATACACACACACGCACACACATATATATGCGTGCGTGCACACACATCAAGAACTGGGATTATATCAGGACTCAACAGGCCTAAAATACCACTATGATCGAGGTAAATATGATAACGAAATAAGTGCTATTATTACGTGGACAAATATATGCATTAAACAATACAGGTAGTACACAACACTCTCCCTAAAGATGAAAAATGAAGATCATTTCACTCCCATCCTGCTTATAACTTAAAAATTCTCTCCTAAGTTTTCGTCCTGGTAACTGGGGGTCTGAATTTCTGAAACATTGTGTCTGAAATGTCAAAGTGCACTATTATTGCCAAAATACAACTCCATGGGCTAATATCCAAAAATATCAAGTCCTTCAACTATGTACTTTAATGACTAAGGTGCTGTAGATGCCATTGCATGATTTGCATCTTGTGCAATTGATCCTACAACCGTAGCACACTTTTATTTTTTATACAATTGGATTATCTATAATCAAGATCAATCATCTATGGTCGATCTCCCACATCAAACATTTTTGCGTCCTATCCAATCTGCTTCACCACATTGAAGTATTGGAAAGTAAATAAATACCCAAATACACATATATTTGATAGAAAACACCACGGAATCTCATGCTCTCCCCTATCCATCACAAAATTAATCCAGAGCATGTTGGAAAGGGTCATCTTCCCCTCAAATAGATTCCTTGTAAGGGAGCGCATCCAACTACTGCCACATTCAGTCTTCAAAAAGTACTCAATTACCTTACAATCTCCACAACTAACCACATCCACACCCTTAAAATTGGGCCATCAGGGGATCACCACCATCTACGCTTCTAGATATTGCAATTTCTACCATCCCTTTCGGTAATTCAAGTTCCTCCAAAATCCTCAAACGAAGTACGAACTGCCCTCAAAACTCCGGATATATTATTTCTTCTCTTCCATTTTCCACCCCAAGCATCACTTCCACCATGTAATTCCTGAATAACACTTACTTCCATTAACTATTGAGTATTAGCCCAAATGCTTAGAATGGTAGTTAATTATTGGAAGCTTTAATGGTTTCCATTTTGAACAACATTATGGTGTATTACAGCTTTGAGCAATATCGTAATCAGAATGGAACTTATCTTGACATTCGCATGCCTTACATTGCTGCTTTCATGATACTAATCATAAACCTATGAGCACTTAAAAAAGAAAAAGAAAACCACAAATCCATAAGCATCAACCCAGTAATATTGTAAATGATCCATCGAGATGCATATGAATGAAATAATCATGTTTGAGACCAAGAAAATTCAAATAGGGGTATTAGTTATGGATCACAATCATTCACCCCATCTATCTCTTCTAAGAAAATAACAGAAAAATTTAAATATTTATACAAGTAAAGCAATATGGATCATATATGCTGATTGATTATCATCAAACATTGCAGGGCAACAAGAAAACGCCATGGGGTGCAATCATTATCAACAAACATGAATGACAGAAAATAGCTACGCCTGAAAAATTCTATAAATCACAAAAAAGCAATGCAAAAAGGCCAGGAATCTGCAGAAAATAGCTATAACATTTCTGGGGGAAAAGAATCATTAGTCATGTCAAAATAAAAAGGATGAAAAGAACAAAAGAAAAAGTAAAAAGTATCGCTTACTCAGGCAAAATCTCATAAGCGGTCAAAACATTCCAGACATTACGAACAGGTGCCTTGACAGTAATACTAGCAACAACACTTCGATGAACCCCTCCATTTTCCTTTCAGAAAACAAAAAAGAAAGAAACAGTCAGGTGAGATGCATATGAATATACCTTATATGCTACAAAGTGGTATATCTAGAGGAACAGATAAATATAATGTAATGATGATCTACCAGTAGGTCGTCACATCTACGAAGATGAACTTCATCTACCATGCAAAGCCTATCAAGGCTGCAACATTTTCCATAGACACCCCAACCACTATTCTGTTGGTTGGAATGAGAAGCTGACAAAGGAATAATACTAGAATCGGTAAAATTTTCCTTCATGTCCTTGGGTGGGGTTGCAACAGTCTCACACAAAGCATCTGATAATTTCATGTCTGAGTCAGCAAAGGTGGCCCCAGAGCCATCACCAATATCCTTGTCATTAATGTGTTCTTTTGGGGATAATCCAGTGCGCATTTCAGCTCTACAAGCTATAGCCAGAAGATTCTTCGGAAGATCAGACCTTATGATTCTCTCAACAAATATGGTCGGGAAATTATATTTGGGTATCACATGGACTTCGTAGGAAAGAACAGCAGTTGAGGGCCTGCCAAGAAAATAAATCTAAAGTTTCTATTAAGAATGAATACATGCTTTTTAGTAAACATGCATATTATTAAATGTATTCACATTATTATGAAAAGATAAAAACATATACACCCTATAATTATCATCTAAAATATCTATTTTCAATTATAAACCAACAACTTGATAATAGGTAATTACATAGGAGATTCAACCAATTGCTCTTTAAAGCAATTCAAATAATATAAATACTGGTCATGCTACTCAAAACAATTTTATAGAATAAAGGGTCAGCATCATCTATCCAGAGCCATGAGACTGACAAAGTTAATAAATTGTGAAATAACTACAAAGGCCACAGATTCCCGAAAGAAACAAAACAGTGCCCTACGAGCCCTGATACATGTTCTGCTTCCAGAAAAGGTTGTGCATATATACCCCAAACAACAGACATGTAAGGTATGAAAACAAATGAAGGGGAAGAGAATATAAATAGCGGATGGAAATGCAAATTCAATATCTTTTCATGGGTATGCAATAATGCAGAAATAAAATTGTAGTTGAACACAAAAGATTAGATATGCAACCTCAGGAACTTTTTGCTTTCAAACCATACTTCTAATTTGTATCTGGAAAAAGTCCCCCAATAGCCAAGTATCTACCACTGAATAAACCATATATCAATACATAGTTGATGGTCACTAATTCCAGAGATCCCACAATGTGCCATGTTTCTATGCCAAGAAAGACCAAGGCTTCGCATCACTAAAGCCCTGAGAAGATGGAAGCTCTGAATACTGTTTACAAACAGGTTTAAAAGCTGGAGGAGGATTTTAAGTTAGGTGATAAGATTTCTGATTCCAAGGTGCATCATTTTGGATGCGGCAGAGCACACAAAATGTTGTTGAAAAGATGGTTCTTCTTTCTGAAGGAAATGGTTCTTGATCCTAACGAGTTCAAGTAAATAGGTTTTCCATCAAAACTAGTTCTTGACTGACATCTTGTTCAAGGTTTAGGGTTTTTACAATGTGGCAATCTATAACTCCTGTGATACACTATACCTGTCACGAACAAATTAATTTTTGGAATTGGAAAATTTTTTACTTTACCCTGGACAAACAAACTAACTTTGAGGTTAGGGAAATCAGAAAACAGAACCAGCAAAGGAGAGGAAGTGTCTGAGCATGTGCAAGCCAGAATAGCTAAATGTTAACAGAACTCCAATGAAATAATATGTAGCGAACCTAGGCCTCGAATATCTATCTTAGCATAATGATATAGATACTCTTTTTCTCTGGAAAGTGAACATTATGTTATAACAACCATCAACTATTATTTCAGCGATAGAGTTTAAGATAAATGCATAAAATATCACATTCACAATAATACTATGATTGTCGATAATTAATTATTAACATGAATGTCTTTCTATGCTTCCACCCAGCTAAGGATGTTTAAGCAGCTACTAATTCTAAACAGTTTGTTGCAAAGGCTTACAAACCTATTTTCTCAGAAAAGATCCAAACCAAATCTAAGAAGGTAATATGATCCTTAGAAATGAAAATTCTGATCACTCCAAGTGAAACTCAACAACTACCATTACTTCTTGAGTAACAGACATTTCTTGCAGAATATAATAAGCATAATATGCATATTAGGAAGACTATGTAAAGAATATTAAGAAAACCAGAATCACGTATCTGGACATAAATAATCTATTAAAACTCCATTACATGGATCATACCTCGAACCAGCTTTGACAGACCACTTCCCCTCAAATTTCTTAAAGTCCCCATCAACCATCGAAAAGTGAAGCTCTTTACCATTTGCCTGAACCAGATGTCAAGTATTAAATATTAAAACAAGTACAATTCCTAGGTTTTTATTAAATATTAAGGGCAATTTCAAAATAAAATAGCCACCAGAAGAAGCAATGAGGCCGTCATCGATGTTAACAATGTCATCCATAGTTACTTTTTTCTATTGGTAACAATGTCATCTGTAACTCATAATCAGATCGAGTAACTAGGAGTGAAATGGTAAGATTGATTTGTTAGGGGTATGTGACTGGGGATGCATCTTGAATTTGGACAGGAATTGGGAAGATAGCTAACAACGGCAGTGTGGTGGTGGCATTCAGAGAGTGGGGGTCCATAAATATTGTTTCATGGTTGTAGTGTATTTCATAGTATAGAACTGCAGGGGTTTTCCACACTGTCCTCTTAGAGAAGATGACCAACCCACTCCCACCTGCACTTCCTAAGTTCATAACTGTAACCAACACTGGTTCCTCTAGTTCCTTCGTAACTTCTTACCTAATCCCACCAAAAAGACAAATATTATAGCAAATATCATAAATTCAAACTCTAACTTCACCTCCATTGCTTTCCAGGTCTCTGGAGCACTTCACCTCCCCCATGTATGTCCTTCCTCATGGATGCCTCTAGAGCCTGTCCAGCCCTGATAGTCAAAATGCTAATGTTATCCACACGGACGAACTTCTACTAGGTCATACAAAATAGATCAGCTCAAGATCGCCCGTCCTAAGCTTTCTCATCTCAAGGTAACATGTGAAGGGGTGGAAAGTGGAAATCACGCAATCTTTATTTCATGCTACAGGAAGGAGAAGCAATTCAATTCACATCTCTGTGTAGCTGGTTTATGAAGCTACCCAAGTTAACAATGTGTTTCGTTCTAGGAATCTCAAATTTTGAGGCTAGTCCCCTATGACCCATAATACGGTATGCAGTTCCTTTCTTGCCAAGTCACTCATAATACGGCAGGAAGAAAAACCTTCCATAGTTTATCAAGAAACTTGTTTGGGAATTCTTTTGGAACCAGTTTGCTATGAGGCTCTGGACGTTGCTGCCAACTATAGTTGCTGTGTTAAACTTCCACTACACGGTTTACCAAAGGTGGCGGGCAAAGCTGCATGAGGTGAACAAGTGCTTAGTGGTCAATGGCTCTCCCTTCCAGATTTTCAATAGTTTGTCATCCTTCGGATGCAAATGTCAAGTTCAGAAAAGGCATTACCTACTACCGATAAATAGTAAAGCTCTTTTATGACCTCCAAAGTAGATGATTGGATTTGATCCCATGATATTGTGGTGTTGGTTGGCAACTCCAAGAACAAAGGTGAGTGGCTGCACAAAAGTTATACCTGGAATTTATGTTGTATTACCACTCTCAAGGCGGCTAATATTTTCTTAAGTCAACTAATGCCTCAAAATGATTGAGAACTCTTAACAACCCATGAATCCTTAGAATGTAAGCCAAAGGGGGTTCTTGATAGGGTTGGTGGGCCATGGAGAAGCCAGGCTGTAGAATTTAATCAGCCCAAAGAAATTCAAAGAACCATAAACCAACCAAACCCATCCCCCCCCCCCCCCCCCAAAAAAAAAACGGAAATTATTGCTGTTGATGTGATATACAGAGCTTCATCCACATAATTTCAAATTTATCAAGTCTAGGTGTCAAAGTTGAATTATCCCTGGGCCCAGGGGAGAGTTAACTCCCACCTCTTTTTGTCATATTGGGAGTGTGCAGCCATGCTTTTTGGTTTTTACTTATAATGATCGCCTGATTCCACCATTTTTGCTATCATGGGAGTGGTAGACCTTATTTCGCGCTGTCTATGAACTATACCTAACATCCAACTTGTTAGATGCCATTCTTTTTCGTAAACTCGCAACACTTACAATTCTACGTAGCACAAGTAAAAATTCCCCAAAAAAAAAGTGTCAAAGGTTAAGGTCGATTCTAAGAAATCCTAAAATATCCCCAATGAATATAAGAATGAATACAATGCCTTTAAGAGACCAGTTTTTGTTAGGAATCAACCAAGAATCACAGTGGAAATATTACTCTTGGAAGAGGAAGGTACTCAATTGGAAGTTCAAATCTTGGATTCTTTCCATCAATCACAAGAGCAGAGGATATTTCACACACAAATGCATCCCTTTCATTATTCTTAAGAGGAAGGTAGTTCATTGGTGCATAGGGGCCTTATAATTGGCAAAATAGATGACCATGGGGAATTTAATACCAGATCATGAGCAATATTATCTTATTCAAGAGTAACATCTCACATCCAAACCCCAAAATAATTAGATAATGCCACTTGTCAATGTAAAAAAGGGAAACAAACAATCAGACATAGGAATTATAACACGGAGGTAATCCAATGGCAATAAAATAAGGGAAATAACCAAAAAAATATCACATTCATATTGCTATCAGATTCAGCAATTGCCAATAAGAATTTTGTTAACAACATAAGTCACCTATTCAAGATGGAATACCAAATGAGAATATACCACAGAAGGTTGAGGAAATAACTGCATCAGGGAATTCTCTAAGGTCAAGAACAACTCGAGCTTCAATATGCCAATATAATGCTCTTTGCATTCCTCTCTGCATTAACCATATTCGCCCTGGATGTGGGCAAGGGATTCTCTCACTGCCAATAATGAAAACCATCAACCAGAATATAGACTAAGAGAACACCATAAGAAATCTAAAAAGCTTCTCAGTGATAACACCATTAACAATAAGGAAAGAAAATTATATCATCTGCTTACCAAATTGTACTTTATTTTGGCAAAAAGGTCCATTTGTTTCAAAATATCAAACAAATTCCCCAAAACAACTCATAATATTAGTGTCAAAAAAGAAAGGGAAAAGTTTATATAGAGCCGAGGCTCTAAACAATCAAATTTGAGCCTACCTGGAAAATTTCACTAGAAGATGTTGTTTTGCTGCCCAAATATCTTCAAATGGATCATCTTGACATCAAGATGCATGGACATGAGAAAAAATTGCATTTCGAGTTTTGGAAATAGTGTATTTTAAAACGCATTTTTTGACCATCAATTTTCAAGATTTTCAAGTTTTCATAGTTCTGTTGATCTACACTATTTTTGAAGCTTTAGACTTTATAAATAAATATATAAATATATTTTAAGGCTTTTACAAAGATTTCCGGTAGTGAAACCACATTTCTCGACACTATTTGAAGGTAGGCTCCAATTTGATTGTTTAGAGCCTAGGCTCTAAACAAACCACACCCAAAAAGAAATAGGTTAGATGATGAACAAGCCAGTGGCAATTGAAAGTTCAAGCAATATAAATGGAGCCTCTATAGCGAGTAAATCATAAAAGATTAATGATAATAGTCATAATAATGCAAACAAAAAACAACATAATCGCAGAACTTCTAAATGATAATATTATTTATTTATTTATGTATTATTGTTATTATTATTTGACCAAGCAAACCATTTATTACTATTATAATAATAATAATAATAATTATTATTATTATTATTATTATTATTATTATTATTATTATTATTATTATCATTATTTATTATTATTATTATTATTATTATTATTATTATTATTATTATTATTATTATTATTATTATTATTATTATTATTATTATTATCACTACTATTACTATTATTATTATTACTATTATTATTATTACTACTATTATTATTTATTCTTATTATTATTACTATTCTTATTATTATTATTCTTATTATTATTACTTTTAGTATTATTTTTATTATTATTATTATTGAATCCTCCGAAACACACACACACACACAGAGGTTGACATTTCTTTCAGTTCTCAGGTGAGCAATAATAACATAAAAATGGGTTTACTTGTATTTACCCTCAAAAATTCACATAAACAAAGCAAATCACAGGGAAAACATATTTTTACATATTTATATAAAATCACCTGCAAACGAGATTGGGGATGAAATCTGCAAGCCTTTCGTAATCAGTGAGCACATTCCAGACTGTCTCCTCATGTGCTTCTATCTCTACCCAGCCTCTTACCCCTCTCTCTCTCCATGAAACCACCTGCACCTCACATTGCACCCGCCCACTCTCCTCTTCTGCAACCTCTCTCCCTCTAGGATTTCCATTTCTGGAGTCTCCATTACCCAAGCTGGAAACCCTGATTCTGCTCCGTAAGTGAGGTGTTTCAGAGGCTAAGGAGAGGTGGTAGCCGTGGAAATTAGGGCAGGCTCTGGAAATGGCATTGGGTGAGAAGGTGTTGAAGAGAGTAGGAGGATTTGAGCTGATCATGGCCATGGGATTCAATTCATTGCTTACCCTGTCTCTACAATTCAGGCTCTCTCTACTCGCACTTTCTTCCCTCTCTGACGCCCTCCCTCTCTCTCATAGTACCCTCTCTCTATTTCTGGTGTTTGGAAAATCACAGTAAAAATATTATCACCAGGGTAATTATGCGGTTTGCATAAAGTTTCAACGTGAAAATGGTTTGAATTAGACCAAGCGCACCTCCAAATTTGATGTAATTTTTGTCTGAGAAATTTTTAGGATTAGTTTGGGGCCACAGTTAGCAAGTTGGGTACTATCAATAAATCGGCCCTCAATAAAAATAAAAATAAATCGTTTTTTTTTTTAAAAGTTCGAAAAAAAAATCAGGTAAAAAATACAGATCGGCAAAAATACTTCATGTAAATATATCACCGATATATCGGACTAGGCTCAAAAAATCGAAGTCAAAAAATCAGATAAGTTTAAAATATTAAAAATTTTATAATTTTAAAAAATAAAAATATTAATCCATCCAGAAAAATTTTATTAAACTATTATAATTAAGTCAATTAATTTAGTCGTCTCATAACAAGTATTGGAATTCGTATTTTTCTTTTTGTCCATGGAGGGTTGTCCTACACCGAAGCACTCTCCACCGTAGGATTTTTGAGGTGCACCTCACTTCAACGGAATAAAGTTGCAACCTTAAAATAAACTATTTTTCTCAAATAATAACCTCTTTCTCTCTAATTTAATAACGATAATACTCTCTCTCTCTCTATTATTAATGATACGGTTCTCTCTCTCATTTAACAATTCGATTTTTGGAAAAAATCACGTTTAAATCGGCGACTTGCTAACTACGACTTGGGGATCTATTTTTATCTTTAATTATAGAATTTTGGAGAAATTATAGATACCCATATTCAATTTTCTAGACATCTTAGCCCCTTGACTTTTTTATCCCACCCTAAATTTCAAAATTAATTTTTTTTGTATTTACCCTCAAATCAAAAAAAAAAATGGGTTTAGAACAATAATTCTTTTAATTTTTCTGATCTCCTCCATTTGGAGTCACGTGACTCTCTCTCTACCAACTCTCTCTCTCCCAAAGTAAAAACATGTTTGCTCTCTTTCACTCTCTCATTCGCGGTAATGCGGCCCAAAACCTAGTGTGCAAAACCGCATTGAGTTCCAGTAACATGGCTTGTAATGTGATCCAACGCCCAGTGTGCCAAATCAGGTAGCTTTGAGTTAAGTACTGGACCGAATATCTTTTTGTGGTAGCTTTGAGTTAAGTACTGGACCGAATATCTTTTTGTGGTAGCTTTGAGTTAAGTACTGGACCGAATATCTTTTTGCGGTCTCACACTTCTTTGTGTCGGACTGTAAAAAATTTTGGTCCGACACATACTACTAGAGAATGAGATAAGGGAAGTGAGAGAGAGAAATAGAGGATATGGGCTTTTAGAGTGAGAGAATGAGAGAGGGAAAAGGAGAAATGAGTTTTTATTTTAAGAGAAAAAGTATGGGTAGAGAGAGACGTGGCTCTAAAAAGGGAGAGGAGAGAAAGTAATGGTATTTTTTAAAAAAATTATTTACTTTTTTATTTCAAGTAAATATAAAGAAAATTAGTATTGGGTTTAAGATGGAATACAAAAAAATTTTAATACAATGTCTATGAAGTTCAATTTGGAAGGCATTTATAATTTTCTCTAGAATTTTAAACTTCAATGATAATTTAATAAATGGATCTATAGACTTGTGAAATTCTTGAAAATTGACATCTAGATAATATGTTGCAATATGTATTATTTTTTATACTTGAAATCTATTTGGACTTACTGTAACATTCAAGTACCATAAAAAAATGGGAAGAGAAAAATAAAGAAATTTATGTGATAATTTAACCCTTACTCTATACTGAGTTTAATTTGGAGAAGAACTGTATCAAAATTTGAGGAAATTAGCAAATCTCCTTTATCCTAAAAAGAATTAATTTGGAGAAGAACTGTATCAAAATTTGAGGAAATTAGCGAATCTCCTTTATCCTAAAAAGAAGAAGAAAAAACTACCATACATTTCTCACAATTCCTCTTTAAACCTACATTTTATTCGAAGATAAGTTCCTATTTTAGTCATGTGATATGTGTCAACTCCTAAACTGTAGCGTAATATTATATAATGGAAAAATATACAATGAGGCCATTTATCTTTGGTGCAAGGTGGTCACAATTAATCTTTAATCATTAGATGTGAAATTGGGTGGCTACATTTTGACCAAGCTTAAAATTCAAAATAAATTTTCTCAAATGTTGTGACACATTCAAGCAATCAGATTTCACATCCAATGGATATAAGTAAATGCAATGATTTCATGCAATGTGGCCACCTTGTATAAAAGTTAAATGATCTCATTGTATACAGTCCCTTATATAATATATAGATAGCATAGATAATAAGTTTACAACATCATTACAAAGTAATAATATTTTTTTTAAAGTCATTGTTACAAAGTTATAGTTTTAAAAAGTTTTAAATTCGGCTCAAGTTCACTACTGAAACCTTACTCGAGCTTAATAACTTGGGCTAGTCCCTGTCAAAACCCCTCTTCCCTGCTCTTGCAACCCTTTGCAATCATAAAACTAACTATTAGATACCAATGGACTATAAAAGATTTATATTTTGATAACCATCCTTTGAAACGATAATTGATGATGGTGGGAACGGACAATGGAGTATAGAAAACTATGGTGATGTCTTTTGCAATGAAATGATTGATAATGATGTAAGGAACCCCCAAAATTTGACATGACCTCAAAGTGGATTCCATACTTTCTCGATTGGTGCCTATCATTTCCTAACGTGTTCATGACAATATGCTTTTCCAAGGTATTTCGATTAGGGTAAGAGGGGTTTCAGGCGGGAGGAGGAAGATAGAGATTTTCAATACTTGAAGCACCAAATATATGAGAATTTTGGTTTCTCAAAAATAAAAAATATGAAAATTTTAGCTTTTCAATATCCAAAAAATTGTTTATTAAAACCTGAAAAAGATAGTTTCATCATTTTTTTAAAAAATATTGTTACGAAGGGGAGAAAATGGGTACATATGTAGTAACGAAAAATTATGGGTAATTTTGTAATAATGGAAAAAAGAATATATATATATATATATATATGTGTGTGTGTGTGTGTGTGTGTATGTGTGTGTGTGTGTGTGTGTGATTTTCTAAAATCTAAAACTAAGTAAAAATCTTGAGCTTTGTAAAATACTAAAATCTATAAAGAGAGAATGACTAAACTCAATAAAATCATAAAAAAACAAACTCAACTAAGAAAGAACTAAACTAGGGAAAGCTTGAGTGGGGGAGAAGAAGAAGGGGTGAAAGTGATATGTTGAGTACAAAAATAGGTCATTGACATATACTTTCGGGTCATACTAAGTCACAAATTTTACCGGTGGAGTGATTTGAATCGTATCGAAGTCATCCAACTGTACAAAGTTGAATTAAAAAAAATAAAGACAATATTTTCATAGGGTTCCAACACTATCAAAATAAGTAACCTCATCTCTTAACTCACCAAGAATTATAATTTTGGCATTGGAAAAACTTCAAATTGACCATTTCGGCCTCGAACATTATGGTTGTGAAAAAATTAGGATTCTAAAACCTAAAAATAGTGTACATCGTGATACATTATATTGACCTTACATTTCACCCTAAAAATAAGTGTTCACAAATCCGTAAGATATGTATTAGTTCTTTAGCTTCAAATTTCATAGTCAATATTGGAAATTGATTTTAGAGCATCATGGATATGTATGATACCCAAAGTGCTTTCCGGAGTGGGATTTGGGATGAGGCTTTAGTTTGTTTTCATAAAGCCTAAGCCTTAAAAGGGCCACCAAGTGGCAATTGGTACAATAAACCCATCCTTATCTCCTTTATTTGGAGGGCACAACTATATTCATCGACTCATCGAAAGGATTGACTCTCGCAATATGCATACTTCGATGATGCGGGGAAGTATACATGGGGTGTTGCAACCCTTGCATTCATTTATCAATTTTTTTGTAATTTTAAGCTTCTGACCTTTTTTTTTATGTCTTGGTATAGTATTGATTCTATAAGTGTTTTATACCTCTATGCCCCAAGTCTCTTCCAATCAACCCGAGTCCGCATAGAGCTTGCATGTGGGCTAAACAACTATGTTGTGAAGACTCATACAAAGTGCTTGAAAATCTTAGACTTCAATCGATTAGTGGTGTACTTGTGTGCTCATATAGTTGTTGTTTACAAATCAATTACGTATTTATAAAAATATTTATTATGTTACGCTTTGTTTTATAAGGTGATATGGCAACCATACGAGGAACACTGAGAAGAATATTACAACATATTTGACATGATTAGCAAGGAAATTGAGTTGTTCCAGATGTACTTAATAGTTTAAGATCGCCAAGTATTATACAATTGATCGCGTGCTTTGATAGCTTGGGAAGGCACAAGGGATCTTGTTGAGCCTCCTAAATGGGATAGGAGGGAGAAATATGGCAAACGACCCATAAATTATATAAATGAATTGAGTATGGAGATAATGGGCTGGCACCAATGGGAAAATAATATTGTTGAAGATGACTGTGTGAATGGTGGGGGCTTACGAAAGAGTACATAGCTTGGTATAGCTATTTTCACACAGATATAGGGTTACATAAGATTACATTGGGTGATGGCAGTTGAGTTCACCTGAAGAATACCCCATGGGTGATGATGATGATGGAAAATGGATAGATTACTTATCTTATGTATTTCATTATTTGATTATGTTTTGATATGCATATGGTCTATTTTTTCCATTCCACATTTGTGTTATTATTTAGTTGTTATTATAATTGCAGCAACATACTTGTATAAAGATGCTTGATGTGATGCTCGACAATGAAGTATTAGCATGGGAATTCCAACATTATGTACTTGCAGCTCGTGATTTGTCAATAAAAAATACGTTGGTGGAGGCAGGTGTCGAGGAGATAGCGGGTTCCATATATGGAGGAGAGGATTGTGAGAGTGAGAGTGAGGAGGGTGAGGAGAAGGGAGGAGGAGGGTGAAAGCAAGGAGGGAAAAGGAGGAGAGGAGGAGCAAGGAAGATGGTAAGGTGGGAATGGAGGAGAGGAGGAGCAAGGAAGACAGTAAGGTGGGAAATGGATGAGAGGATGATGGAGAAAGCGAGGAGAATAATGAGATGAGAACGAAGATAAGAGAAGACTGACATTAGGTGCACGTTCCTACTTAGCTTGAAGAATCGAGGTAGAATTTTCAACCACAAAGAGGGGGAGATACAAGGGGTACCTTGGGCGGCTAAGAGGGAAGGTCTGCTGAGGAATCCCATGTGAAGATGAAGGATCTACTAAGCTGGTCGACAAAAAATTTGAGACGTAGAAGTTGACGAATATTTTTATTTTTGAAGCTTCATTTACATATGGCTTTTTCCTATTTCACATGGTGTTTAAGAACCTTTATTTATTTTCAGTGGTTTCTAAATAATTGTAACTAGTTGTTTTTTAGCTAATGGTAATGTTTTATAAATGAAATTCGCTGGTTTCGCCTGTTATGTGATTATTCTTATTTGGGAAAAATAAGCTTGATTTATACAATAGACAAACTTTAGAACCTTGAACTCCATGGAGGTGTATGTAAATAGCTTTGGACAAAAGTGGCTTTTTTTTCATAGGAACTAAAAAGGAGCCGTTACTTTGTTTATAACTTTATTTTTTTGTGTATTTAGTTTTAAATATGGGAAAATATGGAATGAGACTATTTACCTTTGATACAAGATGGTCACATTAATCTTGACCATTGGATGTGAAATTGGGTGGCTGCAATTATTCTATTGACCACGACCAATTTTCAAAAAGAAGTTTTCTCAAACTTTGTAACACATCCAAGCTATCAAATTTCACATCAAACAGTTGTGAGGAATTGTGACCACCTTGTATCAAAGATAAATTATCTCATTGTATACAATCCCTTTAAATATTATGAAAGACTTTTTTAGTCTATGAAACTTGTGCTTTCTTGAGTCGATGAAACTTGTCTATAATATAGAGCCCAATGTCAAGCACTATAGTTGTATGGTTGATCTTCTTGGGCTTGCAGGTTTTCTCGAAGAGGCATGGGAGGACATCTCTAGTATGCTTCTAGTTCAATTGAAGTAAAATGGTGTTGTTCATGAGTTTTTAGCAGGGGTTATTGAGATAAAGAGAAGCTGCTCATTGGTGTCACTGGACACTGATGAGGAGGGCTATAAACCACACCTCTCAAGTGTCGCCAGACATTAATGAGGAGGAAAATGGAAGCTGCTCTTTAGAAACACAGTGGGAAGATTGCAATTGTATTTTGGGACTTCAAGTACAAATCCTACCCCAAAGCGAATAGTAAAGAACCTAAGAATATGTTCATGTACAAATTTTTGGTAAAATGGAAAATTGCCTCAAGATATATTGAAATTGGTTAAAACCATTTTTAAGTTCAAACAAAGTTTTTGCTCTATATACAATTTTTTTTTTTTTGGAGTAAAGTTAACTTTTGCTCTATGTATAAATTAAAATTGAATTTGTTACAAGACGCCTCCAAATGGATTTTCTCTATTAAATAAGAGTATAAACCATTTGAATAGTAGAGTACCACGGTCCAACACAAAATTGTGCCAGAACCAAAAGGGAATATGAGGTCCAGCACAAAAGTATGGCTTCTGGAATTCCAGAAGCCTCATGACATGGTCCGCCACAAACACTTTTGTGCCAGATTGTGGTAAAAAGTGGGGTCCAATACAAAAGTGTGCAAGATTGACAAATTTTGCGCTGGACTGCTTAATCCTCTTTCGTTTTGGCACACTTTTGCGTCGATCCAGTACACTTTCGATTCTGGCTTTTGAAATTTCAGAAGCTTCATGACCGATCCAATATACTTTTGTATTGAATTGCATTTTTTACCACTGTCTAACCCAAAGTGTGTGCTAGACCGGCTTCCAGATTGAATTTCGAAAGCCGCGTGAGCTAACCCATCACACTTTTATGGTGGACCGCATTTTTTGCCATGTTATGCAGGTTTGACAAATTTTGTGCTGGAGCGTTTTCTATTTTTTTTCCGAGATGTGTGCCACGTGAGGTATGGAACATTTTATGGACGGAGGGTGTACACAAAGTGCACAAACAGTGCGATTTGGATTTTTCTTTTTGTTCCTTTTTTTTCCCGAGATTAGTCTATGCGTTAACGACGTTACACCCCAAAAATTTTAGGGCACTAAAATTATTCCTAAATAGAGTATTACCAAGGGAGTAAGTAAACAATATGCTCCCTCACAAGCAAATTTTTTTGGCTCTTTTTTTTCACTTCCATCATCAACATGGACGCTTGACGGTACCCTTACTCACTCACTACTTTTCCTTCATCGAATCACCAAATACTCGAAAAGACATGTATCCCCGTATCTATAATTGTAATCCCAAATAATCCCTTTTTCCTATAAAAATCCTATAGATCTCGTCAAGTTAAACAAAAACGATGTTTAACCCCTCCTTTTTCACCTTTTATAGTCAGAATTATACACTTCATTTTATCTTAGTCAACATGTTATCTCAATCCTAAAAAAACTCTATTTCTCCTTTTTTCTCATTGTCGACCTCTTCCTCCCTCTCTCTCTCTGGCAATCTTCTCTCGATACTTATCTCTCTCATCTCAAGAACCCCACAAGTTAAAAGACATCACAAACTCCATTTATACGATGAAGTTATTAAAAAAAGAAAAAGCGTAAATACATTAATTTGGACAATAGAAAAGGCAAAGAGGGAGTTAAATATCTTTAAAAAAAAAAAAAATTGGGGTCTCATAAACTTTTTTTTTTTGACTAGAGGGTTATTTTAGGATAATAATTTTAGCAAGGGGGCTATTTGTTTTTTTTTCCCCTACTTTATCTACTTCATGTTTTGCACGCATAAAAATATTTGTATGAAAGTATTTTTACATAAAAAACGCCCCTATGTGATTAGATGTGAGATGTTTTTTTCACTTCAATTGATCCTGATGTATTTTTTTGTTGGGTGAGTATAACCATTAAAGGCCTTATATGTGTTTGTAATAAACATTTTGATATAATGAAATATGAACTCTGTGGAAATGTGGTATTGTGTGGATCATACTAACCAAATGATGTTTGCTGATACCAGATTAAGCTTGACGAGCTAGACCAGTCGGTTCGGAAAAACTTATGTTACTTGGGTATAGAAACTATCTGACAAGGGTTCTCATAGATTATCCCTTAATGAGTTTGAAGTATGTTCGGATGAGTGATCCGAAGGACTGTGTGATTCTTGTGTGTGATGGTGGCCTTCAGATACGAGGGCCAAAGCCTCATCCACGAGCCATCACATGGCATGCATATATGATAGTCGTTTCGGTAAAGTGAACCACTTTTTAGGGTGAAGCCTAGGCATGTGCGAGAGATACCCCAATGCGCCATAGGAGTCGTGGTCGCATTAGGTATGGGTAAACTGGGATTACGACCCCTTAGCTTATCGGCCAGACTTTGGTCACCCACTAATGAGCCCCTGTATGGACTGTGAGTCATGGGAAACACTAGGTCGGTTTGATAAAGCATGTGTGGATCGTGGTCTACAGTTGAAGGTGGAGTGCCCTAGCATTTATTTATTTATTTTCTAAATCATATGGATCATTTTCCCATATACTGAATTTAATTATGTTTGTTTTAATGATATATAATTTTTAAAATTATTATTTGAATTTTTCTAGATCTCTAGATATTTTATTTATCAAATTTAGATTTATAAAAACAGAGATACTGATTTTAGATTGATTTAAATTATTCATATTGGATTTTATGAATTTCTAAAAATTATTTAATTTCTAATTAATTTATTTTTTCATGGGAGGCTCCGTAAGCATATGGGCCCACCATTGCAATGTAGGAGGGACCCATGAGTGCCACCTATGGTAGCACAATGAAGAAAAATGTTTGTGATGATTTGGAAAGCCTTTGCTTTGACGAAGGTCTGAATTGATTTTTTGAAAGCATGAGAAGACTTGTACATTATTTTGGTATGCACAATATTATATTTAGAGTTCTTTTTTGTTAATTTCTATTAATGGAAAAATGGTTTATGAAAGGGGATAAATGTTCTAACACATTATATGACGTTGATGGTCCATCTATGAAATGGAGGTCTCAAATCTCTCACCCCACAAGTCACCTAATATCAATGGTTCATTTTCAATCTCATAAGAACAGGCAAACCAAGAAAAACCCTAATAAATTATGATATTGTTCAAAACACTACAAACAGAGATTGATTCCTACCAAAATCTCTGCATCTCTATTTTCTCTAATATCTCTCTCTATAGTTGGTAAGTTGGGGGGGACATGCTCCAACCTAGGAGTTATCTCTCTCTCTTTAAGCCTAAGGGGGCACGCCCCAACCTATAAGCTATCTCTCTCTTCCAAAGTTTTGTAAGAGGGGGACACGCCCTACCTAGATCTATCTCTCTCTTGGCATATCTTGTGGTGGTGTTGATCCTAAGGGTTGGGTTGTAGTAAGTAGATGCTATTTCTCTTGACTATTTATAGGTTTGAACTTAAGTTTGAGATTTGTGACCTAAAAGGAGTTTATAGTTCCATTTGAGGATTTGGCCTAAATTTGTTTTCTTGGTTGAGATTGAAGGTTGATCGTTGATCGTACACCATCAAATGGTGGTGACTTGGTGTGGGGTGTAAGAAGCCCGATTGAGGTAATCTCCGACACTATCTTTTTGTTTATTACCATATTTAATTATATAGTTTTTTTATTCTCAAGCATAAGAATTGTTGTTATTTTATTTGATTAAAAAAAATTAATTTCGTGGCATCAAGGTTTTTGAAGATCTCGAATTTATTAGTTTTATTTTATTTGAAGCAAAAGTTATTGTAATAAGACTACTTATAAGTGATATTTGCCAAAAAGAGTGAAAATATGAAAAATAAAAAAATATATTCCCCGACAAGATCACATTTAGTCTTTCTTTCATTTTCTACACCAATTAGTCTAAAAAAACTCATATTAATCACGTATAGAGTTATTTAAGGTATTTAATACGAAAAAACTTTCACAAGAATATTTGAATATTTTTACACATCCGCTGCAGCGTCCATGTCACTTTTCCAAATTTCATGATGCATAAGCACACTTGGTGGGAGCGGGAAATTAGATTATTAAAAGGACAATTGTTTCATGTAGGTTGGACAGCATGACTACATATGCGGTCCAAAAAGTGTAAAGCATCCATCTTAAAGATGGATGCAAGTAGGCGTTTGAGCTTAAAACAATGAAAACTAATGGTCCAAATATTTTTTTACTAGAATTATTATTTCTATTTTTACAATTTATTTATTTTTTCATATTCATGATCTTTATGCTAGAGATTACGTATCCTTCCTTAACAATCAACTAAAAAAATCCATCTAAGAAATATATTTATTAATAGGCCCGCATTTCTACGAATGCGGGCTTAGCCGCAGAAACCGGGTCCTTATTATAATCTCTGCTCTCTCTTTCAAAGATAAATGGACAGAAGCCCTCCTCTCTCACTGTGCTCCCCCTTCGCTCCATAAAGTATATATAATCAGTCGCAAAGTGGAGTTTTATTCTGAGGAAGGTTTTCTATTCTGAGGAAGGGTGGGTGTTACTTAACAAACCCTTGCACTCCCAGTACTGAACCAGAGAAACCTACCCCAGAAAAACAAGAAACAAAAGAAAACAAGAAGAAGATGATGGAGACCATGGCGATCTATAAACATAAACAACTGAAGTCCCTATTTGGAAAACCTAAGAATCCCCATTCATGGATTCCAAGTTTCAAAACCAGAGGAATTCTGCTAAAATCGTGGCTGAAGATGAAGCAGTTAGGGTACCAGCTGGTCCTAGAAGAAAAGGGGCCACTGTCCTCGAGCCATGGCTGGTTATCACAGTTTCTGGTCGATCTTACCTCGAAGAAGCAGGAAAGCATTCGATCAAGAGACGAACTGGTTTACATGCTCGCGATCTTCGAGTTCTTGATCCTGTTCTCTCCTATCCTGCAAGGATTTTAGGGAGAGAAAGAGCGATCGTGATCAATCTTGAGCATATTAAAGCCATTATAACAGCAGTTGAGGTTCTGATTTTGAATTCGAAGAATCCTTTGGCTTCTACATTTGTAGAAGACCTTCAAAATAGGATTTCAGATTCTAGTGGAATGCCCAGAAATGTAGGTCAATAACTTTTTGATAGATACAGTTACTGTTTCTTTGGAAATGATTTCATTTTGATTCAATATGATAAAATTGGATTTTTTTGGTGAAATTTTATTCTATTTTGTTGTTTTGATTTTATTTATTGTTTCTTGTTATATGTTTCTGACTATGAAAAATGGACATCTGACAACACGTCCACACCTGGTTGACACCGGCCATGATTTTAAGCTCTAGAAACCGAAATGACATGGCCAATGAGTGTCCACATCGGCCATGATTCGAATCTCTAGAAACCGAAATGAGATGCCCAATGAGTGTCCAATACCGTGTCCATATCTTGAGACATATTTTGAGTTGAGAATGTGGTGTCTCTTATTTAAAAATGCTATTTCTCATGAAAAATTTATTAATTTTATTTTTTTTCAATATTCTTCAAATAGAAGTGTCTCTTTTTTGTTTCACATCTAGTAAAACTGCTGGTGTTTCTCTCTCTCTCTCTCTCCAAGTCGTGAGACTCTATCTCACTTCTTCTTCAGTGCTCCCCTTCTTCCATTCATCTCATATTGCCCTTAGGAAGCATTCGTATGTTTAACTCATATTGCTTTTCTTCGTATTATAATAGGGATCTCATTGTTTTGGGAAGATTTCGTAATCAATCTTTGTGAAATAGGTTTCACCCCCACGTAATCCATGCACCAATGATGTCTATAACGAGACTTACGATTAGTAATTTTTTTTCTGCGGTTTGTATAAGGTTGAGGCCTAAACAATCTAAGTAAGGCGCACCTTCAAATAGTTTCAAAACATGTTGTTTGATGGCCTGAAAATTTATTTCATCTCTAATTATAAAATTCAAAATTACAAGATAGTGTAGATTGAATAGATCTATGAACACTTGAAAATCTTAAAAATTGACGGTCCAAAAAATACATTATACAAGAGGCACTATTTCTAAGACTTTAAATGTATTTTTTCTTATGTCCATACATCATGAGGTCGAGATGATTGAATTGAGGGTTTTTCAGCATCAAAACAACCTCCTCTAGTGAATTTTTGAGGTGCACCTTAATATGACTGCTTAGGGCTTCACCCTAATATAAACTTTCTCCTTTTTTTATTGTATGAAAGTAAAGGGTCCTATTATAATCCTTTATTTTGTACTGTTTAATTGTTGTATTCAACAAAGGTACACGACTTTGTTTAATCTATTTTTGTATATTTTCTTCTATGGTATTTATTATATGATTATTATATTCTTTTTATTTTAGTCTAATTTTCTTTTTCACTAGTAGTATCTCATTTAATCTATCTTAGTTTAGTTTTTCAATATTATTTTTTTTTGACAATTTGTAGTACATCTATTGTCCGAGTAAAAAGTATTTGGGTATAGTAAAAAAACTCAATTTTCTTGATGGTGTGTTGTACTTGAGTCTTTTGCCTTGACCTTTTTGATGTATTAAGTTGCGACTGTCTTCATTTGAGAAATGGATGATAAATTGCACTAAATGTTTTAATATACTCACCCAAACACTCTCTCGCACACACACATGTATATTCTATGGATGTGTTGTGTCTAGGTGACTCTTTTTAGAGTTCACGTTCCTAACGCTGGTATCTATTTCACAAATGGATACTTGTGTTTGTTTCCGTGTAACATCGGTTCCTAATTGTCTTCCATCAATTTGATTGAATTGATGAAATGTAATGTTGGTAATGTGAATTCGGTTTTATATTTGTTGTTTTGATACTCGAATGATTGTGTCCTTTTTTAGTTCCTTGATTAGCTTCCATCATTTTGATTGTCTGATGAAATTGGATTGTATTTTAAGTGAATTCAGTTTTGTAGTTATGTTTTTGATCTTTGAATGACTATCTCCTCCTAGTAGATAACAATTGTGTTTGATGTTATTTGCACCTTTCATCCTTGAATGATTCTTTTTCTTTGTTTATTCCTTGAGTATCTTCCATGATTTTGATTTCTGGCGCAATTCCATGTTGTGGGCTAGTCAAATCATCAAATCATCTCCCTCCATGTGTGTGCTTGCACGATGTGCTCTGTTCACTAAACTGTATCTTATTCTACCCTTGAAGAGAGTACTCGTGACTTGTAGAGGAGAAGTATGGAACAAATTCATTTGGCAACTTTATCATCAAGCTTGCCCCTATTTGGACCAAGGATGTGAACAAAACATACACAGCCAAACACCTTGGGAGATACATGGAACATGGGTGAGTTGGGATGAACAATTTTAGCGAAATATTTTCCCTCAAGAACACGAGAGGGCATGCGGTTTATTAAAAAGATAGCTGTGAGAACTGCTTTAGACTTGGAACTTTCATTCCCAGTAAAGAGCTTGGATGACTTCCAACAAGTATGTTTTTTCTCTTAGTTATACCATTATGTTGAGGTGTGTATGGACACATTGTTTGGAACTCAATCCCTTGGTCAAGAAGATAATCTATGAGTTTGTTTGACATATTCACCCCCATTGTCAGACCACAAGGCTTTAATTTGTGCATCATATTGAGTTTTAACCATTCTGTGACAGACTTGAAATAGATTAACAACTTCATCTTTGTGTTTGATTATATAGACAATTGTAAATCTGGAATAATCATTCACAAATGTAACAAAGAAACGAAGTCCAAACACATATGCAATTGGTGAGGAACCCCACACATTAGAGTGTATAAGAGAGAAAGGAACATCACTCTTTTTATTAATACTGATAGGGAACGAAGTTCTACAATGTTTTGACAACTCACAAATTTCACATTGCAATTGAACTTGACTCAGAGACTCAACAATTTAGGAACTGGAAAACGCAAAGTAAAAGACGATGCATGATCAGTTGGGTGTGCCATAAATATACCCTTTTTTTATTAGCAATTGAAGATGTGACTGCTGCAGTCAAGGCACGATCAGGAGTATCCAAAAAGTACAACTCTCTATTTTCACAACCATGCCCAAATGTACCTTCCGCGTCATCAAGTCTCGGAATTCGTAGTGAGAAAGGAATAATGTTGTACTGCAGTTTAGGGTCTTTGTGAGGTTATCAACTAATAGGAGGTTACTAGAAAGATTGGGAACATGCAAGGTGGATGACAAGTTAACAAAACGAGTAACATGTATGCTTCCCTTTCCCTTGATTGGAATAATAGAAATATCTGCTATTTTAACTAATTCATGACTAGAACAAGGGATATAAGAGGAGAAAAATCAGTCATACAAGTCATATGTTTAGTTGCTCTAGAATCAATAACCAAGGGTTTTAGAGCTATTTATAGAGATATGATGTACTGATGCAGATATACCTGTGCAATATGAGACTTTAAGGAGGAAGAATGGTCTCGAATGGACGCCTATTGCTTGACATCTAGGAGCTCGCTTAGGAATAGTCACCAACTCTTCTTGAGGTTCAAAGGAGGTGGTATCTTGCTGCCCTTGAGTAAGTGGGACAATACTTTCACTGATTGTTGCTGAATTTGACTTTGGAAAGTTTTGCCTCGGGCGTCCAACCAGATCCCAACATGTTTTCCTTGTGTGTCGAGTCTTCCCCCAATAAGCGCACTTTCATTTATCATTCTCATCAGATGTGGAGTTCCCACGGTCACGTCCATCACCTCGGCCTCTACCACGGCTCCCAAAACGCCCTCCACCTCGATTACCACTAACACTTGTGAATAGGACGGATCTTTAAGTTTCACCCATAGACACTGCTATTATCTTGCATCGAGTTTCTTCATGCTGAAGAAAGGAGAAAACAGTACGAAGTGATGGCACAGTCTCGCCACTGAGAACATTTGCCCTAATGGTTTTATACTCTCCATTAACTCCCCTCAAAAGATAAAAAAATCTTCCCATTGTTCCAGTCTCTCTCGCTGTTCCTTTGCACAAGAAGAACATTGTATGGGCTAATGCTGCATAGAAAATAGTATTCAATTCATAATAGCCATATCTTCATCCTCTCAATCTGCATATTTAACATCCTTTAAGTAAGGTTTTTCCACACGGTCATCAATGTATCCCAGTTTTTCTTTCCACCAAAAAAAATAGTACTGACTTGGTCAATTCTAAATAGTTTGGTTCCATCAAACCTGATTATGGTAATGTGTTCCAGATGCATCCATATTTGATGCATACAGAGACATTTTCTATTGTAGTTAAGATCCGGTTACACCCGCAGATCTTAATCAACAATGGAGATCAAGTTATACCCTTTGATCTCTTCAAATAAAAGGTTTTACAGATCTGATTACAACCTTAGATCCGATCACACTCCTTTTTTTTTTTAGAAAAATACGAAAAAAACAACACTAACAATACTTCTTTGGTTGGGGCATACAAACCCTAATCCATCCAACTATTTTTTCAAATATATACTTCATCGGCATCTAGAATCATAAAAAAAACTCACCTCCATTGGCACAAATACTGCTGGAAAAAAAGTTAGGGCACAATGTTTTAAAAGGCGGACTGCCCAGAGCTTAGGCGGTCCCGAGGGCTTGGGCGCCCCTAGGCCTAGGCGGCCCAGATAGGTGGCCTGCCCCTTGGCATCGCCTAGGCGCTACGGAACCCTCCTAAGTGGGCGAACAGGGCCTGCGCCCTCCCAGGGGCCTGGGCGCCTCACCCAGGGCCTATTTTAAATAGAGAAAAACTTCAAAAAACATGTTTCTGGGAGTCGAAGTTTTCTTTCTATTGGGCCTATTTTACATGTTCCCTCCATTAGAGCCTAGTTTAGGAAGTACAACTTTTCTTTCTACTGGGCCTCCCAGGTTTTGGGTGTTCGCCTAGGTGCCACCCCATGCTTTTTGAAACACTGTTAGGGCATGATTGCATCATCTAACTCAAAGAATGATGTCAGTCCTAAACACAATTCTTGCTCACCTTTTTGATGCTACAACTTCGTGTTATAGTAATGTGCTACAATATCATGCTACAATACCATCCTTACTGTTTTTTTTTTTGAGAGAATACCATCCTTACTGTTCGTTAGGCTCTAATACCAAGTTGAAAGTAAAGTAGAAAAGAAAACAATTTTGTCGGTTCCAGAGAGAAATGCTGGGTTTTGTGGCCTTTAAATGCTTAGAGAGCTTGTAAAAATGATATATTTAGTGGAATATGCATTTTAGTGTGTGTGTTGACTGACTAAGGGTTGGGGGTTTATGGCCTTAGTCATGTCCAAAACCTTTGGCTCTGGGCATGTAGCACTACCGAGAAGGTTTTGCAGTGGGTCATCCCTTGTTGAGGTTGGAGAGATGTGTAGGGATCATGTTTGTAGGCCAGGAGAATTATGTGGTCTTTTGTGTGAGGTTGTAGGCCTGTGAGAGCAAGGGCCAAAGCCTCAACAAACTTCCACACAGAATGTATACGTGACAACCACATGGGAACCAGCCCTAAAGAGGGACACGTGTACATGTGCATAGAGAGAGCCCCCTTTGCACTGCGGTGACAAGTGCTAGACTTGCTCTTAAAAGGGGTAACTGAACTCCACATTCCAGAATTATGGTCCTATTGTATATTATCCAACTTTGACAAGCTAATCATGGCCTCTACCCTCTTATAACATTAAGTAATAAACCTAATAACAACTATGGATTAAGACAAACCAGGAATAAACAAAAGTTAAATGACAGTTTCATCCATCAAATACAATAAAGCTTATTTCTTTTATTTTCAACATAGTGGTCTCTTTTTATGTGCAAGGAAAGCCAAATCCACTCACATCTGGCCTGTCTTCATGGTTTATTGAACTGTTTTTGCCTCTTTCTCTATTTTCCTGCATCAGTTGGCCAGCTCATCCATTTACCTGGTTAAAGATGAAGATTGATGGTGCATCCTTTGGCAACCCAGGTACCATAGGCAATGGGGTTGTTATTAGGAATCATATTAGATATCACGGCTGGTTTCTTGGCACCGATTGGGATCTATTCCAATAACATAGCTGAGTTGAATGCCTTGGAAATGCGAGTTCAGTTTGTGAAGGAACTCTATTACAACTATATAGAGATCGAGAATGACTATGTGCTATTGGTGGCCTCTATGTTAGGAACCTTCGTCCCTCCTTGACATTCTCGCACTATTATTCTAATTGCTTTTGGGGGTGTGATGCTCATTTGCTCATTCATTATGTGTATGGGGAAGCTAACCATATGGCTGATTCTCTAGCTATGAATGGGTCCAGGCTTTAGGAGGCTACAATTCTGCACTGCTTTATCTTATTGCTTGATCTCTAACTTCGGATATAGCCAAAATTCTACATCAGAGAGAGAGATGTGGAGAGAGTGCACAATAAATGTGTTAGAGGAGTTGTGTGTGGGAGAGAGTTAGAGAGAGGACACAAGTTGTAGAGGAAGAGTATAGTGAAGAGGAGTCCAATAAATGTGATGAGAGAGTGCCATAAATTCAATGTAGAGGGAGTGCCATAATGTGATGGAGAGAGAGTGCAATAAATGTGATGGAGAGAGAAGCATCTGTCTGTGTGTGTGGAGAGAGAGAGAGGACACAAACTGTTGAGGAAGTTTTTTTCTCTCATTGTTTTTTGTGTTTTTTGGGGCATTTTAAGCCAAGGTGCTCCATGCAGGTGCGCACCTAGGCATATTTGGATGTCTAGGCATGCCCTGAGGGCCCAATAGGTCCTGCCTGGGGCCTATTCCATTCAGAAGGCTACCTAAGCAGCCCCCCTAGGCGGCTGTGTGGCTAAATTTTCCTTCACTGGTAATTACCAAGTTGGTTGGTTATTGTGGTGATGGGCTAGCTACCACATTCATCGAACAATTGTACAGTGCTGGGGCTGTGGACCCTCAACGACCGGTTATGATTATCTGCTGGTATTTAGGGTGTTCTCATAATCTATCTGATGTTTTTTTTTTTTGAACATGTTAACTTGTCTTTCTGAATTCTATTTCATTTTAATTATAGATGTTCATTCCTTTTCAGTTTGTCTATCAATCATATGAATTCAATTTGGACTTGATAGCTTTCTTCGTTTTTTCTAAACAAATCTTTAATATGTTTGATATTTGAATTAATGCTTTCTCTATGTTAAAGGGTAGGGACAATGGTTCTACTGATACAAAGAACATGGACAAGTCTATGTCACAGTCCCCCGATTCTGCAGTGACAAGCCCATTAGGCGGAAGGGTGTCTTCATTAATGCTGGATGTATCAGAAAAATCATTTAGTGGTGCTTCTAAGGTGTTACCCTTTGAGTTTGTTGCACTTGAGGTTTGTCTCGAATCTGCTTGTCGATGCCTTGAATCTGAGGTATGCACTTTATATAATTTAAGTTCTTTTGTGGTATATTTTATGGTCTAGCCTTGGTATGCGGTGTGGATTGACAATGCGCTTTGTAATAAATTTTCTTCCAGATTGGTCTATAAGAGACTGTAAATATGAAAACTTATGGTTGCTAAGATCATATTTAGCAAACTTTGAGAAGCACTGGGCAATGACACATGATTCTAAAATTGTCCAACTTGTACATCTGCTTAGTTTATTTTATGGTCTAGTCTTGGTATGAGGTGTGGATTGACAATGTGCTTTGTAAAAAAATTTCTTCCAGATTGGTCTAAAAGAGACTATAAATATGAAAACTCATGTTTGATAAGATCATATATAGCAAACTTTGAGAAGCACTGGGCAATGCCTCATCATTCTAAAATTGTCCAACTTGTACATATGCTTAGTTTCAAAGAAACTGGAGTAATTTTGTTGAATGAAGTTGTTCTTGGTCATCCATAACAGAACTATCATTGGAAAAGTTGAGAAGATTGCTCAACACTATGCTGCTGTTCTTTTCTTCGTTTTTCTAAGATGCCTCTACTAAATAAATTTTTGGTGGGTCAGATTCTCTACTGTTGTTGTATGGACTATGAACTGTGTGGTAGCATTTATATATCTTGTTCCTTGCCACTTGAGGCATATAGATAATGTGATTAATAGAACATGGAAGCGGGGTTTATATCATGCCTCAGGTCATGCTTCTAAGAACCAAAGATCTTCGCGGTGGCATCATTGATCAACAAATTAAATAGAAGGTATATAATAGCGCAAGCAAGTCACAAAGAGATGCTGAGGAAGTATCTGAACTGGGAATCCTCTACAGCTGAGCAAACTAAAATTGGATCACACCACAGCCCTCATTTGCCAAAATGCCAGTTGCCTCATATTTGTTATGAGGAACATGCACAAAGAATATTGACTGTCCTAACAAATCTCCTCAAAATCGACAAGAATATGCCCCTTTCTGAGGTGCTTTTATCTCCTTTCTTACCCACCTGATAGCATTGATGTAATCTCTATCGGATAATGATGGAACCGAGCACCACCCCTTGTTACCCTAATGGCAGTTAGGATGGCCTTCATCTATATGCTAAAATGTGGTCACACATTCCCCATAAAACATATTGGGTGTTGCCTTAAAAGTGCCTCATGCCTCTAGTATGTAAAATTGCATGGCAGTTGATGATATATAAGCTAGATAAAACTGCAATTGTATGCCTTGTTAGGAGTTTCTAGTTTGGAAGCCCGTACAATAAATATATAAAAAAGGAGAACTTTAAAATAAATAATTAATAGTTATTCTTTAAAATGACATTTAGATGCAAAATTAATATTTTGAGAATATATTTATTATACTTAAAAATAAATTTACTAAAATAAGATCATAGATTAATGACTCATATGCAATGTTCAAAAAGTTGGCCGCTCGACCGCCTAGGCGGCTTTTTGGAAAAAACGCCTAGGCATTCTTAAGGTGGTTACTGTTAGGCTTCAGAACTAGGCGCCCCCGCCTAGGCGGTCGGACGGCCGATTAGGCTGTCGAAAAGGCTGTAAAAGGCGCATGCCTAGGTGGTTTGCAAGGGTATAGCGGAAAAAAAATTTCGGGTGGGGGCAAAAAAATTCATTTTACCCCCTTAAAAAACTAATATTAATTCGTAATTACTGATTTCTTGAAAATGCTTTTTGCATGTGATGGGAATTAATTTATTGGGAACCAAAAATAATAATTACGAATATGCTTTTTGCACATAACATTAATTATTAATTTATTTGGGAACCCAAGAATAATAACTACGAAAATACTTTTTGCATGTAATATTAATTGTTAATTTATTGGGAAATACAAAAAATAGTATTAATTTGTAATTACTAATTTATCGAAAATGCCTTTTGCATGTGATAGTAATTAATTTATTGGGAACCTAAAATAATAACTATGAAAATGTTTTTTGTATGTAATATTAATTATTAATTTATTGAGAAATAAAAAAATGGTATTAGTACATAATTATTAATTTATCGAAAATGCTTTTTGCATGTGATAGTAATTAATTTATTGGGAAGCCAAAAATAATAATTATGAATATGCTTTTTGCATGTAACATTAGTTATTAATTTATTGAAAAACCAAATTAATTCCTAATTACTAATTTATCGAAAATTCCTTTTGCATGTGATAGTAATTAATTTATTGGAAACCCAAAAATAATAACTAAGAAAATGCTTTTTGAATGTAATATTAATTATTAATTTATTGGGAAATCGAAAAAATAGTATTAATATGTAATTACTAATTTATCGAAAATGCCTTTTGCATATGACATTAATTAATTTATTGGGAGCTCAAAAATATTAACTACGAAAATGCTTTTTGCATGAACATTAATTATTAATTTGTTGAGAAACCAAAAGCATAGTATTAATTCATAATTACTAATTTATCGAAAATACCTTTTGCATGTGATAGTAATTAATTTATTGGGTATCCAAAAATAATAACTATGAAAATATTTTTTGCATGTAATATTAATCATTAATTTATTGGGAAACCAAAAATATAGTATTAATTCGTACTTACTAATTTATCGAAAATGCCTTTTGCATGTGATAGTAATTTATTTATTGGCAACCCAAAAATGAAACATTAATTATTAATAACTACAGAAAAAAATCACTGGCAGTTTTTGGGTCTGGGCAGCCGCCTTAGCGGCCCAGCCCCCCCCATCGCCTAGGCAGCCACCTCTGACTTATTGAACATTGCTCATATGTATTTATTTGATTCTTCTCGTACATAATAATATTATCGTACATAATAATATACTAAATGATAATATAGGATAATATTTCAGTGAAGTGATGCATAAGTCCTGCTCTTTTCTTCAAATCCCCTTTATTTCAATCAAGAAAGAAAAAATTAAAGCATGGTGTGGGTGGCATGAACATAGAAGTATACAGTGAAAAAAAGCTAGGGACAGATGGGAGATTGAACATTCCCTCTGCAATCCATATTTTTTAGAGAAATAGCGGGTCAAAATCCTATAACAAATTTGTGACAAAAGTTGGACACACGATTCCATACATTAAATGCAATTTGGGAGCATGAATTTAACATTCTTTTTGGTTGATGCAAATTTAAGAATCTCATTCCCTTTGAAAAATTTATGGAACACGGATTTGAATAATAATTGATATCCTATTTTGTTAATATACATTTATTGCTTTTATTTATGAATACACATTATTTGTTTCTTTTTTTGTTGACATTAGGGTTTTTTAAAAATTGGTGATCCGGTTCGAAATTGCCCAAGTTGGATTAGGAACCCGTGGTTCCTGGTTGGAACTAGGCATCGGTCTGTCAAGGAACCTAGCGATCTGGACCATCTTGATAGTTTGGTTCCCACATATTCCATTTTTTTATTATTTTTTCTTGTTTATTTTTTTCAATTTTTTTATTTTTATGGACCAATACTCACCCAAGAGAATTGGTCAAATTGCCCATCCGGATTGGTTTCAGGGATGGTCGGTTTAGCATTCCGGGTTTTAAGACACTGGTCGACATAATTTATTGTTATTTCCTTCCAAATATTATTAACTTGTTGATTTGACATCGATTAGGTTGGGATTGAGCTTCCCCCAACATGAGATTGGGGCTAGAATGTGATCCCCCCCGAAGAGCACTTGATAGTGTTCCCGGAGCGGGATCAACGCTCATGTAAGGAATCTTGATAACTAAAGACAATGCAAAATTTTCGCTCTTCATTTCACACATTTCCTAAATCAAGAATGTATGAATGAAATGGCGCTGAGTAAATTGAGCCAACAGCAACCAAAACAACACCCATTCTTTTTTATTTCTCCAGTTGGGGATCTTTTAAAAGATACCCAATGAATTAATCCTTTCATATATAGATAACATTAACCAATCAATTGAGAAGAGTCGATCCCCAAATGAATTAATCCTTTGAGGAGAGTCACAAATGGGTTTTAATAGTTTTCTTAACAAAGATTTTTAAAACTGTCTAGCTAAAGGCTTATATTGTTGTATTTCATCTCAAAGTGAAGAAAGTAATGTGGATGGATATATTGTGCCATCCACGTAGAATGCCATCTGAACTATCATACCTTTGCATGTTTAGTATGAATATGGGCATTGTGACCTAGAATGGACATAAAATTTAATTGGTGAAAACTGGTTGTGGGATATGGCAGAAATGCAATATGTCTATATTTAAGAAATTCATTAAAACTGTTGTTAGTGATAAAGCACAATTAGCTTCATAATCTAGTCAATGATTGATATTTATTCCTAGAGAATTCCCAAATTTGCTTTCTACTATTAAGCTATGGTAGTATCTCAGTCTGCTGGATTCTAGAACTAGTCATTCTTTCCATTAAAAATGAGGATGGCATTCCTATACTCAAAATTCTTGTGCGGGATCAATATTTAATGAAGGAAAAATTTTATATAAGGTCGAGGCCCTAAACAATCAAATTAAGGTGCACTTCAAAAATTCACTATATGAAGTTGTTTCGATGCCGAAAAACCCTAAAATCCAATCATCTCAATCTTGAGATCCAAGGACATAAAACATAGGGCTTCAAGGCTTAAAAATAGTGCATCTTGTAATGTATTATCCAGACCGTCAATTTTCAAGAGTTGCAAGTGTTCATAGATCTGTTTGATCCACACTATTTTTGAAGCTTTAAATTTTATAACTAGAGATGAAATTTTTTTTTAGGCCATCATAAAGATTTTCTATGTTGAAACAACTTCTTTCGACATTATTTAAATGTGTACTTTACTTTGATTGTTTAGGGCCTCAGCCTTATACAAACCACACCCTTTAATTAATAGGCTCCACACTGCTCTGTATCTTGGAGTCTGACTTGTTCAACATCGTCTTGATCGTCATCTGAAACTTATCCCAGCTATTTGGGGTTTGCTACAAGAATCATGTTCTGCCTTTCTGCTCTACCAAGTGCTATACCCTTAGTCAGACCATGAGTCTCCATATCTTTTCTCATTACTTCCATCCATGTCCTTGGGGGCCTTCCCCTTGCCCTTCTAATTAAACCAAATCACTCTAACTGGTGTTGTTCTTGGTCAATGCTGCACATGGCCAGGACCATGACCAGACCACCTAAGTCTACCATCCTTAGTCTCGTGGAAGCTTGAGGGTATATTTGGATAACTTAGATACTTAATTTTTTCGTATTGTGCACTTTTTTTACTTCCTGATATTATTATTGAATAAAAGAGATAATAATATCCAAAGTAGTATATTAGTGTTTGCACATCATCTTGATTGTAGAACGGGGTGGTTAGAATTACAACTGGTCAAATAAATAAAATGGACTTTTACAGTTTTTTGTGGATACACCAAAGGTACAACACCCATGTTTGTCACCTTAAAATCTTAAACACTTCTTGTTAATCTTTCTTGTTGAAATCTCAATATAAAATACTTCAATAACACCTAAATCCTTCCTCTCCCTTTATTTAGATGATGTACAAGTGTTGTGTCTAAAAATCTATTTTTGAGGTTGGTTCTTTTGACACGCTTATTCATATTAGACGATAACACACATATGCGTGTTTTTGCAACATAGCTGTTCAACAGTTTTGAATATCATTATATTTTTAACTAATGATTAGATAAAGCTTGCATCACATTGTGTCCCCTATTGCCTGTTCATAGTTGGATATTGTTCTTCATATGTCTATAGTTAGATATCATGTATTAGCTCCTTTCATTTAGGACATCTAGCTGCATCTCTCTAATCTTTATTCCTCGTCTTTTCTTTGCAGCATGCTGTTTGTTGCATCTATGGTACAAGTCATGATTTGGACATGTTAAGAACATCACATAAATATTCTCTTAAATTTTATATCAGCCTCAATAATAAAAGAATAAATGAAGAATTATGAAGCATGAAAGCTCTAAATTTGAACAATTAATCATATTGTTTTGTGATTTGTATCCTAGTTAATGTTAATTGAAATAGAAGTGCTGTTATTTTGATAAATCTTTATTCGAAGATTCTTTTTTTTTTTATTATTTTTTTATTTCTTCATTTATTCCACTCCATATTTCCTTTTGTGAATTTTCTTTCACTTTTATGTGTATCAGGCTTCTACATTGGAGCAAGAAGCATATCCTGCTTTGGATGAGTTGACATCAACAATCAGCACTCTAAATCTTGAGCGTGTTAGACAGATAAAGAGTCGTCTAGTTGCTATATCCGGACGCGTCCAGAAGGTACTTATGTCAACTAAATTTGGTTAGTTGTTCTCATAAACGGATTATGCCAAAGAAAGTTGATTATGATATTTTCTTTGCTGAATGCTTAATTATAATGTCTTTTATGATGCTTAGATACCCATATAGTAGCTTTTGAAATGCCGATTAGACATTTAGTAGAAAGGCTTCTTGTGGAATGCCATGATAGGAATGTGTGTTTACTCATAGAACTTGAAGAAACAGTAAAAGTCAGCAAGAGAGCAGCTAGGCATATGCAATTTTGGAGAAACCCTAAGGTTTCCTCCACGTAGGGCTCGAGCCTTAGGCTTCTTTTTTTTTTTTTTTTTTACAAAAAAGAGGAAGACGTGGTTCTTCTCCAACCTATCCATGGCCCTTTTCTGTATTAAAAATTTATTTTTTTGGACAATATTTGTCCTTACAATTAACTTTTGACCAAAACTCCCAAATTTTTATTAAAATATCTAAAAAGTCCCTAACTGGTTTAGAAATGAAATAAATAAATAAAATTTGAAATAGCCCCAAAACAACTAAACAAGTTATTCAAACTATTTCTTGCTCTTCTTGGAAGTAGTCCTAAGGTTTTCATCCTCCAAATATGAGCGAGAATTAGGAGGAATATGTCGCTTCCAAAGAAGATACTCGTGGCTACTCATTGTGCTCTGCTGATCATCATTCTCCTCGGGTTAAGGTGAACTCACCCTCGAGCATCTTCATCTTCATAGACCTTCGGACCATGATACTCTTACCGATCAACAATGTTGAAGACATCCGAAGTCTCCATATGTGAAGGCAAAGAGACCTTGTATGCATTGTTGCCCATCTTCTTCAAAATCTTGAATGGTCCTACTTTGCGATCATTTAGCTTGTCGTACTTTCCTACTGGATGCCGTTCCTTCCTGAGATACACTATTACCTTGTTGTACTTTCTTGCTGGATGCCGTTCCTTCCTGAGATATACTATTACCCAATCACCCATATTAAACTCTTTGAAACGACGATGCTTATCTGTTGCTTCCTTGTATTTGGCTGTATTGGCTTCTAAAGAAGTTACACACTTGTTCATGCACTCCTTTTATCTGCTCAACGAAGTCCTCAACAGTCGTGTGACCTCCCCATTGGCCTGGATAGGAACCAAGTCAAGCAAATAAGTAGGGATTTTCCCATATACCACCTCAAACGGACTTTTACCAGTAGACTTATTGCAAACATTGTTATAGGAAAACTTGGCTTGAGACAATGTTAGGTCCCATTGTTTTTCTTTTCCCTCATAATACTTCTCAAAAGATTGCCAAGGGTACGGTTTACCACTTCAATTTGGCCATCTATCTGCGGATGATAAGCACTATTAACCTGTAATCGATTGCCCAATTCCTTCCACAAAGTTCCCAAAAATGGCTGAGAAACTTCGTAGCCCAATCTGAAGTTATTGTATTTGGAATGCCATGGAACCTCACGACCTCTTTGAAGTACAAGTTAGCAACATGTGTGGCATCCAGAGTCTTCTTTCAAGGTATAAAATGAGCCGTCTTTGAGAATCTATTGACCACTACAAATATAAAATCCATACCTCTTTGAGTCCGCAGAAGTCCCAGCACAAAATCTATGTTAGCATCCTCTCATGGTGCATTAGGAATAGGAAGTGGAGAATAAAGCTTGGTATTCTAAAGCGGAAGTCCCAACACAAAATCCATGTTAGCATGCTCTCATGGTGCATTAGGAATAGGAAGTGGAGAATAAAGCATGGTATTCTTTCGTTGCCCCTTAGCTAGCTGACACGTATTACACCTCTCAACGAACCACACAACATCTCTCTTCAATTTGGCCATTAATACTTAGATTCCTTCAATACTATGGTTTTGTCTGAACTAAAATGTCTACTAAGACCTCCACCATGAAGTCTACTAACAGAGTTTCTCCAAGGGAACCTGTGGGAATACAAAGGCTATTTCCTTTAAAGAGAAATTTATCTTGAATAAGAAAATCCCCACGGAGTCTACTGCAACATTAGTCCCACATCTCCTTGAAGTCGTCATAATTTGTATAAAGATCCTTCATTAACTCGAACCCAGTAATAGTACTCATCATGGTAGTTAATAGAGTCGACCTTCTATTCAAAGCATCTGCCACTCCGTTCAGATTGCCTGCCTTATGCCGAATAACAAAAGTAAACTCCTGCAAATAAGTTACTCATCGAGCATGTCGTTGATTTAGTTTATGTTGCCCATTAATATACTTGAATGCTTCATGATCTGAGAACAAAATAAATTCCCTTTGAATTAGGTAATGCCGTCAATGCCTTAAGGCTTGAATAATAGCATAAAACTCCACATCATAAGTAGAATACCTTTAACAAGTGTCATCCAACTTCTCATTGAAGAAGGCAATAGGGCAACCTTCTTGCCTCAACATTGTACGAATTCCACATGCAAAGTAGCACAATCCAACTCGAAGACTTTATCAAAGTCTGAAAGAGCTAACACGGGAGCCTCAGTCATCTTCTGCTTCACCAACTGAAAACATTTCTCTCCTTCATCAGTCCATACAAATTCCCCCTACTTCAAACAATCTGTGATAGGTGCTATGATTGAATTGAAGCTCTTGATAAACCTCTGGTAGAAAGTAGCCAACCCATGAAAACTATGAACATCATGCACGATAGTAGGAGTAGGCCAATCCCTGATAACTGCTACCTTCCTTTGGTCAACCTTAATTCCCTCGGCTAAAACAAATTAACCAAGAAAAATCAGGCTATCTGTCATGAATTCACAATTTTTAAGATTCACTTCAAGCTATTGTTCCTTTGACATGTCAAACACCAACTGTAAGTACTCCATATGCGCTGCTCACAAATGCTGTATACTAGAATATCATCAAAGTATACCACCAAGAATTTGCCAAAGAGGCTTGAACACTTGATTCATCAATTGGGCGCATTAGAGAGGCCAAATGGCATTACCAACAACTCATAAAGGCCTTCTCGGGTTTTGAATGCAGTCTTCCACTCATCTCCGGGTCGAATACGGATCTGATGGTACCCACTCCTCAAATCTATCTTAAAAAACACGTTAGCACAAGCCAGCATATGTAACATATCATCAAGGCGTGGAATTAGGAAGCGTTGCTTAATCGTGATATTGTTAATAGCCCTACTATTCATACACATGCGCCAAGTCTCATCCTTTTTAGGCGTCAATAAGGGCAGGACAGTGCAAGGACTCATGCTTCCTAGGATGAACCCCATTTGTAGAAGCTCTGCGACCTATCACAACAACTCATCATGCTCCTTTCTGCTCATTCTGTATGGGGGCTTGTTTGGTAGGCTAGATCAAGGAGCGAGGTCTATGTGATGTTGGATTTCCCTTATGGATGGTAACCCCTTAGGTAGCTCAGCAATAATGACATCACTATAGTCCATCATTAAGGGCTCTACCTATGGTGGAAGTAAACTAACAGGCTGCTCCTCCACTAGGACCTGCAAATAATATCCCGGACTCCAATTCCTCCATAAACTCTGCCAAAGAAAGAAGGCTAGCACACCCTTCATCTGATTTAGATGCACTTTCCTTCTTATATGGACCTAAAACCACTTTTACCCCATCTTTGACAATGGAATAAGTGTTTTCAAATCCATCATGAATGGTATGCATATCATACTGCCATGGTCGACCCAGTACTAAATGATTAGCATCCATAAGCACAACATCGCCCCACACCTGATCTTTATAATGCTTTCCAATAGGAAAAGGAACTAGATTGTGCTTAGAAATTGTTATATTATTTTCGTTTTTGAACCAAGCTATCTTGTATGGTTTTGGATGGCTCTTGATCTTCAACTTCAGCTTGAGAAACAATGTTTTCATAGTTGCGCCCATCAATAATAAGATTGTAAACCTTCCCATAGGCAATGCATCGAGCGTGAAAAATATTAGTGCATAGCCAATCTGCCTCATCTACTACTTTGGGTATCACCATGTTGTGCCGGATCACCAAAGCCTCCCCATGGTCAATAAAGGTCACTTGAGGCTCTTCTCCCTTAGGCTTTTCATCATAAACAGGATATCCATCAAAGATAGCTCGTTGTCCTCCTCGAAAGACTCCTAAGCAAGGGACATAAAATTTCTATTCAGGCATTGAGAAGAAACATGACCAACCCTTGAACACTTAAAACATTTTGTGATGCTGTTGTTTGGGTGGTTTAGCCTACTAGAAACGGCCCCAATACTCGCAATTTCATGCTGTTTGGACGAATCAGCAGGTCGTGAGGACTGTCCAATTAATAAATATCCACCTTTTCCCTTAAATTCACTTCCACGGCCACTTGAGCTACCTTGGCATGTAGCCCACCTTGATGATGAATGCCTCAGTTGAGCTTCAACCTCAACTGCGAGGTTATAAGCCTTATCTAAGATCTAATGTCTCTGCAAAACCACCAAATCTTGTATAGATGATCTCAGCCCATCAGCATAGTGAGATAGGTATTGTTCCTCTCTTTCAACTACATCACTACGAGCCATCAACTTATAAAATTCATCGGTATACTCTTTTACACTCTTTTCTCCCTGACGAATATTATTCATTTTATGCTAGAGGGACTACAAATAATTTTCAGATAGGTATTTTTCTTTTAATTTCTTTTTCATATTCTCTCATGTATTAATGTTGGGCTTCCCCATTCTGTCTTTCTTCTAGCTATCGGTTGTTCCCACCATGCCGACGTGGCCTGTTTCAATTTTATAGCAATAATTTTTACCTTTTTATTTTTAGGTACCTCCTTATAATAAAAAACCCTTTTTAACATATTTAACCAATCTATAAGCTCCTCGGGATGAGGCTTACCGTCAAAATCTGGTATATGCACCTTCAAATTGACATCCCTAGAGTGATGCATGTCACGTCTAGGTCTCTGGTCACTATCCTCATCACTCGACTCCACATGTGGAGTGCAACAGTGACAATAGTTTTATTCAAGATCCTCTTGGGCATAAAGATCACTGTCTTGCCCATTATTGAGGTGTGCAAACTACTAAATCAGCTGCAAAACTTGTTTTTCAAGTTCCTCAATTCTGTCATCTTTGGGATCACGGAACAGGTCTACGACCGCCCCCTCCTCCCACGGCATCTTGTTGCCACCATGGTTCGCCGAAATCACAAACCTTAGGCAGATCATAAAAAAAAACTGCTGAAAATCAATAAGATGTAGCCTGATTTGACAAAACTTGGGTAAACAATCCTAGACACAATTGGGACTTCCCTGCTTTGTTGTTGAAGAAAAACCTAGGCTTGTTGTTGATCTAGGGCAAAGCGATGCTACAGTACTATCCATACAGATCGTGTGGCTTCGATTCCAAATTGATGTAGAGAACTTGAAGAAACAATAAAAATACACAAGAAAACAGGCAAATCACTTAATTTCGGAGAAACCCTAAGATTTCCTCCCACCTAGGGCTCAAGCCTTTGGCTTCTTTTTTTCCTACAAAGAGGAATACGTGATTCTTCTCCAGCCCATCTACGCCTCTCTTTTATATCAAAAACTTATTCTTTTGAACAATATTTGTCCATACAATTAACTTTTGACCAAAAGGTCTTAACTTAAGTATAACTTGAAATTAAACTCCCTAAGTTTAATTAAGATATCTAAAAATTCCCTAACTTGTCAAGTAATGATGAATAAAAGAATATTTGAAGTAGCCCCAAAACAACTAAAAAAAAAAAAAACTATTCAAATTATTTCTTTCTCTTCTTGTTCTTCTTGGAAGCCCTCCGAGGGTTCTTATCCTTTAAATATGAGCGAGAATTAGGAGGAATCTTTCTCTCCCAAAGAAGACACTCATGGCTACTTGTTGTGCTCTGCTCATCATTAGTATTATCCAATGGACAAAGGAAATATAAAAGTGCTTTTTGTCATCATTGTCCGTAGTAAGTGATTGGAGTCAATGAAGAGACTGGCATCTATCATGGGGACATGACTCTTCTGAAGGGCCCTACACTCGCTCTATTGCTATCCAAATCTTCAATGGATGGTGATGAACCAACGCCTGTGGTTTTCTCATATGTGATTCTTATCAAACCTGTTAGTTGCAACAGTTCTTACTGATATCGGTCCTTGCATTAAGTAGATTTTATCATGTTGTTATTCGAATTATCCTATGTCAACATAAGGTTGTGCATGCAGGTTTAAAACTTAGAAAGAATTTAAACAAAAATCTATTTGTTCACTGTGATTGGAGAAAAGGACCCTTTTTTATTGGAAAAATTTTGATTGGAGAAATACTGTAAATGAAAGAATAGTAAGGGAAATTATAAAAGAATGACAAAACAAGGGGCTCAATTACAACACTATTACTTTGGCACCTTTTCCTTGAAATAGGACAATGATTTTTCCTTGTAAATTATCAGTTCATAAAAGAATGACAAAACAAGGAGCTCAATTACAACACTATTACTCTAGCACCTTTTCCTTGAAATAGGACAATAATTTTTCCTTTTAAATTATCAGTTCATAAAAGAATGACAAAACAAGGAGCTCAATTACAACACTGTTACTCTGGCCCTTTTCCTTGAAATAGGAAAATGATTTTTCCTTCTAAATTATCAGTTCATATGTTTCTATGGTTTATTCTGCATATCCTTCTATTGACTATGAAATTTTGATCTTTTGACTGAGTTCTATTTTTTTTGCTTTCATTTAGTTTTCAAATGTGGTCCAATTTGTACTTTAAATTGGTTCTTAGCCTTGTTCTGTTTCCTGTGGTCATCTAGTGGTATCAGCTAAGAAATACATCTTGCACTTCTTCCTGGCTTATATTGTTTATGGGCTTGAAACCAAATGTTTTTAGGGTAAATTTGATGTGTTAGCTTCTGTTTTGGATTCGGTGTGGCCCTTTACTCTAGAGTTTGAGTTCTAAGATCCAGTTCTTAAAGATTATAGTTGTCACACCCCAAGTTTTATAACACTAATATTCCTGAGGAGTGACAATCTATTCTTAAAATAGAAATAGAACAAATTCGTAATTTCTGCTATACATTGCATCAAAACTAATATTTCCATTCAGATATTTTAAAACTTCTACAAAGTCTACTCACAACTCATATTAACATGAAGGTCTCTATATATACAATTTTGATAGAATAAAAGTTACAAAGGCAAATTTAACCAGGACTACAAACTTCTTCCACGCTACTCCTACGTTACATACAAACAATAAGGCTGCAATTATTCTGAAAAGAATTCTCAATAATTTGATGAGTTTGGCTACTCAGTAAGTGACCATCATAATTCTTAAAAATCATGGTTGGAAAAATGTAAATATTTTTTAAAAGAATGCATATTAAAACAATAGGAGGAAGAGCATACATGGAGAACAGTTTCAAATTCAGAAACGCACGATTTTAACATAATCCAAAATGTTTGAATGCATATTGAAACAGTATGAGGAAGTGCATATATAAATCATTTAACATAAATGCCCAATTTAACATACTTCAACGGATTTCACAAAGTACCCTAGTGGTGTCCTAAGCAGGTCACCTATATACCCCACCAGCGTTCTGGATGAGTCCATTTAATTCCTACCGGCGTACCGAATAGGTCCACTCATACCTCACTGACATACCGGATGAGTTCACTTAATCCCTTCCGGCGTACTGGATAGGTCCACTTATACCTCACCCGCTTACCAGATGAGTCTACTTAGTCCCTATCGATGTACCGGATAGGTCCACTTATACCTCACCGGCATACTGGATGAGTCCACTTATTCCTACCGGCATATCAGATAGGTCCACTTGTATACTTAAAATATCTCTGAAACTCTTTATCATTAAATATCAGGAAACACCAATATCATTTATTCAAAATATCCTTGAAATTATTAACATGAATTCACATGAAGCAATTTATATCAATCATTTTCACTGATATTTTCATGAATAACCAGTCAAATATTTTAGGCTATAGTTTCAAAAAGGTAGCAGTTCTGAGGGACATTCTTGAAATTGAACATAATAAGCAAGTCTATTGACAATAGAAGAACTCTTACGGAAATTCAGAGTTAAATAGTGAATTTTCAACTGTCTAAAACCCTTAACAATAGATGGAAATATCACAAATTTATTAAATACGAAAATATTTTTCAAATAATCATGTTACAGGAACACATAAAACTTATAACGTCTAAAATTCACGAAAAAAAATATTGCAATTTAATTAAATGCGGAAATACAAATTTTTAAATAAGTGTGTTACAAGAAAATGAGGCCACTTGCACATAACTCTTACAGTATCTAAAATTCATACTGATTGATGGAAATATTACAATTAAATACAAAAATACCAGTTTTTATATAACTATTTTACAAGAAAATGAGATCACTTTTATATGTCACGAGATGGATATGTTGCTAGAGTAAGACCGAGATTAATGGTGTTCATCTAAAGATATGAGAAAAGAGACCAAATGAGTTAATATGGGGAGAGGGAGCATAGACATTTTACAAGAAAGAAAAGATGAAAGAAAAGAGTATGAGAGAGAGAGAGAGAGAAACATTATTATCTTCATGAGAATATTATGAGAGAGAAAATAATTGTTATGAGATAAATGATACTAACATTATAATAATATTATTATCTTCATGAAAATATTATGAAAGAGAGAAAATAATTTTATAAGATAATAATACTACCATTATGAGAATAATATCATCTTCATGAGAATATTATGAGAGAGAGAAAATAATTGTTATGAGATAATAATACTAACATTATGAGAATAATATCGTCTTCATGAGAACATTATGAGAGAGAAAATAATTGTTATGAGATAATGATACTAACATTACGAGAATAATATTGTCTTCATGAGAATATTATGAGAGAGAGAATATAATTGTTATGAGATAATATACTAGCATTACAAGAATAATATTATCTTCATGAGAATATTATGAGAGGGAGAAAATAATTGTTATGCAATAGTAATACTAACATTATGAGAATAATATTGTCTTCATGAGAATATTATGAGATAATAATACTAACATTATGAGAATAATAATATCTTCATGAGAATATTGTGAGAGAGAAAATAGTTGTTATGAGATAATAATACTAGCATTATGAGAATAATATTTTCTTCATGAGAATATTATGAGAGAGAGAGAGAGAGAAAATAATTGTTATGAGATAATAATACTAACATTATGAGAATAATATTGTCTTCATTGAGAATATTATGAGAGAGAGAAATAATTGTTATGAGATAATAATACTAACATTATGAGAATAATATTGTCTTCATGAGAATACTATGAGAGACAAAATAATTGTTATGAGATAATAATACTAACATTATGAGAATATTATCAGAGAGAAAATAATAATTTGTTATAAGAGAGAGAAAGAAGACTTACGTAGAGAGAGATGGAAAAACTTGATGAGCTTTGATGATTAGCTCACGAGGGGAGAAGGATATTTTAAAGTGAGGGAGGACACTTCCACTTGACACATGTCAAAGTATGTGTCCTCCTTTTTGTTGTTAACTTCTCACTTTTATATACCACCTCATGACACATCACCTCATATTATTGTCTTATAATGCCACATCACCTCATATTGTTATCTTATAATGCCACCTTATACCCTATTATCTTAATTAAGTATTCTTCTAAAAAAAATCTGGAAATGATAAGTTTTGAAAAAGAATGGTCTCATGGTGTATCAAAACTATTCCTTTATATAGGTATTTTATATCATTTTTATTTTTATTTTATTAATAATAATAATAATTATTATTATTATTATTTTATTATTATTATTATTATTATTATTATTGCTATTGTTTTTCAGTTCCAAAAATTTAGGGTCATCACAATAGTCATCCTTTTAGCTATATCTATAGTACATAACTAATTTTCCAAAGTTTTTATCTGATTGGCAAAAGTCTTTGTTTGAGACTTAGTATCGAAAATTTGGAATTGCCTCTTGGAGCTATTGGTTCATGACACATGTGATGCATGAGAGAGATTGGAGCTACTAGTTCGTGGCCCACATGATTACATGAGGGAGGGAGGGAGGGAGGGAGGGAGGGGGATGCTAATATTAAAGGGTAGGGAAGTTGTAGTGAGAGAAATAGAGATTGCATCATAGTTACTGAGATCTTCTAATGAGGGGGTCACTTTTGAGCCAGAAGCTCGATTCCGCACTCCGAGATACGGGATCTCGATTTCTGGCGATTCCTTGATATTGGGGATCTCGATTCGGGAAATCGGGGAACTCGATCCCATAGATTGGGATCCAGATCCCTTTGCCAAAGATCATGGTTCCATGAGTAAGTGGAACCACAATTCCACCTACTTAGAATCTAGTATCCTCTAATTTGGGAGGGAGTTTCACCAACACATTTTTTTGGTTTATATACAATCCTGGTGTGGACCTCCAAATTTTTATAACCTACAAACTTTTTGAACTCCATGATTTCCTACATATTTTACAATTCACAACTTTACACACCTTGTGATCGTGATTTATGTCTAGTTTTAAATAAAGGCAACAAAAGAGAGGGCAAGGAGAGAAGCAAGAAGATGGAAGGAGATACAAAACTTAGTCCTGTTATGGTTCCATTGAAGAATGTCAATATGCTCAACTTCCTTGGAGCTAGTTCACTAGGTCTTGTCTACCTCCTGAAGGACTTCTATGGCTTGAGTGTTTGTGAACCAAATCGAGCCACTCATGAGATTGCCTTATGGGTGACGGAATAACATGTATGTGAGGAAATGTGAGGTTTCTCTGATGTATATGTCTTTGAACCTTTAGCGATTTTTGATAGAGGAGAGCTATTGGGAATTATATATGGCTATGTGTAATTGTCTATCCTCTTTCTTACTTTGCAAAGGAGAACTTAACTATTGTAGCATTTCTTTTTTGGAGACAATCTATCACAACATTCTTATATTAATCATCAATTGATATTTGAGTGGAAGTCGTTCAATCCAAGCGATTGGTGCCAAAAAGGAGGACATGTGCATTGTAGGCAGAACAATGTAGGTAGGTGTGCCATTTTTGTAAGGGACCCATGTGATTAGTTTTTTATAGTGATAAATGTTTCTATCAAGCTCCATTACTATTGTTAACATCAGATCGAGGACTTAGGTATTACGTCACCATATTGGATTTCTATTATTGCTATGTGTAAGATCATACTCTGATGACAACAAAATGTTAAAGAGAATTCCAATGACACGAATTTTGTTAAAATAGATATTAGGTTTGTGAATTTGAAAAAAGTTAAAAATATTGTTCAATGGAATTTGCTCCCAAGTTACAATATAGTTTGATAAGTGAATTTCAGGAACCTCGATCCTATCATGGAGGAAAGCGATTCCGTTTGGTAAAGAATTTGCTCCTGTGAAAATATGGAATGCGCTCCCTAAAAGTCAGGGTCTCAATCCCTTTACCTGACCATGTATGGATCTCGTTCCCCCAACCATGGATCATAGAGCCTACCTCACTCTGCACTCCCGCTCCCGAGCCCGGAGCTCTTGTCGCTCACGTTCCCGGTAACTATGGATTGCATCGCATTAAAGTTTAGGGATGGAGATTAAAGAGAGGAGTCTTTGGATGAAATGGAGATAAGAGTTGTACAGATTCCTCTTTTATAAGATTAGCCAAACAATAATGGACAGAACTTACCAAATAATATGAACTCTATTTTTAATTCTAAAAAGACTTGGTTTATGAAATATTAGTTCAGTACAGAATCCTTTTTAAGAAACCTAACCTGAATAATAGTAGACTCTTTCTCCATACATTTTGTCTATGAATGAGGGCTGAGATTTTTTGTATAGAATCAGGGTCTGAATTCTTTGGTGTGATGGAGACAAAATAAGGTAACGAAGTATTTAGGAGGTAGAAATTACTTCTGCCGTACAAATGATTCTTGCTACTTGCTCCGAACCTTGGATCTAATGTTATGCAAGTTCTTAGCTGTGCCATTTTCTAGAGCTACTGCTTCCTTGATTCTTCCATTAATGTTGAGAATGATAGTATCTTTTGGGTTGGACGATTAAACCTATTCTTTCCTTATTCAGTGCTATTGATAAGTCTATTTGATGTTCATTTCTTGCTTACTCAACCACGTGTTCTTGCTTTTGGTGAAATGGCATGATCCCAATCTTTCAGCTGGATTCCACTTACATACATATATAATACAGTGCATTATTCTACTAGTTATTGTTCTTGGTTCTGTAACCACTAGTGAGGCTTGTGGAGGTTTTTGTGTAGTTTACTTGGTGATTTTGTTTGCTGCAAAGTTCTCCTTTTCTTATAATTCAGTGTACTATTTCATTAATATTTTTCAGGTCAGGGACGAACTTGAACATTTATTGAATGATGATGCCGATATGGCTGAGATGTATTTGACAGATAAGCTTGTTCGACAATCTATGGATGAGATCTCTTTGAAAGATGAACTGGAACAAGATGAAGATGAACTTTGTTCAAATGAAGCGAGGTAGAAATTCTATGTAGAACTTAGTTGGATTTAAAGGTACATTAATTTATATAAGCTATGAAAGTCCTGTTCACAAATATTTTTCTTTTTTTTGCAGTGTGTGTGTGTAGGCACACATGCACACTTGAGTATCAATTGTTTCCCTTTGCCTTTCACTTTTGCCAAGTTGTGGTACAGTTCAGAGGCCACTCACTCAATCAAGGTGTGGGCTTTGAGGAATAACTTGTATGCCACACTCATGTTTCTTGTCACTGCATCTTCTCTGGCCTTAAGCCATGGGCATTCAAATTTTGTCTTAGCTAAGGATCTTGTCGTGAGGCATGTCTGACATTTTATGTTTATTCTATCACTCGTCCAGGAACAAGATACATCAAATCCTTTTTATTTGGGTTGCTCAAAGCTCAACTTTGATAGCTGTAGCAACAGCTACCCTTATTCTGGTTATGCAGAAGAAATTTCCCTGAAGCATATTTTGTTTGAAACTTCTTTGCTTTGTACTTCATGTGTATTTTGAGTTACATGTAGATGGGACTTTGGCTTCAAGGGCTGGTATTAGCTTGTTATTCGTCATTCTTGTTACTTTCTTCTAATTCAGAGAAAACCCATTTTAATTAATCAGAGGATCCCCATTTTAATGTGATCTCGTGGCTGCCGCAAAAGTGGAGAGATACTCATGGTGCTTTGCAGATATATTTCTGAAGAGCTTGTATAACATATTCACATTAACAAATCGTCCACTTGCTTCCTAAGGCGAAATACCCACTCAAGAGGATTGGTTTGATCAAATATTTTAGGAATCACCTTAGAATCACCACATGAGTAATTCTAAGAAATGAGAAAAAAAATACCTAAACACTTAGATCCGACCATCCAAAAAATGAACAATGTGTTTTGATTTTGGGGTTTGAAATTTTTAATCAATATAAGCGGTGTGTGTGTGTGTTTGTGTGTATGAGAGAGAGAGAGAGAGAGAGAGAGAGAGAGAGAGAGAGAGAGAGAGAGAGTACGTACTACTACGTAACGTAACGTAAGGTAGGTAGTACGTACGTAACGTAAACTAAACGTAACGTACGTACGTAACGGTACGTACGAACGTAAGGTAAGGTAAGGTTACGTTAAC
>NW_006499159.1:3283851-3312813 GCF_000471905.2 Amborella trichopoda
ATTTACAGTGACTTTAGTGCCAGATTGCCCCTTCGTAAAGCCGGACTGCCCCTTCCAAACGCTGAACTGCACCATTTACAGTGACTTTAGTGCCGGATTGCCCCTTCCAAACGCCAGACTGGTGAGTTCCAGTGACCTCAGTGTTCGATTGCCTCCTGGAACTGTCGGACTGGCTGCTTGAAGTGCCGGACTGCCCCTTCGTAAAGCCGGACTGGGCCAATTCCAATGACTTCAATGCCGGACTGCTCCGTCCAAATGTCGAACTGCACCATTTTACAGTGACTTCAGTGTCGAACTATCCCTCCAAACACCGAACTGGTGAGTTGTAGTGACCTCAGTGTCGGATTGCCTCTTAGAACTGCCGGACTGGCTGCTTGAAGTGCCAGACTACCCCTTTGAAACACCGGACCGGGCTAATTTTGGTGACTTCAATGCCGGACTGCACCATTTATAGTGACTTCAGTGTCGAACTGCCCCTTCCAAACACCGGATCGACGAGTTGCAGTGACTTCAATGCTGGATTGCCTCCTGGAACTGTCGAACTGGCTACTTGAGGTGTCAGATAGCCCATTTAAAACGCTGGACCGGGCCAATTCCAGTGACTTTAGTGCCGGACTGCCCTTTCCAAATGCCGGACCACACCATTTACAGTGACTTCAGTGAATCATGCAACAGAATAGACATGCAAAACCTTATAAAAGAGGTTACCTAAAAAAATCGTGTCCATGTCAAGAGAGTGTTCAATGGCATTGATTATGGGCATCTTTCAACCTGTATTTGGAAGTTTACATGATAACAAAAAGAATGGACATCTCATTAGCTGGCTACGATGATAGAGTAGCTTCAATTGTACAAAAAAAATGGACATTTCATTCTTTGAATCTCACTACTTAACATCTGTTTCAAACATACATATCAAAGTCAAATACATATCATTTGAAACATATATCTCAAAAAAAGGTTCATAGCCTTTACATATTAACAAAAAGATTTTACATTTCATTAGCTGGCTACTATAATAGAGTAGCTTCAATTGTACAAAAAGAATTGATATTTCACTCTTTGAATCTCACTACTTAACATTTGTTTCAAATATACATATCAAAGTAAAAAATAAATATCAATTAAAAAATACATCTCAGAAAAAGGTTCATAGCCTTTGCAACTTGCATAAGTCACTTTTCAAATTACATATTCGGGTATCATCTAAAAAATGCATGTCAATCACTGTCTTCGCCTCAGCCCTTTTTTTGGTTAGCTTGCAATATCCTTTCCCTTTACAGCAGGTTCCTCCTTAGTCCTTTCCTCTTGGACACCCGCGATTGCAAATTCCACCTTGATTCTTCATGCAAGGTTTGTTTAGCTTTAATCTGGTGGTTTTTACTCGTGTCATTTCTGTTATTTGTTCTCCTTTCATTTTCCTCATTGGTCTTCCTCTCTCTTTCTTCATCTCCATCATCTCCCTCCTCAGTCTCGCTTTCCTCATGTCCACCATCTCCCTCATCGATCTCGATTTCCCCATCTCCATTATCTCCCTCATCGCTCTTGCTTTCATGATCTCTACCATCTTTCTCCACGCTTTCGCTTCCACCATCTCCTCGGCATTTGTCTCTATAGGAGTGTTATGCAATAGCAAATCATGGGTTGCCTATACATAATGTTTGGATTCCCCCGCTAATACTTCACCATAAAGTGCAGCTTATAGCATCCCTATACAGGTTAATTACTGCAAGTAGACAATAAAAAACAAAATAGGTAATTACAATGAATACATATTAACATTATGGCTTGCAAGGGTGGGAACATTTGATTGTGCTTGCGGGGGGGGGGGGGGGGGCACATGGGAGTATTTCTAACATCATGGCTTGCGAGGGGGGCACATTTGATTGCGATTGCGAGGGGAGGCACATGTACGTATTTCTATATCTATGGGTGAACATGTTGTACCAAGTCATATATTCATTTGTAGGCATTCCACCATATTTATCCATATCTGCCTTGACAACATTGTGTTATCGTTGCCGCCAGTCACTTATCTCGCTACTCAACTCGTCAATCCAACTTATGGGGTGTAAACCGACCCTTTCTCTCTTATCCCACTTGGGTGGCCCAACAAGAATCACTTGCATCTTCTCAAATTTTGGCAGTACACAATCAGGCATATAGTATCTCTACAACGTGGAAACTTATCAAATATGATCGGCACAACAGGTTTTCTGCTAGATTTTTTTCAAAGAGCTAATTAAATTTTAATAAGAGGTAGGCATATTGTTGGGGGCTATATAACCTACTAAAATTAACAAGAGCTAGGCATAATTTTTGTTTTTTATTGACAAACTAAATTTGAACAAAATAAATAAGATGGATCATTCATGCCCAAAATTTATAGCAAAATAAACCCAATAGGGAATAAATTTACAATAGGGAATAAAAATACAGCTCAATCGTAGTTAAACATTTGGGCAGTGCTAGTTAAGCAGCACCAGAAGTACTATTTGCAAAGGGAAAAAAGCTTAATAGGTGTTGGAGCGACTATGGAATATACTTGAACTCTACTAAAATGATACTTATAGCAACCTGGCTTCTGCCCCTTTCTAGTGCATTCAATTTTATAACTTCTAGATTATATTGATCTATCTACCAGCTTGTATCTTCCTCATTTTTCAGGTTTTCAAGTTGCAGCAAATTATAAATGAGTTCCTTCTCCTGAGCTAAGGCAATGCTATGGCTTAGTTGTACACTGTGATCTATGGTTGCAGCAAATTATAAATGAGTCCCTTCTCCCGAGCTAAGGCATTGCTATGGCTTAGTTGTACATTGTGATATATGGTTGTAGTTTGAGACAGTAAATCAAGAGGCTGAACCCCAATGTATCTGTATTATGAGTTATGACTATCTCAACAACTTGTTCAAAGTAGCCAGAAGCCATATCCAAATAAGTCTTTAATGCCTTCGACAGGGTATAGCTAGAACTGCCCAAATGTTTAGCTAGCACTGCCCAATAGATAATAAATTTACAATAGGGAATACAAATTAGGATACCACATTCAAACTAATCATCTATTTGTTTAAATAGTTTAAACAAAGTGGATAATCAAGAGTGAGAAACAGATACAAAGGGATTCAACTTCTTCTCTCCAATTTAAATCTACAATGCATGCTATCTAGCCATGAAAGAAATGTCACAGCAATATATATTTATCAATAATTTGCCTAAATAAAGTAAAATTTCATGTGGGATCAAAGAGAAAAATAGATAGAAATGTAAACATTATTGAAAAAGAGATTATGGGAATGACTTGGGGAATGACACAACAACTTATTTTTTATTTTTATAAAAAATAAATAAAATATTATTTCGTACCTTTGATGGGGCTGATTTGGGGCTAAGAGATTGAGCTCGGGCTTTGGGAGCATGGTTAATGAGAAATCGATAGCCCGATAGATAGAGTCCTTCGTAGAGATAGAGCGAGAAATCGAGCTTGGGCTGGGCTGAGAAATCGATAGCCCGAGAGATAGGGTCCTTCATAGAGATAGAGCGAGAAATTGAGATTGAGCTTGGCCCGAGAAATAGGGTTGGGCTAAGAAATCAAGCTTGGGTCTGGTTTGGGGGAGAGAGATCGAGAGAGAGGGAGCTCGGGCCTAGTTTTGGGGAGAGAGAGCGAGAGAGAGGGAGCTCGGGCTGGTTTTGGGGAGAGAGCGAGAGAGAGAGAGAGAGCGAGAGACCGGCAAAAGTGGGTCTTCAAAGTAGAAAGAGAAAAATAAAAAAATGGGTTAGGGTTACGTGTAGGTAAAGGAGGGGTTAAGGTTTTTTGTTGTTTGAGTTAAGAAGTTACTTGCTAGAAAAGATAGTTTTGAGAAAAAAAGTGTTAGAAAAAATTAGGCGGGGCTAAAGTGCTTAGGAAGTCCATTTTGAGGTTATGTAAATTTTCCTTCTTTTTTTTTTTCTTTGTTCTTTTGTAATTTAGATGACGCAAACCCTAAAAATGGCGGGAAATTAGAAGCCCTGTTCTCCCCTGTCGAATATCTGAAAAATAAAAAAAGGATCACTTTGCTCCCCGACTCTATAAACTATTTATAATCAACCATCACAAAGTGGACTTCCACTCTGAGGATAGGTGAGTGTCAATTAATAAATCCTTGCGTTCTCAATATTGAACCAGAGAAAACCTACCCCAGAAAAAGAAGAAGATGGAGATCATGGCAATCTATCAACATAAACAACTGAAATCCCTATTCGAAAAACCTAAGAATTCACATTCATGGATTCCAAGTTTCAAAACCAGAGGAATTCTGCTAAGGTCATGGCTGAAGATGAAGCAGTTAGGGTACCAGGTGGCCCTAGAAGAAAAGGGGCCAGTGGTCCTAAGCCATGGATGGTTATCACAGTTTCTGGTCGGTCTTACCTTGAAGAAGCAGGAAAGCATTCGATCATGAGACGAACAGGTTTACCTGCTCGTGATCTTCGAGTTCTTGATCCTGCTCTCTCCTATCCTTCTGCGATTTTAGGGAGAGAAAGAGCAATCATGATCAATCTTGAGCATATTAAAGCGATTATAACAGCAGTTGAGGTTCTGGTTTTGAATTCAAATGATCCTTTGGTTGCTACATTTGTGCAAGACCTTCAAAATAGAATTCCAGATTCTAGTGGAAGTGCGAGAAAGGTAGGTTAAGAACTTCCTTTTAGTAGAGACAGTCATTATTGATTTGGAAATGATTTCATTTTTATTCAATCTGATAAAATTGGACCTTTTTTTTTTGGGTGAAATTCAATTCTATTCTGTGTTTTGATCATTGAATATTGTTTCCTGTTAAATGTTCTTGACTATGAAACATGGACACGTGTTTGGGGTCTGACCACATGTCGTTACTTGGGTCACTTACCCTCGTGCCGAACATCTACAAATCCGATACGACACAGGCAATGAGCATCCAATACTGTGTACGTATCTTGAGACAAATTTTGACTTGAAAATGCGGTGTTTGTTATTTAAAAATGCCGTTTTCATGAAAATTTTATTAACTTTATTATGGGAGAATTGGAAAAGAATCCTTACCCAAACCTTATTCCTATTAAGAAGCCATAACATGTCATGAAAAGGCACAGAGAGAAGAAGCCACGATGGATGAACTTAACTTGATAAAACAAAACCATGTTTGGAATTTCGTGAACCTATTGTAAAAAACCCTAAAAGCAATATAAGAAAACAAAAAAGAGAAAACAAACACAAAAGAAAGAGACAACCAACCACAACGCTAAGAGATACGTGATTCGGCAACGTGCCTACGTCCACGGGAGATGAGAGCTTCTTTACTAGCAATGGAGAATAGGGTTACAATAGCTCTCTTCCTCACGCCTCTCTATTCTCTCTGATTATAAAGAAATCTATGTTTTTTCCTTAACCCTAAAAAGAACCTCCATCGCTACATTATATAGAGTCCTAAGTAGATAGTACAGATTACCGATATACCCTATGTACAGATACACTCAAGCCCTTTGAGCTTTTAACAGCCCTCCTGAGTTATCTCTTTGACTCCACCTTTGATAAATATATTTTCTCATAATACAAGACATCAATCCTCAACACCTACCTCCTAAAAGAAAACCTATAGGCTATAAAAGTATCTACAAGAAAAAATTAAACTCGAAAGAGAAATTAGAAAAATAAAAAGCAAGATTGGTAGCTAAAAGGTTTACCAAGAAAGAAGGAATAGATTATGATGAGACCTTCTCTCCTGCTATTAAATTTCCCTTCATTAGGATCCTAATAGCCATTGTAGCCCATTTGGAGTTCGAACTCCTCCAAATGGATGTAAAGACTGCATTTCTAAACGGGGTGCTAGAAAAAGAAATTTATATGAAACAACCAAGGGGTTTCATAGAGAAGGGAAAAGAAGCCTGGTTTGTAAACTTAAGAAATCCCTCGATGGCCTTAAGCAAGCATCGAGGCACTGGTACATCCCCCTCCTTTCTAGTCTGGCCATGATCGTGGCACTTGATGAAATTAAAACTTATGTCAAGAAATAAAACTCCTTTTTTGTTACTTCGATTCTGATCGACTAAATACTTGTTGACTACAAATAGTTGAACCTAGCGCTTACTTCATTTGATTTAAGGGGATGGAAAGTAGAAGAAAAGAAGCCGTGGAGCTGAAATAACTAACTTGGAACACCTTTTAAAGGTTTAAGTTTCAAGTGACCTTGTCAAAAGCTAGTTTTGTGCCTAACTAGGAGGATTATTGTATTTATGTCAACGTTAGTGGGAGCGATGTGTTCATCACTCTATTGGTGGATGACATGTTAATTTCAGATGTTCAATGACTTTTGTTTTGGAAATGAAAGATTTCTTGTCACAACATTTCAATATGAAAGATCTTGGATCAGCATCATATGCCTTGGGAATTAAGATTACCAGAAATAGAAAAGAGAGAACCATTCAATTATCTCAAGAGACATATATTAGGGAAATTCTAGAAAGATTTGCACTGGAAAATTCTCGGCTCATATTAACCTCCATTAATGAGATGACCAAGTTAAGCCTAGCAATGTGTCCCACTACTTCAGGAGAGAGAGAATCCATGTTGAGAATTTCGTACAAAAATTCAATTGGGTCACTAAACGCTATATTAGGGACGAGTCTGAATTTATCATTTGCCATGAGTGTCATCAACAAGTTATATAGTTATCCAAGCATGGAGCACTAAAAGGTTTTGCGATATTTAAGGGAACGATTAGTCACATGCTTACTTATGGAGGAGGCTTAGATATACAATTATAGGGATATTAAGATGCGAACTATCTGGGCAATCCAAATGAGATGAAGTCCACATCTGGGTGTTTCTACCAAGAAACAGGAGGTCGTTGCACTCTCAATTATGGAGTCAGAGTATGTGGCTTGTTGTCTTGTAGCTAAAGAAACAATTTGGTCGAAGAAGTATCTAAATCAACTTAGATCGAGTAAAATTCCCATGTAAGAGACTTTTGTGGCAACCAATCAGCAATTTATGTGACCAAAGAGCCACAATTTCATAAAAAATCGAGGCATAGTAAGGCGGACTAGTACCTCATTCGTAACAAGATCCAAATAGGAGAGATTGAGGTTGCTTATCTCCTGATAAAGGCTATGTTTGTGGTCAATGTGTTCGCCAAGCATGTAAATGGGATGGGCTTGAGAGAGAGTTATTGAACGGCCTTCAAAGGTGGGAGATGTTGGGGTTTTGTGGCCTTTAAAAGTCGTGAGAGCATGTAAATAATTTTTATAGTGAATTATACGCTTCAGTAGGAGTGTGTGATGTTTGATTGAGCATGGTTTAGGCGATCTATGGTCCTGCTCATGTCCAAAACCTTACCCTTAGTTATGTGGCACTGCTGAAGAGGGTTTGTAGAGGTTCATCTTTGTTGAGGTCGGTGAGATGGCCATGGTTGTTTTTGTTAGCCAGGAGAGTTATGTGGTTTCCGGTGTGCAGATGTAGGCATGTGAGAGTGAAGTCCAAATCTTTGACAAACTTCTGCACAACATATATACATATGACAACCGCAATACTGGTAAGCAACCCTATAGAGGGACACGTGTAGTTGTGCGTTGAGAGTGCCCCTTGCACTGTAGTGACATGTGCTAGACTTTAAGGAGGGGAACTGGTACCCACATTTTAGGATCGTAGATTCACTGTTTATTGGTCAACTTTAACGAGCCAATCATGAGCCCCTGCATGAGACTGTGGGTCGTGGGCTTCGTTGGTTGGTTTGAGAAGACAATTGTGGATCACGTCTACTGGGTTGGGTGGAGTGCCCTTGTAATCACTTATTTTGACCCATTGGTACTAGTCCACTTCTAGATATTTTTTTTTTATTAGAACTGTTTCTGTGAAATTTGTAAAATTTTTTAAATTATTTTTTGCTGTAATTTCCTCGAAAACGGTACTTCTTTAAACTATAAGAGTAAGGAAGGGCACATGTGGGGCCCTTGGATCCAACACCATATGCCTTGGGTGGGGTGTGGAGCACATGAGGGGCCCACATGTCACCCATAGGGGGGGGCACACACCTCTCCCTTATGTTTTCTTAAGTTATTTCAGATAATCATATAAAATAAAAGGTAATGTGTGTCCTTATTTTGTAGGAGTTAGTATTAACCAAAATATATTATTTGACTTCCTACAATTAGAGATAAATTCGAAAGTTCTAGAAGGTTTTAATTTTAATCCAATCCTATTATAACTAGAAGTGCATATGGGTCAAATATTAAGGGGGTAATATTTCTAATATTCCTCCCTAAATTATGATGGCTGATTTACAAAATGGATGGCTCAAATTAATTCTCTCTCACCTCACAGATTTCCTAAATGCCTATTAGCCAAGCTGTGTCATTGGATAAGTCATACCAGGGGGGGAGGGGGGTGTTGTGGATAAACTAAGGTGAACTCCCTTCTAATTCTCTATACAATTGAGCCGCTCTCTCTCCATATGTCTCTCCTCCACGTCCCAAGCAAAACTCTCCCTCTCATCTTTTGCTATCATCTTCTCTCTCCTCACTCTCCATAATAGGCACGCCATGCTAAATATAAAATAAGAGGGTATGGCCCCATTGTAGGGTTTTATTGTTTGAAGAGAGGCATGCCCATCCTTGGAAGAGTTTCACTCTTCATGCTATGCCCTAATTTGTTCCTAAGGGCTTCCTACAAACCTTACGTGTGCTTTTATGCTATCTAATACCCTAGTTTAAAGATATTTCCTAAGGAAGCTTCACGGCTCTGAAATTCTAGCAAGATCAATAGGATAAAAAGTGTGTCCTCGTTCAGGAAATCAGGTATAGGGTTTACCAAGTTCTATGGGGGTAACTGTAGGCATTCCAGTTTGTCTTTCTCGTTGTTTTATTTATTTTTCAGCTATTTGCATATTTACTGTAATTTTCTAGGAACATACTTTTATTTAAATTGATAGTGGAAGATTGGTTTTTGTTCCTGGATTTTGTTTATTTATTTGTGGCAATAAAAGGAAAGGTCCGAGGTTGTATAAAGGGTTTTATTTCTGATTTACAACAGTGTATTGTGGCATTTGTAAGTGGAATGCAGATTCAATTATAAAGGAAAAGAAGATAATTTTGGTTTTATATCTTTCCACACCGCCACGCCTTTCATTTGTGTGGGATTTGGGCCCCTAGGCAGACCTCTAGGTAAATGCCCAAATAGGGCCCCGCATAGGCCCTCACAGTTTAGAAGGCGGCTGGACTGCCTAGGTGGCCAGGCGGCTGAATTTTCTTTCATTGTTAACTTCCAAAGTGGTTATTGTAGTGATGGACTAGCTAGCACATTTACCATACAATTGTGCATTGTTGGGGCTGTAGATCCTTGACAAACAGTTATGGTTATCAGCGGGTATTCAGGGTGTTGTCATAATTCATCTGAATTCTATTTCATTTTTAATTGTAGTTGTTGTTCATTCCTTTTCTGATTTGCCTATCAGTTATATAAAATCAATTTGGAGTTAGTAGATTTCTTTGTTATTTCTCTACAAATATTTGATCTTAGTTTGAACTTTGAATTACTGCTATTTTTATGTTTAGGGTATGGAGAATGGTTCTGCTGATGCAAATAGCGTGGACAAGTCTTTGCCACAGTCCCCCCATTCTGCAGTGACAAGCCCTTTTGGCACAATGGTTTCTTCATTAGTAGCGATTGTAGCAGAAAAATCATTTAGCGGTGCTTCTAAGGTGTTACCTTTTGAGTTTATTGCACTCGAGGTTTGTCTTGAATCTGCTTGTCGGTGCCTTGAATTTGAGGTATGTGCTGTATATTATCGAAGTTTTGCTTTGGTATATTTTATGGTTTAGTCTTGGGATAGGGTGTGGATCAACGATATGCCTTGTAATAAATTTTCTTACAGATTGGTCTAAAAGAAACTGTACATATGAAAACTCATGGTTATAAAATCATATTTAGCAAACTTTGAGAAGCACTAGGCAATGAATCATGACTTGTATGTCTAAAGTTATTTATATATCTACTTAGTTCCGAAGGAAACTAAAGCAGTTTTGTTGAATGATATTGTTTTTGGTCATCTGGCCCAAATAGTTGGAATAAGGCTCGGATGATGATGATGTTGTTTTTGATCATCCATAACAAAACTATCATTGGAAAAGTTGAGAAAATTTCCAACACTATGCTGCTGTTCTCTTCTTCTCTTTTCTAAGATGCCTCTACCCAAAGAAGTTCTGGGTGGGTCAGATCCTCCACTGCTTGTTGCATGAACAATGAACCGTGTGGTGGCATCTATATCTTGTTCCTTGCCTCTTGAAACATATACATACTGTGATTCATAGAACATAGAAGTGGGTTTATGTAATCTCATGCCCCATGTCATGCTTCTGGGAACCAAAGATTTTATCTAGAGAAAGGTGATGGCTTCATTGATCAACAAATTAAATAGAAGGCATATAACAGCAGAAATAGTCACAAAGCTGTTGAGGAAGTATCTCAACTAGGAATTCTCAACAACTAAGCAAACTAAAAGTGGATCACTCCCCAACCCTCATTAACCAAATTGCGAGCTGCCTTATTAGCATTATGTGGGATATTCACAAAAAAATTGGATGCCCTAACAAATCTTTTCAAAACCCACTAGAATATAACTTTCTAAGGTGTTTCCATCTTCTTTCTTGCCACTTGGTAGTATTGATGTGATCTCTCTCCAATAATGATGGAACCAAGCACCATTTATTATTATCCTCATGGTGGTTAGGATGGACTTCGTTTCTGCCAAAATGTGGTCACACAATCCCCATAAAACATATTCGGTGTTGCATTAATAATTCCTGACCTTTAGTATGAAAAATTGCAAGGTAGATGAACACACACACACACGCACGCACACACATATATTTGGAGGCTGGAGCATGGGATTGTAGCTTGCTAGGAGTTCCCTAGTTTAAGAGTGCATGTACATTAAGTATATAAAACACACACACACACATTGGAGGCTGGAGCATGGGATTGTAGCTTGCTAGGAGTTCCCTAGTTTGAGAGTGCATGTACAATAAGTATATAAAAAAGGAGAAATTTTAAAATAGAAAGTTAGGCATAATTTTTTAATAATATTTAGGTGCAAAATTAATAGATTAGGAATATATTTTTATACTTAAAATAGATGTACTCAAATAAGATTGGAGATTAATAACTCATTTATTTACTTGAGTCTTCTCACACACAAGTCCTTCATAATATAATATTATTTGATCTTATGTTTTAGATGATAATATAGGATGATATTTTGGTAAGGTCATACATAGGCCCTCCACTTTTCACCTATCCCCCTTCATTTCAATTAAGAAAGAAAAAATTAAAGCATGGTGTAGGGAGCAGAAGATATAAGTGTAGAGTAAAAAAGAGATACAGAGAGATGGGAGACCGATCGTTCCTCTGTAGTACACAGTTTTTAGAAAAATGGAGGTCAAAATCCTGTAACACGTTGGACCCACCATTTCACATGTTAAATGCAATTTTGGAGCAGTGAGTTAAGAATTCTTTTTGATTGATGCAAATTTTAGAATATCTTTCCCTTTGAAAATTTTATGGGACACTGATTTGAATACTCATTAATTTCTTATTTGTTGATATATATTTATTACTTTATTTTTTTATGGACATGGATTTGTTATTTTCTTTTCTTGTTGCCATGAATTTATTGCTCCTTTTCCTTTAAGAATTTATCATCTTGTTGATCGACACCTATTGTGTTGGGATCAATCTTCCCCAACTTGAGGTTGAGGCCATGCCTCGATCCTGCTCTAGAGCACTGGATCGCGTTCGTGGAGCGGGATTGCCACCCATGTAAGGAAATCCCAGTAACTAAGGACAAAGCAAATCTTCACTCTTTAATTTCGGACATCTTTGAAATGAAGAATGTATGAATGGAATGATGCAAAACAGCACCCATTCCTTTATAGTTCTAGTTAGGAGTCTTATAAGAAATACCAAAGGACTTATTCCTGTAATAGATTACTGATAATATCAACTAATCAATGGAAAAGAGTCACAAATTGGTTCTAATAGTTTTCTTAACAACGTGTTGAAAAACTGTCTGGCTAAAGGCTTCTACAATTGTATTTCATCTCAAACTGAAAAAAACAATATGGATGGGTGTATTGTGCCGCCATCCACGTAGAATGCCATCTGAACTAGTATTTTTTGGCATGTTTGGTTTCAATATGGGCATTGTCACCTTGACATGGACATAAAATTTAGGTGGAGAAAGCTCGTTGTAATTTGAGATAGCGCAGAAATGCAATAAGACTCTTAAAAAAATGCATATAGGGTGTTGCTAGTGATAAAGCACAAGTAGCTTCATAATTTAATCAATGGTTGATATTTATTCCGAGAGTTTTCCCTAATTTGTTTTCTACCTTTAATCTATGGTGGTATCTCAGGCTACTGAAGCTAGATTCCAAAACTAGTCATTCTTTCTATTGAAAATGATGGTGGCATTCCTAGTCTTGTGTATCTTGGAGTGTGACTTGTTAAATATCATCAGATGGCTCAGAGGTCTCCTAGTCTCGTGGAAGCGTGAGTGGATCTTTGGATAAATTGGATAATATATGGACAATGTTTGTGACTGTTATGTTCCTGCATTTGGTATTTCCATAGTGGATAAGTCATAGTTAACCGAATCGCTCATCGAAGGTCTCAATTCTAATTCGGCGATTCTGACTAGGAATCTTTACATGATCCGTTTCGATGAAATCTAGAATCTTGATTCTGTCTTAGAAATCTCAATTCCAACACTTAGAAAATTTCATTTCCAATATTCACTGATTCTCGATTCTGCAATTGGCGAATCTCGATTTTACACTTATTGAAACGTTTACCAGATCTCGATGCCCCCCCCCCCCCTTCCTTCTTCGTTTTTTTTTACTTTTTTCAATGAAGTGATATTTAGAAGTTTTCGAGGCATCAAACTACTCGAGCTAGACACTCAATCTCAAGCTACACGGTGTAGTCATGTTTTTTGGTATGAAATGACTAATAGAAACCAAAGTGGTGGTCCACATTTTCAACTTAATTCTTTTAAGTGTACATTGTATTGATCCAGTGGAGAGACTGCAACTCCAAGATGTTCGAAATAATGTAACACAAATAATACAAGCATGCATGTATAGTATGTCGGTCAATGAATGACATTGAGACATGTAGTGTTTCAGTTGCAGTTTCCTCACGATTCCAAACATGTCGGAATCTTGATTCCATATTGGTCGATTCCCATTAGGTTGGAAACTCAATTCAAAATAACTAGGAATCTCGATTCAATCTAAGTAGGGATCTCAATTCTATTCTATTTTGGTCGAATCTCGATTCCAAGAAATCGGAATCTCGTCCCCCACAATTCCTCTTGTACGGAGATCGATTTCGAAAATAGGAATCATCCAGCCGGCTACAATTCCGCGCTTTTGATTCCTAAATTAATTCGCTTTCCGAATCGCTTCGAGTGAGTATGGGATAAGTAATGCAAACTTGGGTACAAATTTGTTGAGATGAGTTTGTGGGCAGTATATGCCAACATAATCGTCTCATCTCACTGACTATTGTGCAATTTTTTGAATTCCTGATATCATTATTGAATAAAAGTGATAAATGATATCCAATGCTTGCACATCATATTAATTATAAAATGGGGTGGAAACTGGTAAGAATTACAACTGGTCAAATATGTAAAATAAAAATGCATGTGTACAATTTTTGGTGCACACCAAAGGCATGACACCATTTGTCACTTTAAAATCGTAAACTCTTGTTGACCTTTCTTGTTGAAATCTCAATGACAAAATACTTTTATGACACCTAATCCCCCTTCTCTCTTTGTTTAGATGATATACGAAGTCTTGTGGAAAAGCCTTATTTTAATGTTGGTGTTTCTGACACCCATATCCACGTTAGGCGCTAATTCATGTATCCACATTTTTAACATGGTTGTTCAATAAGTAGGAATATCAATAGATCTCAACTAACGATTTGATAAAGCTTGCATTTCATCCCTAAAGTTGTTCCCCGTATTGCATGTTCATAGTTGGATATTGTTCTTCACATGATCATAGTTAGATATCATGTATTAAATCCTTCCATGTAGGGTATCCAAATGCATCTCTCAAGTCTTTCTTCCTCTTTCATATCTTTGCAGCATGCTATTTGTTGGATCCATAGAAGTTATGATTTGGACATGTTACGAACATCACACAAATATTCTCTCAACTTGTATAACAGCCTCAATAATAAGGAGGAATTGAAGAATTACGAAACATGAAACTTCTAAGTTTGAATAATTTATTAAATTCGTTTGTCATTTGTATACTAATTAATATAAATTGAGATAGAAATTAAGTGTTGTTATTTTGATAAATCTTTATAAAAAGTTTTTTTGTTTGGTCATTTTATTCCACTCCATCTTTCCTTATGTGAACTTTCTTTCACTTTTATGTCTATCAGGCTTCTACATTGGAACACGAAGCATATCCTGCTTTGGATGATTTGACATCAAAAATCAGCACTCTAAATCTCGAGCATGTTAGACAGATCAAGAGTCGTCTAGTTGCTATATCCGGGCGTGTCCAAAAGGTGCTCATGTCAATTAAATTTTGGCTCGTTCTAGTAAAACGATTGTGCATTTGTGCTACAAAAGTCCGCTGATTATTAATATTTTCTTTGCTGAATGGTAAATTATAATATTTTTTATGATGCTTACACACCCATTTGTAGCTTCAAAATGTTGATTAGACATTAATAGAAATGCTTCTTGTTGAATGTTTTGATGGGATGGCGTATTATCCAATGAACAAAGGAAATACCGCAATCCTCTTGATCATCATTGTCCACAGTAAGTGATAGGCATAAATGAAGAGAATGGGATCTATCATGGGGGATATTGTTAGAGTTTTGTGGCCATTTGAAGGCCCTATGAGAGCATGTACTGAAAAACATATAGTGAAATGATTAGCTCTAGTGGCAGTGTGGTCAACATTGGACTGTGAGGCATTTCTAATGCTTAGACACACCTGAGCTTTGACTGGCTATAGCTCAATGTGATGTCCAAAAACTCGTAGTCTTGGGCACAGGTGAACACAACCGATAAGCGTTTTCGATGTGGAGTTATTTATTGATGAGGTCGGATTTGTGCCTAGGACAGTTGGCCAGGGGACTTGGACTTGACCCGTGTGTGTGATGGATGGCTTGAGAGGACAAAGGCCTAAATCCTCATCATTACCATCACACATCATGTACACTAGATAGTCGTCTAGGAAGCAGCCCTTTATGGATAAGGGTGTGTGACGTGTACATGTGTAGAAGAGGTGACTCCCTGCAACACCAGACTGTATTGGAAGGACCTATGGAGCATGCTGCTGAAATGGGGTCTGGACTTGTCCTCAGGGAGGGATCTGTAATCTACAGTCTAGAATCATATCTCCTGCACTTTATTGGCTGACTTTGATAGTCCAATCATGAACTCCTGCAAAAGATTGTGGGTCATGGGATCTGTTGGGTCAGTTTGAGAAGGTACAGTGAAATACGTTCTCTAGAGAGGATGGAGTCCTCAGTATATAGATCGTAATCCTAACTCTACGGATCCAATTCCCATCGAATCTACTTAGATATGCTTAAATATGTTTTAATTAATTTTTAGTTAATTAAAATAAATTTTTAGACCTCTCTAGGTATTTTATTTTATTGAAAAATGATTTTTAGAAGAGAAAAAATATCAATTTTCTTGATTTATTTTAATCAGAGAGAAAAATAAATTATTTAGAGACTATAAAATTATTTTATTATATGAAAATATTATTTTTATTATTGGGGGCCCTTTGGAGCTCATTGAGCCCACCAATATATGGGTCGTGGGGCCCACATGGCCCACCCATGAGTGGCGTGCCCCACCTCCTCCAAACGTTCCTATTTTACATTATGGCAATTATGCTGAGGTTTTAGGAAAGTATTTTGTGTAGGGATTTTGATTGCTTTCAAAAGGGAAAGTGTAAGAAAATAATTATAATAGATTTATTACTTTCTCTACACAATTTTTGATGGGAATGGAGTTATAGAAACTGAGGTATAATAGTTCCACCTCATTTCTTTAATCATGATGGCTAATCTAAGGAATGAATGGATGAGATCTCTTCACCCTACAAGCTTTCAAGATCAAAGGTCAAGATTAAATCTCATAATGATGGCAAAACCCTAACCCTAAAACCCTAGCCTTGTTCTATATAAACTAGCTATGGGGATTCATTCTCTACACACCTCAACTCTCTTTCTCTCTCTCTGAGCCTCTAAAGGGTGGCACACCCCTCTCTAAACTTCTTTCTCTTCTTCTCTCTCTAATCTTAGGGTTTTAAGAAGGAAATCTAACCCTAAGGGGTGGCACACCCAAGCCACACAAGCCTAGCCCTAGGCCTTGACCTTATGCACATGTGTTGAGCCTTGGTCAAGGGATATCTCATGTTATGCTCTCTAGTGGGTTTTTGAGATGAGATCTTGAACCAAGATCCCGCGTGCTATTGATGGAGGAGGCCAAGCGTGGGGTATACAAAGTTCTTGAAGGTAACTTGAGGCAAGGTATAAGGTATTCTCTTGGTATATGCTTTTTTAATTCCATTGCATCTTTTATTTCTAGATCTGCATTTTTGTTTTAATGGCAAGCAAGTGAGAAATCTTGGCAATCTTATTTCATTTATATTGTATTTGGACACTTGTAAGTGACTTGGGTGACAATATAATAAGAAAAGTATAGAAAAATTTTAATTGATATTGACTTGCCCAGTCACATAGTCGACATTTCAGATATGACTCTATTGATCGGTCCTTGACTCCCTTCATTGCTATCCATCGCTTCAATGGTTGGTTATAACCCAATAGCCTATGGTTTTCTTGTATGTGATGTTGGAGTTTGTGGCCTTTATATGCCTAGAGAGCTTGTAAATAAAATCATTTATAGTGAATTGTGCACTTCACTAGGAGTGTGCGCTTATTGACCTAAGGTTGGAGAGTCTATGGCCTAGGTCATTGTCCCAAACCCTTGCCCCTGGGCATGTGGCATTGCCGTTGAAGGTTTATTGTGGAGTCATCCCTTGTTGAGGTTAGAGAGATGCCCATGTACGTTTGTAGACCATGAAAGTTGTGTGGTCTCCTGTGGGCAGAAGAAGGGCCTATGAGAGCGAGGGCCAAATCCTTAAAAGTTTTCCGTATGGCATGTGCATAGATGACAACCGCATATTGGGAAGAAACCCCATAGAGGGAGACGTGCACATGTGTTTAGAGAGAGCGCCCCTAGCACTGTGTGTGCATTTGACTTGCTCTTAAGGGGGAGCTTGTATTCCACATACTGGGATTGTGGTTCTACAGTTTCCTAGCTAACATTGATGGGCCAATCATAAACCCCTGCACTTGACTATGGGTCAAGGGTCTTGTTGGGTTAGTTTGAGAAGATAGTAGTGGATCATGGATCATAGCATAGGTGGAGTGCCTTGATATTCATTTGTTTTTTACTCATTAGGTAGTTATCCACTTCTAAGTTGTATTTCTGTGTGTTTTAAATTTTTATGAATCTCTAGAAATATTGTTTTGAACTAAAAATGAGTTACTGTAAATTTTGAAAATTTTAAAACTGAATTTTCTCTCTCAACTCACGAATTACCTAATAAAATCCATATTCACTCTATATCATGATGGTTGATCTTGGAGATGAATGCCTCATATTAAGTTTTCTCTCTCACCTCACAGATCACCTAATAAAATCCTAGATAATGTTGAACTCCTAATCTGATTGGGACTTCTAGCCCTTGAGGGCTATAAATAGCGGGGTCTCTCCTGTATTTCAGTACACATATCTCTCTCCCCCTCTATCCCTACGTGCCTCTCTCTCTCTTGCTCTCCTCTCTAAAAGGTGGCACGCCGCCTCCATAAGTGTAAGAGTGGCACACACCTCTAAGAAAGAGACATGGAGGGGGGCACGCCTAGCCCTCTTGGTTTTCAGAAAGGGAGGTGTCAGTTGTGTCATGCCTCAGTAAGTTTTAGAAAGGTAGTCCCATAAGTGCTTCTCAGTTTCAGATTGTTAGATACAGTAGGTTCTAGGATCAAGTGCACCATTGGTCAAGTGATGGGTGTGGGGTGTGCTAAGCCCTATGGGGGTAACTCTAGGAAAAATTCAGTAAGTCTTCCCATATTTATTCAATTTTATTTATTGTTATTCTTGCTTATTTTATTTCCTAAAGTTGTTGAGTTTATTTTAATTTCAATAAAAGTTTAGTTTTGGCAGTAAGATATTAAGATCCAAGATTGTAGTAGGCGTGTTTTATTGTATTTGTGGCACTTGTTTGTGGTAGAATTTCTAGCAATTAATTAAAAAAAAGGAATTTTTTGAATTTACAGCCTGGAATTCTACATTGCCACTTCTTTCATGTGATTCTTATTAGACGAATTAGTTATCTATTCTTACATTATATATATTTTATCATGATGTCCTAATTATCCAGTTTAACTTAAAGGTCTTATCTATAGGTTTATAATTTGGAAGGAATTTAGACAAATATATTTGATTCACTGTGATTGGAGAAAAGGACATTTTTATATTGGAAAAATTTGGACTAGGGAAATATTGTGAAGGAGAGAATGGTTATGGCAGTTACAAAAGAATGATAAAACCAGGAATACAATCACAACACTATTGATTGTTCCTGCACTTTTACCTTGAATTAGGACAATGATTTTTACTTCAAAATTATCAGTTCAGATATTTCTATGATTTGCTCTACATATACTTCTATTTGTTGTGGAAATTTTGATCTATTGAATGAATTTTGTTTTTCTGCTTTCATTTAAAGACAAGGTTTCTATGAGTCCTAGGACTCACCTGTAGATATGCGGCCCCTCTCTATTATCTATTTTTTTAATGGAATTTGAACTTAATAGTTTAGATATATATAGTCTCTAACATGGAGATCATTAATATGTAAAAAGGAAAAAAATTAAAAAGCTAAAAAGATAATTTTTTTCAAAAAAAAATTTGAATAGTTAGATTTTATTCTTTTAAAAAGGATCACAACTTTGCATCTATCTTAAAGATGCATGTTTGATACCTTGGGGTACACAAATGTAGTGTTGTGTTCCCCAACTCATAAACTACTCTTCATTCATTTAATTCTCAAATGTGTCTGTACTTTAAAATTGGTTCTTAGCCTTGTTTTGTTTCCTATGGCCGTCTCATAGTATCAGCTAAGAAAATACACGATGCACTTGTTCTTGGCTTATATTGTTTATGGCCTTGAAACCGAATGTTTTTAGGGTAAATTTGCTATGTCAACTTCTGTTAGTGATTCGATGTGGGCCTTTAGTCCAAGAGTGTATGGAGCTCTCTATCATTGAACCTCTTCGGTTATAAGTTTGAAACCCCATGCCTACCCAGGCGCCTAGGCGTCCTTGCTCCTAGGCGCCTGTTAAGGCGCTGCCTAGGCGGTCACTTTTGGACCAACTTGGTTGAGGGGCTGAAAAAGACCCCACAGCCAAGGGCAAAAAAGTATTCACCCCCTAAGAAGGGGGAAAAGGGTTTTGGGGGGACAATCTAGCCCCCCAAAACAGCGCAAGTACCCTTAATAAACTTATTTAGGGGGCTTACAGGTTTTGGGATTGTATCATTGTTTTTTGGCTGCTCTACTGGAAACTAATGGTTAATTTGGAGCCCTAATTTGAGGAATTGAGTTGTGATTTCCGTTGATTATTTCATAGAGATGGTTTCTTTTACTCCTTAAACATGATTTTGAAATGATCATTGATGATAAAGAGGACGAGTCTCGATGATATGTAGTACTGGTACTAAATGTGCAAGGGACACTCCCAAATTAGGGTTAGTTGGATGTTTTGGTTAGATAGGAGATTAATATAAAGAAAATTAGCTAAACCCCCCAAAAAATTATAAGAAATTTGACTATGGATCAATGCAATATATGGTTTTGCATTAGGCAACAAAGAATTTGTGTGAAAAAGTAAAAAAATGTTGTGATATTCCTTTATGTACGTATTTGAAGTTATTGAGATATTGTTGTTTGAAACAAATAGATTATAGTGCAAAAAAATGTTTATGTTTGAAATAAGTAGACTATAGCCAAGCTGTAATAGATGCCTGCTCCCCCTGGTGGCCCATGCACATTCCCGTGAAGGTGTTTCTGGGCGCCCGCCTAGGTGGCGAGGACCTCAAACTGCGTATGGGGCTGTTTCTGTCTTTTTGAACATTGCGCTTATCTATTTTGTAAAGAAAAACAGACAATGGATAGTCTTTTCCTGCACTCCTGACCCGTTAAATCTTGTTATGGCTTTTAAAAGAGCTGTTTAACAATTTTTTCACAGTCCAATTAGACTAACGTTCATCATTTATGCAAGCACTTTTTTTTTGATGAAGTAACTTTTGCAAGCATGGATGTTTTAAATGAATTAGAAATATTTGTTGTCTCGATGTAATTTCAAAATGTATCGCAAAATTAATTCCAAGAATCCATTTTCAGTGTTCCTCTTCCTTCTTGGATCCCAGTCCAAATCTACCATTCCACCCTGAAGTTATAAATAGGTTCAAAGAATTTCAGGATGCACTGTATAATCAATAATTTTTTTATTTTCTTTGAAGACAATTGTACTGCTTATGTTGTTACAAATCTCTAGAAATCAGGATACCTTTTTTGTTCTTTGCCTTCCTGAAATGAAGAATGGTGAACCAGATTTTGAGTTCCAAGATCCAGTTCTCAAAGATTATAGTCATCCTGCACTGTATAATCAATAATTTTTTTATTTTCTTTGAAGACAATTGTGCTGCTTATGTTGTTACAAATCTCTAGAAATCAGGATACTTTTTTTGTTCTTTGCCTTCCTGAAATGAAGAATGGTGAACCAGATTTTGAGTTCTAAGATCCAGTTCTCAAAGATTATAGTCATCCTGCACTGTATAATCAATAATTTTTTTATTTTCTTTGGCAACAACTGTGCTGCTTATGTTGTTACAATTCTCTAGAAATCAGGATACTTTTTTGGTTCTTTGCCTTCCTGAAATGAAATGGTGAACCAGATTTTCAGTTTTAAGATCCAGGTCTCAAAGATTATAGTAATCCTTTTAGCTATATGTGTGTTATATAGCTAATTTTCCAATGCTGTTAACTTTATCTGATTTGGAAAGCCCTTGTCCGAAACTTAGTATCGAATTTGGAATTGCCTATTGGAGCTACTAGTTCATGGCCCATGTGATGCATGAGAGAGATTGGAGCTATACTTCATGGTCCATATGATGCATGCAGGAGGGAGGGAGGGAGGGAGGAAGGGGCGGTAGGGATGTCCTAAAATTAAAATGAATTTTTTGTGCTGGGATTTTTGGCTTAAACTTAGGTTGGTCATAGCAAGAGAAATGGATTGGATCACAATAAAATTCAGGTATGGAGATTAAAAGGGAGGAATCTTTGGATGAGATGGAGATAGAGAGAGTTGGAATACGTGTTCCTCTTTTAGAAGCTTAGCCAGAAAAAATCATGGCCTCTATAAACTTACCCAAATAATAATGGACTCTATTTCTAATTCTCGAAAGACTTGGTTTATGAAATATTTGTGAGTCAGATTCCTTTTTAACAAACTTAACCGGAGTATAGTAGATTTTGTTTCCATATATTTGGTCTATGAATGGAGGGCTGAGATTTACTGTTTAGAATCAAGGTCTGTGATTCTTTGGTGTAACAGGCACAAACTAAGTTAAATGAGGTATTTAGAAGGTAGTAAATTACTGCTGCCGTACAAATGATGCTTGCTATTTGCTCCAAATCTTGGGATTAATGGATACGAGAGACTTCTTAGCTGTGCCACTTCCTAGATCTACTGCTTTCGTATTCTTCCATTAATGTTGCTTAGAACAAATAGTATCTTTGGGTTGGACGATTACACCTAGGGTTTCCTCATTCAGTGTTATTCATGAGTCTATTTGATGTTCATTTCTTGTTCACTAACCACGTGTTTTCTCTTTTGGTGAAATAGCATGTTCCCAATCTTAGAGATGGATTCCACTTCAGTACATACATAGTATGGTGCATTAAGGCTACTAGTTATTATTCTCAGTTCTATAACCACTAGTGGGCCTTGTGGAGGCTTTTGTTTAGTTTGCTTCTGGTGATTTTGTTTGCTGCAAAGTTCTCCTTTTCTTCTAATTTAGTGTACTATTTCACTAATATTTTTCAGGTTAGGGATGAACTTGAACATTTATTGGATGATGATGCTGACATGGCCAAGATGTATTTGACAGATAAGCTTGTTCACCAATCTGTCGATGAGATCTCTTTGGTAGATGAAATGGAGCAAGATGAAGATGAAATTTGTTCAGATGAAGGAAGGTAAAAACTTTAGAGAGAATTTAGTTGGATCTAAGGGTTCATAAGTTTATATATGCTATGAAAATCTTGTTTATAAATGATTTTTCTTTTTTATGCATTCTATGTGCATGTGTAGAGGCATACTCGTGCGAGTGCAGTGTCACACAAGTACCAATCGTGTCCCTTCACCTTTCACTTCACCTCTGCCAGGTTGTGGTATAGGTCAGAGGCCTATAACTCAAGCAATGTGTGGGCTTTGGGGAATAACTTGTATGGCATACTCATGGTTCTTGTAGCTGTATCTTCTATGGCCTTCAGTCATAGGCTATAACATTTTTGTCAGCTAAGGGTCTTGTCTTGAGGCATGTCTGACAATTTCCATTTTTTTATTACTCTTCCTCAAACAAGATACATTAAACCCTTTATATTTTGGTTGCTCAAAGCTCAAGTTTGACAGCTGTAGCAAAGTTTATCCGTATGCAGTTAGGTGGAAGAAATTTCTCTGTGACATATTTGGTTTGAAACTTCTTTGCTTTGTACTTCATGTGCAGTTTTTGCTACATGTAGAAGAGACTTTGGCTTTGAGGGCTGGTCTTAGCTTGTTATTATTATGATATGTCTTGATTCCCTAATTTTAAGGGATTGTTTTCCTTGTCTTTTAAAGTCTCCTATTTTTTTGGAGTTTCCTATTTAATTGGGTAGTGCTTCTATTTAGGATTTATAGGTAAGTCCATATAGGTTAGGGTAGGCATATGGGTGGTCTGCAAGCTGAAAAGGATAAAGTTAGAAGTCCATAAAGATTATGTAAAGTTGTGGGGGCCATCACATACCATTTTTGGGGTTCTTTCTTTTCTCTATTTAAGTTGCTTTTGTAAAGAGAGAAAGTGCCAGAAAAATCGAGAAAACTCTTGGGTTATTATGTAGAGAGAGAAAATTGTAGAGAAAAGAAAGCTTGATGGGAGTTTGAGTTATGTGTCTCCGGTTCTCTCAAGTAAGTGCCTTGTAATTTTCTTTATTTGATTTAATGAAAAACATCAATCGTCTTCGCCAGTGGATGCAGTCACATCTGTGACGAATTACGTAAATTCTAGTGTTCTCTTTTTCTATTATTTTCTTTTCTGCTTTATTTTTCTTGCTTGTTGGCTTGTTACCGGTTTTATTTTTCTTAGACTTTATTTGCCAAAAATCAACCCGTCGAGTTTAGGGCATCCCCACACAACAAGTGGTATAAGAGCTTGTTTGGGGCTGTCGGTATGGCGGTAAAAGTTTTGAATGCAAAGTTCGAGGTGGAGAAATTTGATGGCAAAAATAATTTTGGAATTTGGCAAATCAATGTTCGAGATTTGCTAGTGCAACAAGGTTTACGTAAAGCTCAGAAAGGAAAGTCGAAGAAACCGGAATCCATGTCAGATAAGGATTGGGAAAACTTAGATTTGAGTGCTATGAGTACTATTCGATTGTGCTTATCTAGTGAAGTGCTATTTAATGTTGTCAATGAGGATTAAACATCAAGCCTTTTGAAGCATGTTGTATATGATGAAGTCCCACACAAATCGGCTATTTTTTAAGCATAAGTTGTACCATGAGGATGAATGAAGGTACAAATATCAATGAGCACCTGGATTATTTTAATAAAATTATTTGTGAATTATTGAATATTAGTGTTAAAATGGATGATGAGGGTAAGGCTATAATTTTGTTATCCTCACTCCTTCATTCATATGAGCATCTAGTCACAATATTACTTTATGGAAAATATGTCATAGAGATGGAGGATGTGACTTCGACTCTTCTCTCTAATGATTTGAGGAAGAGATAGGGTAATGTTTAGCCACATGCAGATGGTTTAGTGGCTAGAGGGAGATTTGATGAGAGAAGTGAAAGGGACATGAAGGTCAGGGCACGTCCCTATCCAAATCTAGATCAGGAAAAGGCAATATTCATTGTTCTTACTGTAAGAAAAATGAGCATATTAAGAATTATTGTCAAAAACTCAAAGAAAAAGAAAACGAGCATCTAAAGCAGTCAATATAGTTTATGGAAGCTCGGTAAGTGGAATAGATAATGTGTTGTTAGTCTCGACAACTTGTGATAACTCTAAAGACTCATGGGTTCTTCATTCGGGATGTTCCTGTCAAATGTGCCCTCATCGGGATTGGTTCACCGCATATAAGAGCATTGATGATGGGTCAGATTTGGTGGGGAATGATACAGCTTGCAAGATCATTGGTGTTAGGACAATTACTATCAAGATGTATGATGGAGTTGTGAGAACCTTGATTGATGTTAGACATGTTCTAGATCTGAAGAAGAATCTTATCTCTTTGGATGCCTTAGACTCCAATGGCTGCAAATTTGTTGGAGAAGGTGGAGTTCTGAAGGCTCTAAAGGGTGCTCTGATTGTGATGAAAGGCATGATGATCAAACCGAATTTATGTGTTGCTTGGGAATACTATCACAAATAGAACAACAGTTTCTGTATCTAATGATAGTGATTCTGAGTTGACTCAGTTGTGGCATATGTGGTTGGGCCACATGGGTGAGAGCTTTGGTAGAACTTAGAAAACGTCAATTGATCAATGGTGTGAAGAAGTGCAAGTTGGACTTTTGTGAGCGCTGTCTATGGTAAACAGTGTTGGGTACAATTTCGCACGTCAGATCATACCATAAAAGGCATTCTTGAGTATGTTCATTCAGATGTATGGGCCTCTACGTTGGTTGTCTAAAAGGTGGATTTTTATACTTTGTTTCTTTCATAGATGATTTTTCAAAGAAGGTGTGGATTTACATATTAAAGAAAAAGGCAGATGTGTTTAACACATTCAAGTGTTGGAAAGCTATGGTCGAAAGACAGATTGGGAAGAAGGTCAAGTTCTTGAGGATTGATAATGGTGGAAAGTACACTTCAGTATAGTTTGTGAATTTTTACAAGAGTGAAGGAATTGTTCGTCACTTCATCACTCCGAAGATGCCGCAAAGTTGTTGAACTCGTGAACATGACACTTCTAGAAAAGGCCTGTGGCATGTTAAGTAATGCTGGTTTGTCAAAGGACTTTTAGGTACAGGCGGTCAATAAAGCGTGTTACGTCGTCAACAGGTCACCCATCTACAACAATAGACTACAAAACACCACAAGAGGCATGGCCCGGTAAACCTGTTGCTTATTCTCATTTAAGAATTTTTTATTGTCCTACTTATGTTTATGAGAATGATGATAAGTTGCGTTCCAGATCAAAGAAGTATATTTTTCTTGGTTATGCAGATGGAGTTAAAGGTTATAGAATATGGTGCCCAGATCCCAAGTTGCTTGAGTTTATTATCAGTTGTGATGTTAAGTTTGATGAGTCTGTCATGTTAAAACACATTAAGAAGGGTGCAAAAAAAAAAAACAGCAATAGCAGTGATGCAGTTGAGGTAGAGTTGACGACTCTAAAAAATACTCCAAAATGTGTACCAGAAAGTCCTTGTGAAAGAGTGGAGGAAGATGTTGATCATGAAGAGGTCTTTGAGCCTACTCCACATGGGGAAGAGACTCAACTTAGAAAGGGAAAGAGAATAAAAAGGCTAGTGGTACGACACAGTTGTGAGAACATGGTGGCTTATGCATTGGTCGCCACAAGCCAAGAGCCATCCACTTTTATGGAAGCTATGCAGGATAGTGGCGATAGCAAGTGGAGTGATGCCATGGATGAAGAAATGGAGTCTCTTCAGAAGAATCGTACTTGGGATCTCTGTGAAGTTGCCTAAAGGCAAGAGAGCCATTCGATGTACAAGGGTCTATAAGAAGAAAGAATGGTCACCTGAGACTGGTAGTGATCAGTTTAAGGCACGTTTCGTTGCAAAAGGCTATGCGTAGAAAGAAGGTGTTGACTATAAGGAGATTTTCTCTCCAGTTGTGAAACATATTTCTATTTGGGTAATACTAGCTATAGTTGTATTGTTTGATTTGGAGTTAGAGCAGCTTGATGTCAAGACAGCATTCCTTCATAGAGAGTTAGAAGAACAGATTTATATGATCCAATCATAAGGGTTTGTCGTTAACAGCAAGGAGGACTATGTTTGCAAGCTAAAGAAGTTATTGTACGCCCTAAAGCAGTCTCTCAGGCAGTGGTACAAGCACTTTGATACATTCATGATTGGACACGGGAATGTCAGAAGTAAGTATATTATGTCTATTTTAAAAGATTTACTAATGATTCATTCATTTATTTATTGCTCTATGTGGATGACATGCTTATTGGTGTGAAGAATTCTTCAAAAATTAGTAAATTGAAGACTCAACATGCCAGAGAATTTGAGATGAAAGATTTAGGTTCAACAAAGAAAATTTTGGGCATGTAGATACGCAAAGCTCGAAAGTTGGGTAAATTGTGGTTATCTCATAAGGAATATATTTAGAAGGTCTTCGCTAGATTTAGGATGCCTCTTGCTGCACATTTCAGATTGTAAACAGTATTATCTCCAAGTTCAGATGCTGAAAAGGAACATATGTCACATGTTCCTTATGCGAATGCAGTTGGAAGTCATGTACGCAATGGTTTGCACTTGTCCAGATATTTATCATGTCGTTAGTGTTGTTAGCAAGTATATGGCTAATCCAGGAAAGGAGCATTGACATGCAGTAAAATGGATTCTTCTTTACCTAAGGGGTACATTAGATGTGGGTCTCGTGTTTGATAGAAATAACAAGTTTGATGACAAGGTTATTGGCGATGTTGATACTGACTTTGCAGGTGATTTTGACTGTAGGAGATCTACTTCAAGTTATGTGTTTACACTTGCAGGAACTCCGATCAGTTGGAAGTCGATGCTACAAACCGCAGTTGCTTTGTCTATGACTGAAGCAGAATACATGGCAGTTACGATGCAGTAAAAGAAGCTATATGGCATAGAGGGCTTGTAAGCGATTTGGGCTTACGACAAGATGGGACTATTATTTATTGTGATAGTCAAAGTGCAATACATTTTGCGAAGAACTAGGTATATCATGCAAGGATGAAGCATATTGATGTCAGGTACCATTTTATCAATGAGATAATAGCTGAAGGTAATATCTTATTACTAAAGATTAACATAAAGAAGAATGTTGCAGATATACTGACAAAGTTGGTTTCATTACAGAAGTTCAAGCTATGTTTGGACTTAACTAATGTGTTTCCAAGGTGAGTGCCTATGGGGGCACGTGTGGGTCGATAGGAATCTCTTTTGGAATTCAACCCAAGGTGGAGATTTGTTATGATATGTCTCGAACCCCTAATTTTAAGGGATTGTTTTCTTTATCTTTTTAAGTGTCCTATTTTTTTGGGTTTTCCTATTTAATTGGGTAGTGCCTATTATTTAGGATTTATGGGTAAGTCCATGTAGGTTAGGATAAACATATGGGTCTACAAGTTGAAAAGGATAAAATTAGAAGTCCATAAAGATTAGGAAAAGTTGTGGAGGCCATCACATACTGGGGATCTTTCTTTTCTCCATTTAAGTTGCTTTTGTAGAGAGAGAAAGTGCCAAAAAATTAGAAAAACTCTTGGGTTATTTTGTAGAGAGAGAAGATGACTTGGTGGGAGATTGAGTTTTGTGTCATTGGTTCTCTCAAATAAGTGCCTTATAATTTTTTTTCTTTGATTTAATAGAAAATATTGATCATCTTCGCCTGTGGATGTAGTCACATCTGTGATAAACCACGTAAATTCTGGTATTCTCTTTTTCTATTATTTATTTCCAACCTTATCTTTCTTGCTTTGTGCTTGCCTGTTGCCGGTTCTTTTTTTCTTGTATTTTTTAGAGCTGGGTGGACAAAGTAGAGATGTGCATCTAGAGTTTTATGTGTTTGCCACATACCAATGAAACTGAGGGGAAAATTATATAAGACAGCTGTAAGGCCTGTCATGCTTTATGGGATGAAATATTAGGCAGTCAAGAAACAACATACCATAGGATGAATGTAGTTGAGATGAGGATGTTGAATGGGCATGTGGCAAGACAAGAAATGATAGAATGTGGAATACATACGTTTGAGAGAACTTAGGTGTGGCTTCAAAGGACGATACGATGGGAGAAAACATACTTGGTGCCATGTACAACATAGACCTAATACGACACTGGTTAGGAGGGGCGATTTGGTTCAAGTGGACGGCTCTAAAAGGGTAAAGGGAAGGCCCAAAAGGATAAGGGTGGAAGTAGTGAAAAAAGATATGTTGACTTATTATCTTACTACGGGTATATAGAGCAGAATGGCGGAACATGATTCCTATAATCGATCCCAAGTAGTCGAGATAAGGCTCGGATGATAGTAATGATGATGATGTTAGAGATTATATATCTCTAAAAAACCAGGTCCAAAATTTATCTCTAAAATAGATCATAAAGAGGAGATGCATGCATATCTAAGTATGAGTCCTAGGACTCATTGAAACCATGTCCTTTCAGGAATCACCACCAGATGGTAATTCTGAAAAATAAAAAAGGATCGAGTTCCCAAACACCTAGATGTGTGACCATCCAAAAAAAATACAGTGCTCTAGTTTTGGGTTGTTAACTTTTTTATCCAATATGAGGGGTGTGTATTCAACTCTCTCTCTCTCTCTCTCTCTCTGTCT
>NW_006499159.1:3316532-3333910 GCF_000471905.2 Amborella trichopoda
TTACTATCCCCTGTGTGCCTTGATGAGAAGAATTGACGTCTAAAATTTCAAGTTATTTGGATTTGTATAAAAAGAATTAAAATTTAAACATGAAATGATGTTGTGATCATCAGATCAGCCCACGTTCAATCTTGACTGTTGGGTTCACATGTTCATATGAGCTAGTGGGTTAATATCAACATTTTTCATCTATATATATATATATATATATATATAAGGGCGTGATTTTTACAAGGATGCAACCTTAAACAATCCAATTAAGGCGCACTTTCAAATTTTATCATAATATGTAATGTTGGTGTAAAAAAGTATTAGGATGATCGTAAAATCTATTTTTATATCTAATTATTAAATTTTAAACGTAAAAAATGGTTAGAATCAAATAGATCTATAAACATATGAAAATCTTGAAAATGGAAGGTCTAGATATTGTATTGCAAGATAAATTATTTTTGGGACTCAAAATCTCTCTTCGTTTTTTTTTTTTTCATATTCATAATTTCAATGTTGGGATGGTCAATTAGAGGGTTTTTCTACGTTAAAATAATGTTTTCCGCTAGATTTGTGGGGCGTATATGTAATTCTACATTTTAAAGTTGCAACTACTGGACATCCGTGATCGTCTGATCGGCTCAGATTTAATTTAGGCCGTTGAGCTCATATGTTTTATGAGCTATTGGGCTAATCCCAGCTTTTTCATATATATATATATATATATAAGGGAAAATTACATATATATTTGTTATATTTTACGCTATTACGGATGTACCGAATAGTTTTCATTATTACATGTCTGTCCGTTTTTTATCTTTCATAACGTAATTTTTTTAAAAAGACGACTTTACTCTTTTTCGGGTGTTCAACATCCGAATTGAAGGGTATTTCGGATGTTCAACATTTGAAAATAGTCGAAGGTTTAACGTTCGCTGTCATATTTTCGGATGTTGAACATCCAAAAATAGCACATTTCGAATGTTGGACATCCGAAAATAATTTCGGATTTTGGACATCCGAAAATAATTTCGGATGTTGAACATCGCAAAATGTGGCTACGGCATGTGAAGGTTAAACTTTAAAAAAACCCTTCAATTCGGATGTTGAACACTCAAAAAAGATAAAGTCGTTTTTTTAAAAAAGTTACGTTATGAAAGGTAAAAAACAGATAGACATATAATAACGAAAACTTTTTGATATATCCGTAATAACATAAAATATAACGGATATGTATGTAATTTTTTCATATATAACGAAAACTTTATGTTATGGTGCTCAAAATTTCAAGTGATTGAATTTGTCTAAAAAAAAATGAAAATTCAAATACGAAATACAATCGTGATCAATGGATCGAGCCCATATTCAATCTGGATCATTGGCTAACACTGTAGCGGTTAACTAGTGGGCCAACGCCAGCCTTTCTCCTATAATTGTACTAAAAAAAATTTAGACATTTATATACTCTTGTTTTGTATATTGAGAATTTTTTAACGAGTGTATTTTTTATCATTAGAAAGAATGTGACATCACCCATATGGAGCATACTAGTAGCATTTAATGCTCTATGTGAGTGATGTCATGCCCCATGTAGATGTTTTAATAAGGGTATTTTTTGTCATTAAAAGGGGTGTGACATCATCCATATAGAGCATAATAGTGACATTTCACACCTCATGTAGATGATGTCGCATCATTCTTAATGACCAAAATACTCTTACTAAAAAGCTTCATGTACAAAACAAATATATATAAGTATCCAATTTTTGTTGAGTACAATGATAAACTACTCTATGGTGTGAACACCTTAATATAAGTACATAACCCTATTAGCAGTATGAGGTGGTCTAGTCCCCTAATAACATAGCTTTGAGGATTTTTTTTATATGACAAATTTCATGACATTTTTTGTTTTTCTCGTGACCAATAGGAAAAAGAAAAGCTTTTGAGCTCTAAAAATACTTTGGAAGTCTTAAAATTCATTATCGTGGCAGATAAGACAGTTGGAAATCACACTTTGATGAAAAATTGATCTTAAGCATCTTTTTGAGTACAAATGATCTTAAGGAAGCATTCTTTGGGGTGGCTAAAAATTAGAAAATTCCTTTATCATGCTTTTTGTGGGGCTGGATCATACATGAACAGGCTGACCATGCCCACTTTAATATTGATTTATTATGGATATTATAAGACTTTCTATGAATCACCTACATCTGTAAGATATAAAATCTAATAGTTTGGACATGTCACAACTTTTTTTTTTTTTTTTAGGATATTGAGTTCAATCGATAGGATACATTTAATCGTCCAATTTCACATCCAGCAGCCAAGATTAATTGTGACATCCTTGTTATATAAGTAAATTATTTTATACTTTTTAATTAATTAATGGACATTTTATCGCACTCCCTTACGAGATGGTGATTCAGCACTTCATCCTTTTTAGTACAATAGTATGTTATTTTTATTATGAGGGACTATAGGAGCTCGTTTTTTTGTTTCGATTATGGAGATTAATACTAAAATGGCCTACAAGATATAAGGATCTCATGACCAAATAAAATGGGGTACGAGTATCCCATATCCGTTTTTAGTGCTCCCATGGGTAGCAGAATTGAGCAACAATTTCGACCAAAAAAAATACAGCAGCTAAGTTCCTTCTAATTATAATCATTTGAATCTAGATTTCCTCATTCCATTTTTTTTTTTTTTTTAATTTGATTAGAATTTGATATGGATTTCGGTGTTCAAATCCTTTTACATATTCCTCATCCAGTATCAGATTAGGACTTTGAATCCTCATCTAATTCGATCTCTCTATTATACCAATCCTAAATTTATTTAAGATTGACTTCTATCTTGCCAATATCATACATAACCTATAGTTGGTCCGCAATGTTATAACTAAATCAAGAAGCAGTTGAGGCTAAATGCATGCTCTCTATTCCAGTGCACACCTTAAAATCACATTATGATAACATAAATAAAAGAGGGAAAATTGCAAATACCATGTAGACAACCTCCCGAATAAACATTTTTTTCGTAATTTTTATCCCAAAAAATACTTTTCTAGCCGATACCCTCAAGTCATAAAATTTTATTTTTATTTTTATTTTATTTTTTTATTTTTTTTTGACAAAAACTACCCTTTAATCAAAAAGTTACATTTCTCAACATAATTTGTCTCTAGATAAATATGCGGTCCTACACATGTATATGGTGGTCGGACACTTTTTCTTTTAGGTAAACATATGCTCTGGTACATGTAGCGCTTCTTGATAATTATGCGGTCGGGCACTTTTGCTTTTTGATAAACATGCGGTCTGGCACATATACACATCAATCCGACACTTTTGTTTCTTGATAAATCTTGCACTTTTGCTTCTGGATAAACATGCATCCGGCACATGTACATGACGGTCCAACACTTTTGTTAATTTAAATAGGTAAAAAAAAATTGTACGTCAGTCTGGCAGTTGATATAATGAGCGTCAGCCTATGTCGATGTCCAACTAAAACTAATTTTTCAAGTACAAAAAAATGATATTTTTGTATATATATGCTTTTTTTTTACTTGGGGGTATTTGTTAGGATATTAAAAGTGGGGTAACAATTGCTAACAAAAAAAATTAGGAGGTTGCGGTAGAAAGTTTGATTTTGGGGCCTTTTTTCTCTTTGGTAATTTTCCCAATAAATAACTACCTTAGGTTGTAAACTATTGAAGCCTGTTTTACTAAGTTTCACTAGAATTCTATTAGGTTTTTATGCCGTTTACATTACAAAATGTTTATTTTCTCCACAAAATAGAAAGCCCAATTCTGGACTCGCGAAAGACCCTCCCCTTTCTCCTCCTCCTCCTCCTCCTTCTTCTTCTTCTTCTTCTTCTTCTTCTTCTGATTCGTCTTCTTTATTTATTTATTTTATTATTATTATTGAGATAGTTTTTTGGCCAAGCTCGTACATGTAGAAATGCAGCCCCTTGATAAATCTATTTTTGAGATGGATTCTTTTATTTAATTTTTAAAACTATGTTATCTCTAACATCAAGATCATAAATATGAAAAAATAAATAAATTTAAAAAACTAGAAATAATAATTCTATGAAAAAAACATTTGAACAGTTAGATTCAATTGTTTTTAGATGGATTACATATTTGCATTCATTTTTAATATAGATGCTTAAGAATTTTGGACAGCATATGTAGAAATGCAGTCCAGCCCGCATGAAACAATTTTTCAATTAATAATAAAGATCTTACAATCACCAATAATTGTGCAGGCCATTGAATAACAAAACCAAGAAAACAATAAACAATAATCCAAAATTTACAAGGATGAACCAAATTTGTCACCTGCAAAATCACCAAATATAGAAGAAATTCTCATTTCTTGAAAATGAAACAATTTGCGCAAAATGAAAAAAAAATGAAAAAAGGTTCTTCAAAAAATCAGAGAGACATAAGCGAATGAAATAGCTCAGAGACTACATAAAAACGCAATATGTCATAATTGTAATAACAGAAACCACTTCAACAACATGGAAACATATGTATTCATCAAATAATATAACCTAATTTCACAAAAAGGGAAAGACTAAAATTAGACAATGTGACAACAGTACATTTACCAAGGATCAGGGGAAAAAAAGTTCAACAAAATGAAAAAGCAAAAGACAAGAATAATAAATCCATTTTCAACAAAAAAGACAAATGGGGTTAAAAAAACAAACATGAAAATCAACATTATAAAAAATTAAAGAAAAACCCACCTTTCCATCAAATTTATAATAATTGTGGGGTTTCCAATTTAAGGGCCGTTTGGATACTTGGAAATATATTATCTGTGAAATATATTATGGGCATAATACATTACTGCATGATACATTACCTGTAAATAGATAGTCACTGTTTGGGTAGTATTTAAATGCAACTTGGGAAATATATTGCTACTGATTGGTTATGTTTGGAAGAAATATGAGAAATGCATTACCATTAAAATGTGAAAAATATGGCTATGTTTGGCTAACATGATTAAACTTTGATTTCAACATGATAAGTGGAATAATATGATTAGACTAACATGATTTTATTATTTATTGTGATAAGTCTTTTATTTATTTACTTTTTATAGGAGTCTTTCAAATGTCTCTCTACATATAATTTCAAATAACTAATAAATTTATGATACCAAAATCAAAATATTTATGGTACAAATTAAAAAATGAGAAAAAGTTTGATTGGTAAACTAAAAGGTTTTGTAATTGTAGTAGAAATTTGTGAAGTATTGGATGAGACTAATGAGATATCTTATTTCAATTGAGCTTTTATTAATCTCTTACGAGGATTATATTATATGAAATTTTTTATTATGATTGTGTTATGTAACTTCTCATCGATTATCAATCATTATTTTTATTTTTATTTTTTTTGTTTTTGTTTTTGTACTAGAGCTGATAGCGGGCTACAATCCAAATTGGGGATAGAGATATGTAGAATTTTTTTTATTATGATTACCGTAGAAATATGTCCCTCATCAAGTTTAGATTTCCCATTGCTTTCAGGATAGAGGAATGTAGAAATATTTTATTATGATTACCGTACAAAATTATCCTCCTACGTCTGCTCAAATCAATTTAGATTCCCTTTTATATCCCCTACTTTCACTTTCTACTTACCTTAATCACGTCTGCTCAAATCAATTTAGATTCCCTTTTATATCCCCTACTTTCACTTTCTACTTACCTTAATCATTATATAATATAGTGTATACTTGAGGGAGACGAATGTTTTTTCAACGGTGATAGGGAAAAGAGATTGCATGGCGAAAGATTTCCCAAGATTACCGTCAATGTCGTAATAGATTTTTCACCCCGATCGCGAGTAATGAATTTAGTGATTTTTGGAGAAATGTTTGATAATCTTGGATAACATCTTTCTATTTTTTTATTATTAAAGTGTACCCAAACAACGTAAATATCATATTTTTTGTAATCTATTATCACGTAATAAATTTCTATATACCCAAATACTTTTTAAAGAAGTTGAAGTTGAAGGGATGAGAGATGAGGGATTTTGAGGGGGTTTTGGGTGTTACGTAGAAGGTGGAGAGAAGTTATCATAACCATTTTCTTTGTTTTCTCTTTCTAAATCTTAGAGAGAGAGAGGGGGTATGCAATCTCTCCATTATCTTGCATCCAACTCGTTGACCTTTTTAGGAAAATGACACATTTCCATATAAAGTATCCAACCCCTTCTTGACTTTTTTATGCAAATGACACATTTCCATATAAAGTAGCAACTTTTTAGATCTAATTCCCCAATGTCTCCTCTCAACTCTCCTGTCTCATTCTATACCAGCTTCTCACTCTTTATCTTTTCAAATAAAAGTTTAAATAATTTATTCTTAAAATCCAAAAACTACTTTTATGGTCATAGTGGTTAAGATTATCTATGTCTAAAATTTTAGGTCCATAATCCATCTTTTGATTGATTGGAGTTTGTTAAGTACAGGGAGTGTATATAAAGATACTACTTTTTTTTTTTTATATGGAGGTTACAATCATCCACTTTATTATATGTCAAATTGGATGGTTTATAGTGAGTCATGAAGTCCGATAATTAATATATATTTTTAGCTTTATGTGTATTCAGTGACACTCTTATAACCACCTATTTTAAAATTTAAACAATAATAATGATTGTGACCTCCCTGTACAAAAGATGATATCTTTGTAGACAATCCCATAAGTATACCATAATTGATGCACCCAAACTCTATTCAGTGTGGGAATTTAGAATCCATTTGAAAATAGAAACTATATTGGCAATTATGAGGTTTTGTCCTTTTCCTGTTAGTTTGGGAAATATATCATCTTGTGTCACGGTTTGTTTGAATATACTCGTTATCACTGATAATTCATTGTTCTAATAAAATTAACTATGCTACTGATTATGTGGCATTTTTTATTGTATCTAGCATCTTGTTTGAGATAAACTTGCAAATAGTTTCACACATAAGTTCACTTTTTTCAAATTTTATATTTTTTTTCCACTTTATGCATATTATTTCATGGGATTGTATACAATGAGACCATTTAGTTTTGATACAAGGTGGTCACAATTTCTTGTAACTATTTGATGTGAAATTTGATGGCTTGGATGTGTCACAAAGTTTGAAAAAATTTCTATCGAGGTTTGAGCTTAGTCAATAGAATAATTGTAGCCACCCAATTTCACATCCAACGGTCAAGATTATTGCAACCACCTTGTATCAAAAGGTAAATGGTCCCATTCTATAATTTCTCTCATTTTATTGGAACAACATATTTTTAATATGAAATGCTTGAAATTGCGTCGCATGACTGCATATATGGTCCAAAAAGTGTAAAGCATCCATCTTAAAGGTGGATGCAAGTAGGTATTCCATTTAAAAACAATGGAAACTAACAGTCCAACCGTTTTTTTACTAGAATTATTATTCGTAGTTTTTAAAATTTATTTATTTTTTCATATTCAAGATCTCTATATTAAAGATTACAAGTCTCTAAAAATTAAGTCCAAAACCCGATCTCAAAAATATATTTATTAATAGACCTGCATTTCTACATGTACAGGCTTGACTGTATAAACATAGGGTACTTCTAAGAGCGTTATTGGTTTTAAATTTTGGGCAAATTTACTAAAATATAATTTAACAATATTATAAGATAAAGAATGTAGCAAATAGATATAAAAAAAAGGTTTTAATAGGGAAGTCTATCTAGTAGAATATTTCTTTAATCTGCTTAACATTTTTACATTACGTACTTTTATCCGACTTGATACTTTCACAATCCGCTTGATACTTTCACATCACAATGTGTTGACATTTTTTTGCTTAACATTTTTAGAAACTTTTATCCCACTTGATACTTTCACATCACGATGTATTGACATTTTTTTTTTAGGGGTATTTTTGATATTTAATTTATGATAAATTAAATTTTTTTGATAAATATATATATATATATATATTATTAATTATAGTGGAAAATAACATTTGATGTGATGTTATTTACATAAAATGTGATGATAATGGGTCCGGCCCAAAACACTCGGTTCGACCATAAAAAAACCTAGAGCCTAGGCCACAAAATGTGGCCCGAAGGCTGAGCTTGGGCCATGACATAGGTGGCTTGACTAGGCCCAACCCCATAATAGGTTTAGGGTCGGCCTGGGCCAGGACCGAGCCGGCCGTACAGGGACTCGGGCTAGGGTTGGAATTTAGTGTCATCCACGCGAAAGGCGCCCTCAGTACGCAATCGCACTTGCAAACGATGTTAAGGCGGGAAAATTTGAAAAAGTTCTCTCTCTCTAGCCATAATTAGAACATTTTTTTCTCTCTCTCTAGAAACAGCGGGATCTGTGACGGAAGAATCTCTCTCTATGATGTTCTTGACTCCGAAATTTACGCGCAGGGGACCCGAATCTAACGCAACGTAACGCAACAAACCCTAATTTCAGACCCCAAAAACCCAGGAAAGATAAAGACCATGGCGACATATAAATCACTAGAATCCTCTAAAACAATATATCCATGGATACCTAGTTTAAGAACCAGAAGATCTCTACTAAAATCATGGCCGAAGATGAAGCAGTTAGGGTACCAGGTGGCCCTAGAAGGAAAGGGGCCACCGGTCTTAAGCCATGGCTAGTTATCACGGCTTCTGGTCAGAGTCACCTTGAAGAAGTAGGCAAGCATTCGATTATGAGGAGAACTGGTTTGCCTGCTCGAGATCTTCGAGTACTTGATCCCGCTCTCTCTTATCCTTCGACGATTTTAGGTAGAGAAAGAGCGATTGTGATCAATCTTGAGCATATTAGGGCTGTTATTACTGCGGCGGAGGTTTTGGTTTTGAATTCTAAGGATCCTTTGGTGGCCCCTTTTGTTCATGACCTTCTAAATAGGGTTTCGGAATCGAATGGGACACCCAGAAGAGTATGTTACAAGCTTCTTCATAGTACTAGTGAATTTTTATTCCTCAAGAGAGATATAATTTTGATTGAATCTGATGAGATGGAATTGTCCTTGATGTGGTTGGGCTTTGTGCTGTGTGATTGATGATCATTTATTGTTGTTTGTTTCTTGATTCCGTCCATCAAAAGGAATAGATATGCTTTTGCATGGGCTTTCACCATTGTGGCTTGTTCCTATAAAATTTCCATATTTATTTTGCATTGCTCCTGAACCAGTAGTCTTCTATTTATTGTATGTTTCTTTTGGCTGGATTTGTGTTGAGTTTTTTATATCGTATATTTGAATAAACCTCTCTCTCTCTCTCATTCATATTTGGTTTGTTTGGAGGCTTATTCTCTATATTGGTGATTCATGATTAGTTTGTTCGGAGGCATATTCTCTATATCGGTGATTCATATTTGGTTTGATCAGAGGCACCTTAAAAACTGAGATGGAATCTCTCTCTCTCTCTCTCTCTATATATATATATATATATATTGTAAAGGATTGAAGTAGGTCTTCTTGGGCATGGCAGAGCATTATTTTAGTAGAAGCATTTTTAAGGAAAGAGATTAGCCTTAGGTTAGGATATTGGGGAAGAGTTAGACAAGGGACTGAGTTTTATTGTGGTGAGATTAACCACTTATCATTGCATTAATCACAAACTTTCTCATTGGATGGTTTTAACAGGTTTTCCTGTGTTCCCATTAGAATCTTTCCCTCTTCACCTTGTTCGTACTTCAGCTCTAATCCCTTAGATTTACAAGCTACAATATGGGACCTAGAAATCATAGTTTTCTTGTTTTGCATATGTTGGATAGAACCTGCTTGGCAGTGGTTCTAGGGTTCATGTGGAATCCATTGTCTTATTTAGTTTAGTAGATATCCATTCTTACCTTTTATTTTTTTTCAGGCTCCATAAAACATAAGATTTAGAAAATTGAAGTTTACAGGTGAAATGCCTTGTGTTTCCTAGGACAAAGTTAGGAGTACCTTGTGATTACTAAACGTGAAGACGATACTACAACATTCCGAAGGAAGTGAAAATGGTTAAAATGTGGAACTTAATTAATCAAAGTTTACAACTGAAAATGTGTGTTCGGAGTACTTTAGGGTTGTGTAACCAATTGCATCATTACAACAAACCTGGGGAACTATGAAAAAATGATAGAAGTCCTTTAAAAAGCGTAAAGTTATGTCCTACACTCAGGAAAATTTGGAAGGCTTTGCACTTTTCGTAGTTTGTCTCGAACACAAAAATTCAGGGGTCTGTTTTAAAATGTAGTGGCCTATGCCTCATGGTTCAGACTGAGCAAATGGAGATTATTCTCATGGATATTCCTATTGATACATCCATCACTTACAAGGAAAATCAAATACAATTGGTGAATTCCATCAGTTGAAACTCATCCTTATGCTAACCTAGATTTCTTATTCTTCTAGTGCTTGGTAGCACGTCATAGATTATGAAACTTGGCAGTTTATGTTTTCAAGTTTCATTCATCAGTTTTGTCATTATTCACACCCAGCGTTGACAATGGAATATATAGAAATCGTTCCTGAAGATTAGATGGTTTGGATGAATATCATTCACAAGAATTTTGGCTATTAACTACAGTTACAGTTGCAATCAACTAGCTAGCACATTTTAGCAAATTGTGGGGGGTTTCTGCAGCTATACGTCCTCAAGTACTAATTAAAGGATCTGAGTATCTGTGAATGGTTTGTTATGTTGTAATATTTCCAGCTTTATCACTACCAGTCTAAATTTTATTTATGTTATGGGATTGCTGTTTATTCCTTTTTTCTAGATTTATCCATCATCTGTCATATAAGGCAATGGAAACATGGTTACTTTCTTTCTTATTTGGCAACAATCTCTTTTACCCACATTTAACTAAATCGAGGTTAGCTTTATCTCAAGGGTATGGGAAACAGTGCTACCGATATGAACGGCATGGACAAAGCTATGTCACAGTTTCCCCATTATGCAGTGACAAGCCCTTTAGGCACAGGGGTTTCTTCACTATACCCAGTTGCATCAGAAAAATCATTCAACGGTACTTCTAAGGTGTTACCTTTTGAGTTTACAGCACTCGAAGTCTGTCTTGAATATGCTTGTCGAGGCCTTGAATCTGAGGTATGTGTTGTATGTAATCAATGTTGTATTGTGGTATATTTTTATGGTCTGGTCTTTGTTAGTTGGTGCTCATCAGAAATATGTCTCGAAATGAATTGTCGTATGTTTAATTTTGAGAAATCTATCAATGTGAAAAATCATTGATGACAGCATTGTATTTGGCTAACTTGAAGAAGAGCTAGGCAACGAATCATGGTTACTAGAAAATTCTATGCAATTCTAATTTATTTGAACATCTGTTTATTATCGAAAGGAGACAAGCAATTCTGTTGAATGTCTTTGCTTCCTTGGTCATCTGTAACAGATTTATCATTATAAAAGTTGAGAAATTGCTCAACACAAATACTTCTATTTTGTTATTTTTTTTTATTAGATTACGCTCTCAATGAAGCTGGATTTCGGTGGATCAGATACTCCAGTTCTTGTTTTATAAACTTTGAACCATGTGGTAGCATCTAATATATCATGTTCCTTGCCTTACAAATACTTAATATGATTAATGGAGCATAGGAAGTGATGGTTAAGTATTCAAAGGTCTTATTTTGAGAAAGGTTATGCATATCATTGATCAACAAAATCAATACAAAACATATAATAGAAGTAGAGCATACAAGTTACAGAGATGCCGAGGTGGTATCATGAAGTGGAAGCTTCAGCAATTAGGAAACTAAAAGTGCACATTGATGGGAAAGGTGGGAAGCTTAATCTACCCTCTCTTTGATCCTTTAACTGAAAGATATAGTTGTGCAGAATTCCAGAGTATAAATTCAAACATTTTGTTGTTTTCTTTATTAATAGCTAGAATTTCTACTTTTAATTGCCACAATATAACATAGAAATAGAAAATTCACCTACTATAGTCTAGGATCTTTAAATATTATTGCCAAAAAAGAAATTGTATTGAAAAATGAATCCGAACCTATAACTTAGGAAACAAATAGTAATCAACAAAATAAATGAAACCAGGAAGACTTACTGAAATATTGCCTAGGGTTAACACACCCTTAGGACTTAACACACCCCACACTCGATTGATGGCGCACTTAATCCTTAGATTTTTTGAATCCACTAATCTAAACTGGGAAGCACCTTTGGAACACCCTTATTTGAAGTCTACGTGACTGGGAGCATGGTCACGATTAGGGCTTCTTAGACCCTTTTCAATCTCTGGGATATGCCACTGAATGACACCCCTCACTTAATCTAGGATTGGGTGTGCCCCTTTTTCTACCATTTTTGAGTGGTGCGTACAACCCTAATGTGCTTATGGGGTGATGTGCCACCTAGAGAGTAGAGTGAGAGAGTTGGAGAGAGAAATGGGAATGAGAGAGAAATGGAAATGGCATGGAGAGGAGAGAGAAAGAAGGAGAGAGGGCTGAAGGAAGTGTAGAGAATTATGGGAGTCGGGGGGTTTCCTCTCCTTATATAGACCACAAGGGCCTTAGGGTGTTCCAATTAAATCAGGATTCAATTAAATCAGGATTTAATAAAATCTAAAAAAAATATTGAGGTAATCTGTAGGGTGAGAAATAATTTGAGCCATCCATCCTTGAAATCAACTATCATGATTTGGGAAGAATTTTAGGAACTTATCCCTTGAATCTTTTGACCAATATCCACTTCTAGATAAGATAGACTTCTAATTTGATTTGAATTCTAATTAATGTTGGAGTCCTAGTCCATGTATGAATTTTAATTCAAATAGGACTCCTACTTCAATTAGTACTGCTTAAACAAATAATATTTTATTGTAAGTTTGGTCAAACTAATCTCCATATAGAACTCCCAATTTAATTTGGACTCTTTAAATAAATAATATTTTATTAAGAGTTTTGGTCAAACTAGGAATCCTATTCTAAGTGGGACTACTAATTCAATTAGGATTCCACAAATAGTAAAATAATATATTAAATTTAATTCGGGGCCTCTCACTGTGTGTGTGGGATGTGCGGCCCTTTTGGGCCCCACTTGCCACCCTTTGTGGCCTTCCCATGTGTGGGAGCTAGGCCCATAGTCCCTCACATGGATCCCAAAAAAAAAAAATGCCCCTATTAAAGTCTAAAATATTAATTTTGCCCTTCTAGGTTTTTCGTAGAGGAAAATTACATAATCATAATCATAATTAAAGCAAAAAAAAAAATTTCTTAGTTTCGTAAAACATAAAAAGAAATACCTTTAGAAGTGGATTAGTATTAATAGGCAAAAAATAAGTGACTCTCAAGGCACTCTACTGGTGCCAGGATGCATGATCCACAATTGTCTTTTCAAACTAACCCAATAGGACCCATGACCCACAGTCATGTGTAAGGGCTCATAACTGACATATCAAAGTTAATCAATAAGTAATGGCATCATTGTCGCAATGTATGGATTATAGGTCCCTCCCTAAGAGCAAGTCAGATGCGCATATCATCATAGTACAAGGGGCTCTCTCTTTACATATATACATGTATCCCTCTATAGGGTTGCTTCGTAAAAAGGCGGTTGTCTTATATACATGCCGTGCAGAAGTTTTGTTGAGGATTTAACCCTTTATCTCACAAGCCTACAACTGTACACATGAGTCCACAAAGCTCTCTTTGCTTATAAACCATCGTTGGGCATATCGTGAATCTCAACAAGCTATGACCCACTATAAACCATCAATTATAATGCCTATGACCAAGGAAAAGGGTTTTTGGACGTGTCGGGGCCATGGATCGCCTAACTATGGGTCAGTCACCCAATTATATATGCCTATTGAAGTATACAATTCACTATATTTATTGTGTTTACATGTTCTCACGGGCTTTAAAGGTTACAAACCCCAACATTAACAAGTAAAATTTAGCAATGAATAGGAGAAGTATGGATGTAAATCAAACTAAAAAAGAAAAGAAGAAGCTCTTTTCCTCACCAAGGAAGCTTTTCCTTCTTTCATAGAAAACTCCCATAAAAAAAATGTAGGTCCCTCTCTAAGGAGGACATTCCTCCTTTTCATACATCCCATTTAATTGTTGCAATTTCGATAAGGCCTAGGATTTATGAAAACAAAGTAAAGCCTTATCTCGAAACCTCGTTTAGATAGCACTTTGGGCATAAAAAATATCCATGATGGGTTTAAAATCAATTTCCAACACCGATTATGAACTTTGAAGCTCAAAAAATGGTACAGATCTTGCGATCTGTGAACACTTATTTTTAGGATAAAATGGACGGTCTAGATAATGTTTTATATTTTATGTGTTTTGATAGGGCTACAACCCCAACAAAATATTTTCCTTTAGAAAATAAATATAAAAAATATCAAACAGTATTATTTATCACTTTAAAAGATTACCTACCACTCTATCCATTCCTTTAAATTAAGCTCCCTTATATCACCTAATAAACCTTTATTTTCTAGGACGTTTCACTTTCCTAAGTTCATGCACCCAGCATGAATTCGCATCACAATTGGTCATCCACATGATCTACTTCCATCATAAAAAAATCAAAGTAATCAACTGACTAAATCTTAAAGAAGTCTCATGCTAATCCTAACAACACCACCCTGCCCCATAACAATTAACTAAAATCCAACTTGGTCCCCCTACTCTTTAATCCCTAAATTGATGGATAATAATAATTAAAAATTCATCCTAATAGACAAAGGACTTCAAATGGCCTTACCTAACATCAGCTAGAATGACCCTCACTTCGAGATGCTTGTATCTCCATCCTTGCGCACTCTATAACATTGCAGTATTCTCCCATAAGAATGATGGAAGCATGCACATTCATTCTTATTATAATATCTGTTCAGTGGGCTATGCGCTCTGTTAAAGTTGGGGTGGAAAATTCGCAATAAACATTGTTTCTCTTGCCTTAATACATACCTTAGACTTGAAGAATAGATTTGAGTCAAATGACTAATTTGTTTATTATGATTATTCACAAAACTTTATTGAAAATGAGAGAGAGAGAGGTGCTAAAAAATAGTCAAAGAAGGAATGGAATGAGATTTTAAAGTAGCAGCTCAAATCCAGAAGTGAAACTATATTCCTATAAAACCTACATAACTTTCTCTTGACCCCTGCATTTGCTAATACCTTCTCCTTTATATTGCACTCTGTAAGAGAGGAAAGAAATCACCACTATCTACAAATGTCAAAGATCTCCATAACAATGTTTTATTATAGCTACAATATTGATTCCTCCTTTCTAATTCAAGGAATCACATATAGATTGTCCCCTACCAACTCAACTGGATTCTTTTGTGAAACACAACAAAGTTCTCGCTTCTAACTCCATGGATTCATATGAGCGAATTGATTGATGCAAACCGACTGCATGCAACAAACTTCAGGGCCAACATTCAAGCCCTTAGAAATGGCTTTCAGCTTATTTTGCTGGGGGAAACCACCAAAAATGGTTTCAACATCATATTGCTTATGTTGCCCTTTGCTATTAGTTCTTTGTACCGTAATGGTTTTACCATCAATGGTTTTGTGCAATGAACAAAATTCTAGAATCGTTGTCCCCATCAACTTGGAATCAACATTCTCACCATTCCAGAACCGTGTTTCTCCCCATATTGGAATCGAGATTCTCCACTTACTAGAATTGCGAACCAATTCCCTCCAATATTTGAGAGAAGTATTAAGAAAATATATAAATTTACCCATTACTAAAAGATCGAATTTTGGTCTGTATATATTCAGTCCAAGACTCCAAGTACTAATATCAACCTTTATGATATCTTTGTGGACAATCCCATACAATGGACTCGGTCTACCGATAATCCTATTATACCTACAAGGCCTGGAACTAGTTTATGGCATACAAAGAGTGAGAACAAGGGCGAGCTCCCTTTATCTCTTTTCCTTGAATTATAAAATAAGTACATGACATAGTAATTCTTCATTGTTAAATGTACTTTTGAGTCTTTTGACTTTTGAAAATTGAGTTATTCAATTTTTAGTCAATTTCTTTGACATTTAATAATTAATTTAACCTAAAACATTACATAGGGCACTTCGCTTATATCCTTATTATCTTCTTATTCTACATAAAGAAAATAATTTTTATCCTCTTATTCAACTTGAAGAAATGACGGTACCGATCATATATTAAACATTATTACATTAATAGTTTAGTACCCATACCGTTTACCAAATATTATTAAATTTGAAGTAACATATTTTTTTAGCATTATTTATTCTTGGTAAGAGTTCTTAAAAAGCAACATGGAATGAAGGATCGAAATTAGTAGAGAAGAAAATAAAAAATTTAACATATTGCCCATATTTTAAAATTTGATTTTATTGCCGTGTGCAACAACTTCAAATTCTCTCACGCTCTTATACATGTCATGCTCACGCATGATTGAGCACACGTCGGAGGGTGTTTGCTCTCCCTATGCTCACATTACTTTCATGTTATATATTATTTAGTTCAACACTTGAAGCTCCTATTCTCACATTACTTTCATGTTATATTATTTAGTTGAAGACTTGAAGTTCCTATTCTTGCATTACTTTCATGGTATATTATTTAGTTCAAGAATTGAAGTTCCTATTCTCACATTACTTTCATGTTATATTATTTAGTTGAACACTCGAATTTCCTATTCTCATATTACTTTCATGTTATATTATTTTGTTGAATACTTAAAGTTCTTATTCTCACATTACTTTCATATTATATTATTTAATTGAAGACTTGAAGTTTCTATTCTCGCATTACTTTCATGTTATTTTATTTAGTTCAAGAATTGAAGTTCCTATTCTCACATTACTTTTATGTTATATTATTTTATTCAAGACTTGAAGTAAAGATTCAACACATTTAACATGGGAAAGAAGATGCAACTTTTAGAAATACTAAAACTATTGAAGTTTAGTTTGAACCAGTGTTTTAAAAAACGCCGAGTCGAACCGGACTCGCCCGGTTCGACTCTGAAATCGTGAAAAGGGGACCGGATCATCTAAAAAATCGGAAATCGTCCGGTTCTAGAGAGAACCGGACGATTCTGTACAGTGAATCGCCGATTCACTGTACGGAATCGGCGAGTCCGAACAATGAATCAGCGAGTCTGTACGGAATTTTTTTTTTTTTTTTTTGTTTTGTAATCCTTGATAGATTTTTTTGTAATACTTGATCGATTTTTTTGTAATCCATGATCGAATTGTTTTTGTTTTTTTGTAATCCATGATCGAATTTTTGTAACCCATAATAGAATTTTTTGTAATCCATGATCGAAATGTTTGTTTTCTTTTCTTATAATCCATGA
>NW_006499159.1:3333930-3362903 GCF_000471905.2 Amborella trichopoda
TGAAAATTCTTTATGGAGTACCCTCATTTTTTATTGAAGTCCTAAAAAACAATATTTATAATGAATTTTAATAATTTTTTCAAATTTTTTTTAAGCTTTATTCTGACCGATTCACCCGATTTTCGATCCGGATAGCCGATTCGCTGATCCGGATCGGTTTTTTAGAAGCCCGATCCGGGTCACCGATCCGTTTTTTAAACCATTGGTTTGAACACATTTAATGAGGGAGACGAAATGTAACTCATTACAAATAAAAAAACTTATTAGTGTTAAGTAAAATTTGAGAAAATTTAATTTTGAGGAAAAATATTATTCTTTTTATTTCAAAAAACACTATTAAACTTCATCAATGTCCTTGACTGTGTTCGTATATTCTTATCGAATAGTCATGCGCATGGGGTAAGAGTGAATTTATGTTAGAGGATTGTTGTTGAGTGAATTTATGTTAGAGGATTTTTGTGTTGCAAGGAATCACGATGTCTGCGATATAGAAACTTGATTCCAAACAACATGGATTCACAATTCCAAAAAGTTTGGAATCAACGTTTCTCACTAGCGGAATCGCATTCTTGTGTAGCTAAGAATCATAAAGTCCTCGATATGGAATCTTGATTCTGGCAATCCAGGAATCGAGATTCCTAAACTAGGTGGAATCGTGTTCTTCAAAAAATAGAAACGTGATTCTTTTCTTTTAGAATCAACTTTCGCTCGGGGAAACGTCGAATCGAGATTTCGAAGTGGAATCGCTACCCTCATAAGCGATTCAGGTATCTATAGGCCAATGTATGCATTTTACATTCCTAACCCAAAATTGTGCTTCAGGAGAGAAGGACAAAAAACTAAACAAACCACATCAGAAAAACAATACAAGAAAGAAGAGAGGAAGAATGTATTTATGTACATTGCAATGTCGTTTTATATGGCAGGGATTCCATTCACTACTGTAACACTTTGATAGTTCTGTATATCTGGTCCAGGCAATTTGGCTAGGACTTAAGCCTCTTGCATTACATGAACTTAGGGAGCCTCTTTTAAAGGATGTTGTGCCTTATGTTAATAAAATTTTGATTTCACAATGAGCGGGTGGGAAAAGTATGGGGTGAGCATCATTTGTGATGGATGGTTTGATGGAAAGTCTAGGCATTCATTAATTTTTTGGTTAACTGTCCATTAGGTACTTTTTTGTTAAGCCTATTGATGCATCAGATAAGTCAAATGATGCTGCATACCTATGTGACTCGATTGTTGAGATTGTAGAATTTATTGGAGAGGAATATGTGGTACAAATTGTCACCAACAATGGTGCCAATTACGCTGCTGCTGGGCATCTTTTGGCTTTGAAAAGGGGGCATATGTTTTGCGCTCCTTGCTCATCTCATTGTGTTAATCTTATTCTTAAGGAAATGAATACAACATCCATATTTAATAGGGTAATTTCAAAAGCTATGTTTGTTGTTGAATTGATCTATAATCATACCATTGTCCTTAGCATGATGAGGGTTTTACCATTGCTTTAAAAAGTGGATTTCCCAACACCTAGGGGGCCAAATTAGGCAGGCAGCGGCCTAGGTTTCCTACCGTTTAGGCTACCACCCAGGGCCTGCCAGTTCAGGGGCAGAAATGCCCTTTTTTAAGGGGGCTTTCTTAGGTTTTTTTGAAAAAAGAATTATTTTTAAAGATGGGTTTTAAGTTCATTTGAAACCTCAACCCACTAGAGCCCATTTTAGAGAGAGCAACCTTAAAAAAACTAGATTTTGTGATTTTCTTTGGATTGAAGTGTTTCTTAAAGTTACAGGAAATAGATCCAAACATCACCCATTAAGATTAGATTTAGTTTTGGGATTTTTTTAGGCTTATTAGAGGGTGTTTTTGAAGATTTTAGCACTAAAAAACATCTCAGAGGTGGAAGGTTGGAGCTCGAGCAATCAAAGTAAATACAAACTTTTATTTTTTAGATTGCTTGTATTATTTTGAGATGTCTTTTTCATGATCTAGTTGAAGTGGTGATCCGGGTTGGAAATATGGATATAACGCGAATCCTTTGGATAAAAATTGCATAAGATGCAATTATTGGGAAAATGATACAAAAAGGGGCATAAACCAGTTTAAGAAACATCTTGCCGGTATTAAGGGGATATTGCCCCTTGTAAAAATACTCCTGAAGCTATCAGAGAGGAGATTACCAATATATAAGTTCAGTACAACACAAACAATAACAAATCCTTATCATTTGGATAAGTCTATTTCTGGTTCTGTTAGAAGAGGTGATTCGGGTTGGAAGTATGATTATAACCCAAAACAAAACGATAAAAATTGTGTAAGGTATAATTTTTGTGAAAAGATACCAATGGGGGTATTAACCGATTAAAAAAACACTTTCTCAGTATTAAAGAGAATATTGCTTCTTGTAAAAATGTTAATGAAGCTATTTGGGATTAGATTTAACAATATTTGAATTCAGTAGAACCAGAAAAGGAAGAAATTGAGCCTTGTTCTATAAAAATATCTTCTTCAGGTTCTTTTAGAAGTGGTGATCCGGGTTGAAAGTATGGTCATAACCTGAATCTGAATGACAAAAGTTGTCTTAGGTGTAATTATTGTGGAAAGGGACTAATGGGGTACTTACCGGTTCAAGAAACACCTTGCCGATATTAAGGGGGATGTTGCCCCATGTAAAAATATTCTTGAGGCTACCAGGGAGGAGATTATATAATATTTGAGTTCAGAGAAGTACAAAAAGAAAGAAAAGGGTGAAGAGGCACCAGGTAGAGTAGCCGAGACTCTTAGGGTCTCATCTGCACAAAGTAAGAGGGAGGTAGAAGAAAACTAGGAAAAGGCGAGTACAGAAGAAACTGAGGAGGACGAACGTTATGTTGAAGAGAGAGATGACTCTGATGATGATGGTCTCGAATTTGATGCATATGATGAGACTTACCCTACTTCTTCTTCTTTTGATGATGATGATTGCAGAATAAAGAGGCTTGACTCTTGGTATTGATTATTGAGTCCTAGACCGTATATTTTCTTTTTCTTATTTTTTAGTTTCTAGTTTCTACTATCTAATTCTTGTGTGTATGCTTGTATGGTTCTAGTATTGTATGGAAATATAGATTATGAACTATCTGAATGCTCCTTATTCATGGAAATATAGATTATGAACTATCTGAATGACTCTGATGATGATGGTCTCGAATTTGATGCATATGATGAGGCTTACCCTACTTCTTCTTCTTTTGATGATGATGATTGCAGAATAAAGAGGCTTGACTCTTGGTGTTGATTATTGAGTCCTAGACCGTATATTTTCTTTTTCTTATTTTTTAGTTTCTAGTTTCTACTATCTAATTCTTGTGTGTATGCTTGTATGGTTCTAGTATTGTATGGAAATATAGATTATGAACTATCTGAATGCTCCTTATTCATGGAAATATGAATTATGTATTATGTGTTATATAGTTCTACTTTTATACTTAGACTACAAACATTTTTCTTTCTACTGGGCCACTCAGGTTTTGGGTGCCTGCTTAGATGCTGGGCGGCCTGGACCCCCGTCGCCCTCCTTGGTGCCACTTAGCGTTTTTTGAAACACTAGGTTTTACAAATAAGAGAGAGATAGTGAGACCCGGTGTCACTAGATTTGCCATACAATGTCTCACTTTTTGAAGCATATGCAAGTATATAAATAACTTAAGGACCATGTTTGCTTCAGACCAATGGAATAAAATTAATTGGTCAAAGCATCGAGATTGGAGAGAGATTGAGCAAATTATTCTTAGTACATATGTTTGGGATCATGTGTCTTATGCATTAGATGTTTCTTGCCCTTTAGTAAAAGTGCTTCGATTGGTTGATGTGAAGGAAAGCTGCCATGGGCTACATATAGTGATTTAAAAAGCGGACTGCCTAGTGCTTGGGCAGCCACCTAGGCGGCCAAATTAGGCGGATATCCCTGGGTGCCCACCTAAGCGACCGCCTGAACCTGCCTAGGCGGCTGCCCAGGGCCTGCGCACCCCCCAACCCCCTTGGGGTGGTAATGCCTCTCGTTGAGGGCATTTTTTTATCATTTTTTTAATACTAAAGGGGCAAAATTGTGGGTTTTAGGTCCGATTGTAAGTTTTGGTCCAAGATGAGATCCAAAGCCATGAATCGATCAAGTTCAAGCGTGAATTAGGAAACTTTGGGAGGCACATCACCATTCAAATTAGGGATTGTAGAGATCGTGGCAATCAAAAAGATGAAATGTACCTTTTCTATTTTGCTTTATATAATGAGCGTCCTAGGGAGAGGTACAAAAAGCTCATGGATCTCAACCTGATTCGATTGTATGAACCTAATGATGAGGGTACAAGTTAGTGGACTATGGATCCATAAGCAAAGCTTGTGTTTGAGGGTGAGGATCTCACTTGGTATGATGTCAAGCTACCCACAAGGGCTGAAAAGATGTAGGGGCTAACACTGGAGCACAAAAGAAAAAAGGTCGGTCCAATTGAATATCAGTTCCAAAGGTGGAGCAGAGAAGGAGGCCGACCTAAAGGTGACCGAGGACGATGAAATATATGTGGAGGCCACTGAGGATGATATTGATGAAGATGATGCCTCTATATTCTCGCACTTAGATGTTAGAGATGCACATACACATGGAGACTCCCTAGAGGACTTGTCTGATTGAGATTTGAGATTGAGACTTGAGAGTTGAGAGCTGATTAGATTATCTTTTAGTTTCTATTATCTTCTATGTTTTATCTTTACTCTCGAACACTTCATAGACTTTTAGTTGTTATATTTATCTTTGGAGCTTGCAAATTTAAAGTTTGCAATTGTAGTTATGTTTTTTGGATGTTTATTATAAGATGATGTCTTCGACAATTCATACTATTAGAGTTAATGAATAAATTAAATACCTATTGTCACATAAATCACCTCTATATGTTTTCCATGCATTGACCTATTATTTGGAAAAAATTTATATTTATTGACCACATCGAGTGATGTGCTCGCATTTGGACTGCATCGGCTTTTCGACTGCATAGGGTCCGCATCTCGTATTTTAAAACACTTGATTAGATATTTTTTTAAAGGATTTTTCTAGAAAGGGTTTTATCTTATGTGCTTATGGGCAAAAGTGTCAAATTCGAGTTCAATTTTAATTAGGATCTCTTGTTACATCAGAATTGGAATAAGGGAGTCTCAATAAAGTCTGTAAATAGGGGTTGTGTCAGGGTTGTTTGTTCAGAGTTGGCTGATGTTTTCTTTCAAGGCATTGTTCTCTAGAATTCCATTAAATTCATAAAGGCTTTGAAGCTAGGCTTATTAGCTTCTATTAACTTTTAGTAAATACATTGTTTTTTCTTTGAATTCTTTTTTGCTATTTGAATCCGCATCACCGACCGTTGGAAGTTTTTTATTTTTTGGCCGTTGGTGAAATAATATCCCCTACATTTGTTGGGCCTGGACTCCCATTTGGACATGGTAACTGGTTAAGATTAAATAACAACATTAATCAAAGGTTGTATATCTAGAATAAAGAACTAATATCAATTGCCAGAAAAAATCAACTGGAGCTCTTTCATTCTTTCATTCGTCTTGTGACTGACAAATGTGTGAGTGGAACAATGCAATACATTGATCAGATGCTGACATTTTAAGCACATTCCATAATTATTCTTTATAATCACATATGAACCTCAATCATAAAAAAGAAATGGAAAGATCATAATAAGGAATTATGAAATAAGAAACTTCTAAATTTAAATTGTCCCTTTTTGTTTGTTCAATGCATCTAATTAATTTACATTAAGATCAAAATTAGCGCTCTTGTTATTTTGACAAATCATAAGTAGTTTGGTCTTTTTTTTCTTGGTATTCTTATTCCACACTATTTTCCCTCAAGTGATTCTTTTGTTTGCTCTTTTCTTTTTTGGGGCAATCTTATTACACACCATATTCCCTTAGGGGTTGTTTGGCTACCTGGAAATATATTGTCTCGAAAATATATTATTGGCGTAATTCATTACTGACGTAATATATTACATGAAAATTGATTGTTACTGTTTGGGTAGCATTTGGATGCAATCTGGGTAATACATTGCTACTATTTGGCTATGTTTGGAAAAAATTTGAGAAATATATATCACCAATATTTTGGCTAGGAAATACTGCATTACTTTAATCCAGTGATTTAAAAAATGGATCGGTGCCCCGGATCGGGCACTTCAATAACCCATCCAGATCGAAAATCGGCCGACTCGATTGGATTAAGCTCTAAAAAAATCCAAAAAATTTATTAAAATTAATTATAAATGTTGTATTTTAGGAATCCAATTAGAAATGAGGGTATTCCATTGTTAACTTTCACTTTTTTCATCAATTTGTGAATATTGATATGTTTTTTCTCTGTATAAACTTATGTTAACTATTAAATTTACATCACACATAAGAAAAATCATATAATTATCATGGATAAAATATATAATCATACATGGACTGCTATAAAGAGTAGATTTAATCGATAAAAAATGCCCATCAAAATCTTAAATTGCCAGAAAGCCCTAATCCTCTAAAAATAGCCAAATTATTACAAACTAACTATAATCCAAATTTATTACAACCTAACTAACTATAATGTTATACGCTGAAATTAAAATTGTTGGTTTAAATTTTATATTTATTTTATTATACAAATATTAACAAATCTAAAATATTTTGTAATACGATCTAATTTAAAATGTATTATTGAGAACTGTAAGAAAGATAATAAATTACATGATTTATAATGAAAAAATTAAAGAATAAAATAAAATTTCGGTTAGAAATTATTAGAATGCATACCAATTTTCTAAAGAACACTTTAATTTTTCAAATACTTAATTTTTTAGATTTCTAGAATAAATTTAGTAAAAGAGATTGTTAATAGAAAGAGAGAGATTTCAAATGGAATAAATTTCTTTTAAAAAAAATAATTTTTTAGATTTATAGAATAAATTTAGTAAAAAAAATTGTTAATAGAAAGAAAGAGATATAAAAAAAAATAAAGTTTTTTTTTTAAATTTATTTCTTATTTTCTTCTTATTTTTATTGTCAACAAAAATAAAAATAATTTTTTGGATTTATAGAATAAATTTAGTAAAAAAGATTGTTAATAGAAATAGAGAGATTTCAAAAAAAAAAAAATTAAAAAATTTTATTTTCCGCTTATTATTATTGTCAACAAAAATAAAATAAAATGTATCCAAGGCGGAATCGAACTTGACATGTGACGGCTCTACCAACGAAGTGATAACCACTTCGCCACATCAGCGTAAGTGTAACTGTTATCTACATTAATAGTACTTATCCAAATTTCACCGTAATTTGACGCATTGTGGGAATTATCCCACGTCCAATAGCGAGCTATAGTTTCACTTCTATAAATTACTTTGTAAGTTTATGGAGGTTTGTGTGCGTATGCCCGAGGTTGCCATCCACTCGCGGCCGATGTGTGATGGTAGCCTTCCACGTATGAACTATAGAAAATCGGTATTTTGCCACGTGTTGACTTGCTATGTGACATCATACGGGCAACTTTCACTTGTGTATGACGTCATACAAGCGGTTCACTGTGTTGAACCGGCCGGTTCGTTCTAGAACCGGGTGGTTCCCGGTTTTACACTGGAATCGACACGGGGTAACTGATTGTCCTGTCGACTCGGGCGAGTCCGTTGCGACTCGCCGAATTTTAAATCACTGCTTTAATCTATAGTAATGCGTTTTTTGTTGTACAAGTTTTTTTTCCCTTTTTTAAGATAAAATATATATTAAAAGTACTTTATTTTGTAATATGTGAATGAACCAATGATTAATTTTATCCCTTCTCCCTTTAATTATTTCATTAATAGGTGAATAGCTTCACCATTTTTCAAAGAGAGAATATTGTCCTCATCACTACTTACTAATATGTGAAAAGCAATGGCATCATTATTATACTAATGTGAGGCCATGGCGAATACATTTGACATTGACCTGCATAATAAATAACAAGGTTTTGCAATAACACACATAATCTTGACACAATCACAAAATTCACGAATGAATCACACAATGGATGAGTATATCCAATAGATTGAGTCTCTGTTTAATCCAATGTTGTTAGATTCGCTTTAGAGTCTGCTTCAGTTTGGTCTGAAAAATGAAGCAATTTGGTACTTTGGCTGATTCGGGAGAAGACTTTGGGTTTTTTTTTAATTTTAAAAATAATTTTTTTATAATTTTCTAAAAAAATTAAAATTAAAATTAAAAATTAGAAATTTAGTAATAAATAAATTACTACTTATATATTCAAACCAGTTAACTTTTAAGAGAGAGAATAAATAAATTAGTTACTTAAAGGGTTAAGCTACATGTGGGTACTTTATTTTTATGGAAGATAGGTGAGTTTTGACTTCAAATTAGCCACCTCATGCCATAATTGTCCACGGTAGAAAGGGAGTGCCCTTTAACTTTATCGTGTCCAACGGGGAATAGATTACCTGTCACCCTCGTCATCCATTTCACAACTATATTGGTGGAAAGTCCATTTCACACTTGTATTGTTGCGTACCCAAATAACAAAAATGGGGCATTTCATGTAAATCCATTTCCTTGTAATGGATTGTTGGACACCCAAACGACCCCTTATTGAATTTCCTTTTATTGTCATGTCTTTCAGGCTTCTGCATTGGAGAAACAAGCATATCCTGCTCTAGATGAGTTGACGTCTAAAATCAGCTCTCTAAATCTAGATCGTGTCAGACAGATCAAGAGTCGACTAGTTGCCATATCTGGGCGTGTTCAGAAGGTATGTGTGCCAACTCATTTTTGGTTTGTGGTTACTGACTTCCTACCATGGACTATGTAAAAACATTAGTCCTTTGGGTCATCATTCTTTAATGAAGTGATTGATTAGTCTGACGCATGTCTATTTTTTTGACGGGTCCACATTTTCTTTATCATCATCTATTACTTTCAACTATGTGTTTCTTATCATACATCTTGTTCAGTACAGGAGTTCTTGCCTTCTTTCTGTTATCTGTCCCACTTAAAGTGGATTCTTTCATGAAGCTTCAAGTGTATACTTAGCATAACTTAAGGTCATCTCTATATCTTTGAACTTCTGAAAGAAGTTAAACATGAATATATTTGATTCAATGTGCCATGAAAAGGACTTGAAATCGAAAAATAAAGGTAAATTATAGAAAAATGATAAAATAAGGAGTACATTTACAGAACTTTGAATACTATGGCATTTTTGTTGAAAGACGATAGATTATTACTTCAAAATTAGCACCTTATTTATTTAAAAATTTGAACTTTCGAATCACTTGTATTTATTGCTTTGTAATTTATTTGTTGAATATGGTCTAGGACATATGCAGCTTATAAATCTGTAGTTTGAATTGTTTTTTGGCCTTGTTCTGTTTCCTGTAGTGTTCTAGTGATACAACTAGGAAAATACGGAATGCCTTTATCATTCTGGAGTCATATCATTTATGGTGTTAAATTTAACCCTTTCATGTCCTGTTGTTTGGGTTTGGCTCTTTAATTTAGGGGCTTGAGCTCTTTGCACAAACTTTTGTTTCCAGGTATGGAAACTTATGCATACTAATTACTTGAAAGAAAAAAAGACAGCAAATTTTGGTGCCCCTCCCAACACATTAAAGCTTGATTATGGCCTTAGCAATCATTTTTTAGAGAAGGTTTCGAAAATCATTTAGGATTCGTTTGCATGTCGCACCATATCATGGGTTTTTTCTGTTGGGGTGGCATTTTAGGTGAGGGAGGTGGTTGAGTAGTCCCATTGGTGCCACTTTAGAACTCCAAGTAGGTGATGCTACTCTTGAAAAATGCTGCTGTTTACATGAGTGAGATGAAAACTGGTACTTTTCAGTTTTCATCTCACTTGCAAAACACTGCACTTTGTTGGAACACACACTGATCAAAATGTAAGTTGCATCTGGACTGGATGCTGGATATCCAAATTTGAACACCACTTTCATCAATTCTGCATGCATACCTTTTCCGCTTTTAAAAGGAAAATGCTTAGCAAGAAAGAATATTGATAGGTGCTGTACATCAAATTCGAAGAGTTCATTTCAATGTGCCTCTTTATGATGCTACCATGGTGTTGTGAATGACTTTAAAGAACTTAAGAATACTTCATAGAGTCGATAAAGAACATAAGAATGCTTTATTTTTTATTGTTTCGCAGAAACTGTGCTTCGTTCTTTGGAGAACAAAGCAACTTGTTGTCACCAATTTCTAGAAATCATAATACACCATCTTTGCTTATTTAAAATGAAGGATGGCGAACCAGAGTTTTTGTTCTGTGATTGAGTTCTCTTAGACTGGAAGTACCATGTTTGGAAATTTATCCAAGTCTCCAAGGCAGTTAATGTGATCTGATATGGAGGAGTCATGAGTCTTTGTCTGAAACATGGTATTAGAATTACCGATTGGTTCTGTTGCTTCCTTTGTACAATGATGCTTTCTATTTGTTCCAAGCCTTGGTTCTAACAGTTAACCTCATTTGGTGATGTTGATGGAGCTACATTTGACGTTCATCCTCTTGCATACTCAACCCTGCAGTTTACTCTTTTGAATTGGAGTTGCTCTTTATTGTACTTTGATATTAGAGGTTATTAATTTCAGTTATGTAATTACTAGTGACTGGTGAGGCTTGTATAGTGTTTTTTCTTCCCTTCCCCTTTCAAACACTTGCTCTGCTGCTTTTATTTGCTGTAGAGTGCTAAACTCTATCTAATTTATTTGGTAAGGTTCATTTTTTTTTCAGGTTAGGGATGAGCTTGAACACTTATTGGATGACGACGCTGATATGGCCGAGATGTATTTGACAGATAAGCTTGTTCAGCAATCTATGGATGGGATCTCTTCAAGAGATGAATTGGTGCAAGATGAAATTAATTCAGATGAAGCAAGGTATATTTTTGTGTAATGTAATTTTTGTTTTAGCTATAAATATCTTGTTTCTGCAGTTGCTTTTCCTTTTTTTGGTGGTGGGTGGGTGGGTTTGTGTTTGGGGGGTACATGAGTACTGGTTGTCTTTCTTTCCCTTTACTTCTGCCAGGTTGTAGTAGAACCATTAGGTCCCAAGGAATTCAGTCATGCATGGTTGGACCTTGTGGAATAACTTCCATGCCTTACTCATAATTTCTTAGTACTGCATTTTCTGTGATCTTCAGCGATGTAGTGACAGTTTTTTCTTAGCTATAGGACTTCTCTTGGGGATTTTGAACAACTTTGTTATTACTTAGGGGGAAGTTTATCAAATTACCCATGAGAGATGTCCTAATATTATTTAACGTTTTACACATTTGCAACTATTCCAACTCATAATCATGTCTCTTAAGGGGTATTTTGAAATTAAATCAAACTATATGGATAAAATATTAAATACCTAATCTCTCATGGGTATTTTCTTAAACTTCCTTAACTTAAATGCTCTGAAGAACGCAGGTTGACCTTAGGGATTAAGCTGATTAGGTGGAAGAAGTTTCTAAGGGAGATATTTGGTTTGAAGCTCTTTGCTTTGCCATTCAGATCGAAGAGGTTTATTGGAATATCTGCATTTTATCGATATTACCTTGTGTTCAATATTAAAAAATTTGGTCTCATGGCTGCCTAGCTAGCTGTTTGAAGGCCAAAATCCCTAGGCTCCTCTTGGGCAGACATCCTAGGCATCTTTCGCCCATTGTCATCTTGACAACAGCATTTGAACTGGTGAGAGGACCTGTCTGGTAAAAATCCATCCAACCATTAGGGATTGGTTGGACAGTTTTATGGAAAAATAAATAAAAAATAAAAAATTATTCAAATTGAAGTTCAAAAAAAAAAGAATATGAAAAAATGAGATAAAAATAGGAAGAATTTCGGAAACTTGTAGAAAACTAGGAACTATTAAATCAAGAAATTAGTCATGATGAAATGTACTAGAGAGAAAAGAAAGAAGCTAATGTCCATACTACCTAGTTAGCTTTGTTTTGCACCAGCTAGATTCTGTTTATTCTTAGGGACTAATGGCAAAAAGACTAGTGGATTAGAATTTTGATTTAATTGTATCGGCAGGGGAAAATGGAGATAATTGAAAATCTAAAAATGGGCTGCAAAAGACTGGAAAGAAGTTGGGGCATTTTAACTTCAAATCTAATGGAGAAAACAAGAATAAGGGGAAACTTCAGAACTGGCTGGAGTATAGGAAAAAATGGGCTGCAAGGGTGCTAGAGGAATTGAGAAGAGAGAGGGATAAGTGATGGAGATGAAAAATATATGAATTGGAGTCTCTGGTATTTTGTGCTGGAAATCCAGGGGCAAAGTGGTAAATTCATCAGTGATAGGTAAATTTAAAAGTCATTCTTAGTGCTTCGTGTAAGATTTTTTTTCTTAATTTAGTTTCAAGATGTTATTAGGATAGAATCTCCATACTTAGTAGATGCTTTGAAGCAATTTAGCTAAGTACCAGGTTTTTAGTTAGGGTTATGGTTTTTTCCTTCTAAATTCCTTGGTAAGGGTCCATTTTTGGGAGATTGAATTATTTATGCAGTTGTATTAAAGCTTTAGAATTCTCGAGCTTTTGGACTCCTCTCATAGTTGTTGCACTTTTCCTCTTTTGAGGTTTGTTATACTCGCCAGATTCTTGCTTCACTAGAAGATGGCTAGGGTCTCAATGTTTTTGGCATAAACTTGGGGATCAGATTATACTGCCTAATAAACTATGCTGGTACGGGCAAAAGGGATGAAACCAAGGAAATGATTGGACCAAAATTGGCCGACAAATAAATAAGAAGCTGTTGTTTATCCTAAAATTGTGAGAGAAACTATTGCTCAATATCCGTCCTTGCACTTAGACCTCCAATCCCCTTTTGACACAGGAAAATTTGAGGGAACATTAATAGTTTGAAAGAGTGTCTCTCTATTTAAAAAGATGCGTGATACCAAGGTTTTCAGATCCCCGATACTTACGGTTCCCAATCTCTCGTTTTCTCACTTTTTTGTCATCCTCTCTCTACTCTCTCTCATCTTTTCTATCTACTCTCTAGTTTCTACACTATCTTTGCAAAACTCTCTACTCACTTTGATGATACTTGGTGCGTCTCCTGGTAAGCTTCTATGCTTTTCTCTACGGATTTTTGTGTGCTATTATCTTTCAAATCCCTTTTCTTAGATTCATATTTTCCTTTTCTTTTTCTGCTTTTTAAAAGGATTTTCAGTAAATTAGTGATATATTGAATTGAATTGCGTCTCATTTTTAGTTAAAAATCATAACTTAGTTGATTTAATTAATATTTGGAATCAGTAATTTGTAGTTTGAATTTTTTTTAATGTTTATTTTTTGATTTATAAGTTTAATTTTTTAGTTAACTATTGGGTGTTACAATAAATGTGCATATCTCATCAAGTTGGTGGAAACGTATTGTATGCGTTGATTTTATTTTGTAAATTCATATTCATATGTTTTGTAAATGGACTGAGTCATGCCAGCTTCGAATTTTCAAATGTTGGTGTTTTCTCTAAAACATTACTATTAATTTCTTATTGTGTTTTTTATAAAACTGTTAGTTTTTTAGGTTATTTATTTTTGAATTTTTTTTATCTTAGAACTTAAAATTAATTCCGTTTCTTTTAGATGATCTGTAGTGTTGATTCAAGTGGACCATGAGGCATGCTAGCTTTGTGTTTTCAAATGTTGGTATTTGCTCTAGTACTTTGCTATTAATTTATTATTATGAATTATTCTAAATTTTTAAATTGATTTTGACAGGATTTTAATTAATAATTGTTTTGTCTTAAACAATATGACTACTTTTAAAAGTTTTGTAGTTAGAAATTTGTAATTTCTAATATTATTATATCATTTTGTATATAATGTTTTATTTAAGCATTAACTATATTTTCTGAGGCTTTTGAATAACTATAATTTTTAATCATAAATTGTAACTTAATATAAAAATAATTCATAATTAATTTTTTAAGTTCCCCTTGCTGTTAGTAGATCTTGCTATTCTCTTTAAATTTTGTCTTTTGATGATTTCTTTTAATTATGTTTTTTAATTACTAACTTTTATGTCTTATAAATCATTTATAACTATTATTCACACTTCATAACATTATTTTATTTTATTTTATTTGTAATCTAATCAATAATAAATTTTAAGTTTTCGTGCAAGCATGGGCTGCTTACTAGTAGCAGTAATGTAAGCTGCAACATTTTGTACTAATACTAAAGAAGTAAAATTTAATAATAAAAAAAGGTTTAAAGACTCTGACCTGACCACATTGGCCAAAGAATAGGTGGATGTATGTCAAAAAAAGGTTTAAAGACTGACCTCATTGGCCAAAGAATAGGTGGATGTATGTCAGTCTAGCTGGTCTAGTCATAACAACTCTTTTGGCTTGTTGGCTTACTAGGCTGTAATTTCTTCGGGTTACTGTGTGGTAATTGTTTAGTGTTGTTCATTTCGTTGTATATCTATTTGTAGTGCGTATTTTTTTAGCAAACTTCTCAATGATGATGATATTATGATGAGCAACTAGAATGTATTCTGCTTTAGTTATCAACAAGAGAATAAGACACTAATTATTACTCTTTTGTTTGCTCTTTGTATTTAGGGATGAGGAATCTGATAGCAACAATGGCAAGAACATCACTGGTGTTGAAAGCTCGAGAGGTTTCAAGCTTGATATTGAAGACCTGGAGATGCTTTTAGAAGCGTACTTTGTGCAAATAGACGGAACCTTAAACAAACTCTCAGCTGTATGCCCTCTTTTGTCAACTACACTATTCATAGCATCATTTTAATTTTATTTTTTTATTGTAAACATTAAGAGTAAGGCTCAAAGGGTCTTGGTGAAGGATGAAGAGGTCAACAAAAAGTGGAGAGTTTATTTTCAAAATTTATTAAATGATACAATAGAAACATAGTGGTAGAAGGAATCGTAGAGATAAATGAGGGCGGAGGTCGCAAATACATTCATAGGATTAGGATATCAAAAGTAAACAAAGCTTTGAAAAGGAGGAAGATAAAAAAGGCTTTAATACCAGATAGTATCTCGATAGAGGTTTGGTAGTGTATGGAGGAGATTGGCATTAGCTGGATGACGAAGTTGTTCAACAAGATATTGAGAACAAAAAAAATGGCAAATGAATGGAGGAAATATATTTTGGTACCTATTTACAAGAACAAATGAGACATACTGAATTTTGTGAACAATTGAGGGATCAGGCTTATGAGCCATACTATGAAGCTTTACGAAGTGACTGAGCAACAACTAAGGCATAAAATAAGGGTATCTGAAAACTAATTTGGTTTATGCTAGGGAGGTCAACAACCGAGGCTATTTTCCTACTTAGGCAACTGATTGAGAAGTTTAGAGCGAAGGAAAAAAACCTCTACATGGTATTTATTGATCTAGCAAAAGCTTATGATAGAGTACTTCGAGATTTGATTTGGTAGGTATTAGAAAAGAGAAGCGTCTCCAGACACTACATTGACTTGTGAGAGACATGTACAATGGAGCGCTAATTAGTGTGCGAACAACTAATGGAGAGATAGGTGAGGTTTCAGTGACAATAGGTCTACATTTGAGGTCAACAATGAGCCCATACTTCTTTGTCTTAGTTATAGACGACTTACTTAGGCACCTACATGATGAGGTATCGTGGTACATGTTGTTCATATATGACATAGTTTTGATCAATGAGACCGGAAACGGCGTCAACAAAGTTAGAACTTTAGAGGGTGCTCTAGAATCTAAAATTTTTAAAATTAGCTGAAAAAAGACAAAGTATATGGAATTCAAATTTAGTAGTATTAGGAGTAAAAACAAGGAAGTAGTTAATATTGATGACCAGGAAATTTTAAAAAGATCGCACTTTCGATATCTTGAGTCGACAATCTAAGAAAAGGGAGAGATTTAAGTGTTACACACAAAATTAGAGCTGGGTGGCGGATGTGGAGATGTGTAATCATAATTTTACGTGATCGTCGCATACCAATGAAGCTGAAGGTCAAGTTTTATAGGACAGCTGTGAATCTAGCTTTGCTCTATGGTGTGCAGCATTGGGCCACAATACACGTAAAATAAATGTAGCGGAGATGATGTTATGATGGATGAGTTGCAAGAAAGGATAGAATTCGAAATGAATCCATTCGGAAAAATTTAATTGTAGCACCAATAGGTGATAAGATGAGAGAGAGTAGACTTAGGTAGGTTGGCTATGTATGGTGCAGGCCCAGTACAATACCTGTTAGGAGGTGTGAGTTAGTTCAAGTGGAAGGTTTAAAAAAGGCAAGGGGTAGGTTCAAAAAGGTATGGTTGGAAGTAGTGAGAAAAGATATGAGGATTTACAGCCTCATTGATAGTATGATCCTTATAGAACAGAATGCCAGACCAGGATTTGTGTAGCCGACTCCAATTAATTGGAAAAAGGCTATGACGGTGATAATGATTTCAAATTTTGCCTTTTTCTAATTTGAACTAATCCTCTTATCCTTTTTATCACTGATTTTAACTATATCCTGTTGTATTTTTTTTTTTTTTTGGGGGAGCGTGTGATGCCATACAAGCATATTTTTGCTTGTCATGTAAGCACAAACTGAAAGCTGAATTGTGTTTTGAAATTTTTTATACGATATACGCGTGCTTTCCAAATAGTTTATGATACTTAGCCCTGTTTGATGTCTTTATCTATTATCTCAAGCTGATCTCAATTATGGTCATTGCAAACCTTTTGTGAAGCTTAGAGAGTATGTTGACGATACAGAAGACTACATCAACATAATGCTTGATGACAAACAGAATCAACTGCTTCAAATGGGAGTGATGCTCACGACTGCGACATTGATAGCCAATGCTGGAATTGTTGTTGTTGGTTTGTTTGGTATGAATATTCACATCAGCCTCTTTGATGCTGGGATGGCACAGTTCATGCAAGCCACCTGTGGAACAATTGGAGCTTGTGGGGTTCTTTATGTCATGGCTATTGGTTGGGGTAAAAGGAATGGGTTATTGGCATGATGACCAACTTCAACTTATGTGATTCATTGTGATTCATTGAGCTGCCCTCCATTGAGCTGCCCTCTCTCTCTTATTTATTATTTATTATCCTGCCCTCTCTCTCTTATTTATTATTTATTATCCTGATGTGTGTGGAATTTAGGTTCAGGATTACGGTATCGAATTGTATAGCTCTGATGATCAATATGAATAATTTATTAGACACTTGGGTAAGGTCTTAATCAGTCGGCTGACTCCTCTATTTGCATACACCCCCTTTGAAAATTTTGTATGATTTTGACTTCAAAATTTTAGGGTTTGAAAATCTCAACCATGGTGGCCATGAATCTGGAAAAATAAATAACATTATGAAACTTTGAAGTTTTTTTTTTTTACTACATCATTCAATTTAGTTTTTGGTAGGCCACCAGTTTTTGAAGACTGTCTTAACAAGGTATTTGATGTGTTGGGAGATACAGTTGCTGAACCACATCTTGTGGCTCATCAAATATTTTTCCATCCATTGTATTGGGAGCTTGAGTTTTTACTATTTCCAAAAGATGAGCGCATGAGATTAGCAATTAAAATTAAGATGAAAATAATCTAACGTGTATAACATTATTTGGTCTAACAATATATAAGCATAGGATTATATGGCCTTGAAGGAGTTCAATTGACTTTGTAGTTTTGAGACCCTAGATTTTGGGAATGTTTTGTAAAATCAAACTGGAATAGTTAACTGCACATGGCCCGGTAGCGATTTAATTGGCCTAACTAGTAAACTAGCCGATTCAACCGTTTTAACCAAGCAAGTTGCATATGATAAAAAACAGTGTTAAAAAATAAGAAAGATATATAAAAAAATCTATTAAAATATGAAAAACATATAAGGAATGTGATTAAAACAAAACACACTCAAATGAAGTTGAAAATCAATGAAAAAAAATAGATTTTAACGAATCGTATTGTGGCTCATCAAAAATAGATTTTGCGAACACTGGTTTCCACCTCAGCCTAGCAACTGTTGTTGTTGTTGGTTTTTTTTTTTTTGTTATCATGTGCTTTTGTTGAAGTTCTATATGTGCAAATAATATCATAATATTTAATGGAGACTTTACATTTTGAACAGTCATTTTTAGTGTTTGGAAACTTGAAATCCATCCTAAAATTTTACATCAAGAAGATACTATTAATTCTTTTACTCAGGAAGTAAATGTACATTGCTTCCCCAAGAGTATGCGATACCCACTCGATAAACAGAAAGCGACTTTTAAAGACATTTCAAGAGCTGCAGGAGATGAAGATCGGGGGTGGAAATGGAAGGTGCATGTATAATGCCTGTTTGTTCCATAATCAGGCATGTTATGCATGTCAGATTACTCTCAAGGTACCAGTTTAGTTTCAAACTTTCAATATATTCATCATACTAAAAGATTAGCAATTCAAGTTTCAAGCTTTTAAGTTTATGGGTTTGACGATTGTGTTGCAAACAAGAGTCCCAAAACAAGAGGTAGCAGCCTTATGTAACCATCATGATCGAATGGTATTATGCCTGGTTTTATAAAATTTGATCAAGATACAATAGGGTGACATTGTGAGGAACTAAAAAAAATATGCTTCCACGCACACTCACACTCACACTTGTTTACATTCATTACAATAGCACATAAAGCATGTAGAGAAGGTCAATATGCCTCATTTACTAATCACATTTTTGTGTAAACGACCAATGGCCACCCACCGCCCTGAGAAACACCCCTAGGAGAATATAACAGTAACCCAATACACCACCTGCAACTATATATATATATATAGTCTAGATTGAATCTAGGTTAATCTGACAGTTACGATTTCATTTTATATTTGAATTTAGTTTTATTTTTTTTTACAAATACAAATAATTTGAAATGTTAGGCGTTCATTCTTCTCGTTAAGGCTTACCTAATAAAAAAATTTAAAAATAATTTGTAAAAAATAAATTGACCAAAATACCCTCAAAATATTTCAGGGGTATTTTGGTCAATTTATTTCTTGCACATTATTTTTTTGATATTTTTATTAAATTCTTCTTGTTTGAAGAACATATGTCTAAAATTTTATGTTATTTGGATTCGTAGAAAAAAAATTAAAATTTAAACATGAAATGTTGGGATTACGCCACTAGCTCATATGAATATATAAGCCCAACGGCCCAGATTGAATCTAGACAGATCTGATGATCATGGATGTCCAGCCGTTCTTGAATTTTATTTATTTTTTTATAAAACTAAATAACTTGAAATTTTAAATGTGTGTTCTTCTCATCAATGTGCTACTAATAAAAATATTAAAAAAATTATTCGTGAAAAACAAAATGGCCAAAATACCCCCAAAACTTTTCAGGGGCTTTTTGATCACTTTATTTTATGTAAAATGTTTTTTTGATATTTTTCGAAGATTCACTTATTTTTGATAAACACACAACTAAAATTTCAAGTGATTTGGATTTGTAGAAAAAAAAAATTCAAATAATACCGGACATCGGTGATCGTCAGATCTGCCCAAATTCAATCTGAGTTGTTGAGTTCATATGTTCATATGAGTTAGTAGGCTAATCCCAGCTTTTTTTTCATATGACTATATATAATAAGTTAGGGGGGAGAGAGCATTTTCATTTTTTTCAAAGGACCAGGGCCCTCTAATTAGGACTATATATAATAAGTTAGAGGGAGAGAGAGCATTTTCATTTTTTTCATAGGACCAGGGCCCTCTAATTACGTGATTCTATTTCTAAACTTCTATACAGAGCTTCGTGTGCGTCATATTTACTTTCAAAGTCTTCTCAATTGGTTAACATACATTCATAGCAAAAAGCAGTACTCTATCACCAATAATTCAGACGAGGAAGATCAATACACTCTACAATTTTAGTTCATCATTCATACCAGGGGATCCCAAAGCAATTAGAGCCTTCCTTAGCATCTAGAATTCATAAACTGGTTGCCTTCCACAATAGACACCACCTATAACCATTAAAAATTACACCGAGTACAATAACCATGTGAGAAAGCGAACATTGATTAAAACATATGAGAGAGAGACTTTGCATGCTACATTTGAATTCACTTGGTGTATTTCCCGCAAATCAAAAGCAACAGACATGAAGGAAAGAATAAGTGAAAATAAAAAAAGCACTAACTCACCCTGCTCATGGAAAGTTGACACCTTGAATCTGATTTTATACATAGTAATGCAGCATGTGCCATGTCCCTCAGCAGCTCCTCATCACATGAATCTTTCAACCTCGGGTCTATTATTTGACTCATGGAGCCATTTTCTATGAAAGGTATAGCCTGCTTGCATTAACCAAAGTCCTTCAACACATATTGGGTTGATCCATTTTACCTGTGTTTAATATTTCAGAAGAAGGTTTGCATATTCACCCTTTCTGTTCTTTAAGCAACATCTATATGTATTATCAGCATTGAACCATTGATACTTCATTTTCTTGCTTTGACATCTCTTTGGAACTCATTTTTTTCTATAACGCTTAGGAGCTTTGTTGCATTTCCTCTCTCTCTCTCACACACACACACAGACACACACACAATGTAGTTGTTGGCTTTCTTTGTATTGGATATGATGATATCCAAGATCACCACTATAAGGAAATCCCATGTTATATGGGACAGGCTCTGATATTGATATTGATGAGCTTCCTATTTGTTAGGAAATCTACTGAAGTTTCCTATTTGAATTCCTAGATATTTAAGGAATGAGAGGTAAAGAAGATGTGTGTGCACTATTTGGGTTTATCATATGGGAAAGGTCTCCTATGCATGAGAAGCGAGCCTCTCACATAAAGAGATGTGAGCTTTTTTTGGAGAGAAGTATTCCCACTAATCCCTCATGCAAGTGAGAGGTTGGTTTCTTGCAAAGAAACGGTTCCCGTAGAGATATGGTTAGTTCCCATTTTAGTGAGAGAACGTCTCTATTGCTCTTAAGATTCTCTTCCTATATAATGATTTAGCTGTAGAATAGAGATTGGATATCGGCGAGTGATGTCGATTTAGAGAGCTGGCCTAAAAAGGTTGTTCAACTGGGTTTCATCAAGGGTTAGAGAGGTAACTTTGTGTCCCAAAATCTGGATGTAACTGTCTTTAATATACTGGATTTCAGTTTGTTGTGCCCGTTAATGTAGCCCTCTTCAGGTTGAACCAAATAAATCTTTTTGTTCTTGTGGTTTGTGCATTTTTGCATTATTTATTATTTATTATATTACCTTTTGCACATGCCTATTTTGTTTATATCCGATTAATTATACCATCCCAGTGGGATCCAACTTTTGGGTTCCTGTGTCCGTGTATAAAGGGGTTATTAAATCCTAAACACTTATGCTAGTTCTTTTTACGTTGGTGAAATTTAGTGCGATGCAAGTTCTGAATTTAGCTTACCCATTCCTCTAAGGACGGGCCCTCTCCAAGAGTTCGTCCTGTTAGCAACTTCAACAGCAACAAGCCATATGAATAAACATCACATGAGAGGCACTCACCTTCTTGTAGCATATTCCTTAAATATCAAAAGAACATCAAAAGTAAGCAAAGAAAGCAAACACACAAGCCAACCTCACATTTTTGTTTCTAAGATAGCCTGTGAAAGCTTATTTCATAAAAATAAACATCAATGAGGTGTTTGCATCACATGCCTTACCCGATGGGCTCTTCTAGAGATGGTGCTTGCAATGCTTCTTCATGATTGACCCACTTCGCCAAACCAAAGTTTGCAAGCTTCAATACAAACACATGGGCATAACTATAATTCAGTCCAAATTTACTGAGAATGACGCACGGATGGATTTAAAATGCTTGCAGTTTTACATTTACCAGAGGCATATAGCTTTGAGATAACAAAACATTTGAGGATGAGAGGGAAAGGTGGCATATGGGTCCACCAGGACACTCCTCATGAAGATAGCGCAAACACTTACCAACCCCAAGTGCTATGTTCGACCTTATCCTCCATGATAGTTTGCATGCCAATTCTGACGCTAAATAGATATATGTCTCAGTTTCATCATAGATGAATAAACAAACAAACTACCTGCCTTTTCGAAGGAAGATTACAATGACTAATCTCCAGCTAAAATATGCAGATAGCGCAAAACATAACATGCAGTTGTCCTTTGATATTAGTTTCTTATTAGATAATCAAAGGAAAGCATATGATGGCACGATCTAATCAATAGGTTGTACAGTGCTGAAGGGAGAGTAGATTGCAAAAACATGTCATTGGTTCAGTTGTACATTCCAGTCTCCCTCCACCATTAAACCTTTTGATTGGACAGTGATGATCCCTATGAAGTATGAACATATACGAGACATTTTAGACATTCCCAATAACAATTAATAAGTTGGGGTCATGTCCTGTTCTGGTGCATCTCATAACAACACTGTTTCCCTTTTTCTCGACAAAGGCAAACATAAGGATTCCATGGAGTGCAACAGTGATAGATGCTTGAGCATAACATACACACTTACATCTCAGTTGATAGTCCAGTGACGCATTGTATGGGTACTCACATATCAAAAACATTGTTGATACATTCAAGCAACAGTATCCCAAAAGGTTCAATATATTGCGATGGCGAACCTTCTTAAGGATATTGAGTTCAGTCAAGAACTGTTTAGTCCCACCAGAGAAACATTTGACAAGAACAGGGGTCCCGAGAAGAACACCACTGTAAATCCTGAAGTTCTCCTCCTCCATAATGAAGTTTTCATCAGCAAAACCATTTGTTATTTCTTCCACTTCAGAAAAGAAGAACTCACGAGGAAAACCTGGCCATTGGGAGGGTAAAGAATGTATATGGGTAGGAGTTGTAGGGCTTGAAGACTCCGGTGGGGGTCCATTCTCTTCACTTGATATATCAAGCTCCTCAAGGTTACTCTCCTGTGGTTGGCTAGAATGTGTGGATCCAGAATCATTAGCAGTATCTGGTGCAACATTTACATCTTCTCCAATAGCAGGCATAGATGAAAGGATGGTGGCAACATCATGCCCTTTCATTACTGCCACATTGCAGCGTACATGTTCTTTTATGAAGAATCTGCCATTCTTTAACTTACTGCAATCAACAAGAGAAATAGCTGTCACATAAAAATGGCACAACAAAATCCATCAACTTTTGGGATTTGTATAATTATAATTTGTCATAATCAACCTCATCATGTCAAGTTCAATCTTGAGCGCCAAACAAGCTGATTGAACCAAAAAGAGCCAAAATTGCAGAGGCAAAAACATGCATGATCATAAATAAACTATATAAGTTGGGAAAACCGCAAGATATTGCAAAAATGGGATCAATGGGAAAGCCCCCTTTAATCATTTGAGGTCTGAATTTAATTTGTTTGCATGAATTATTTTTACTAGAGAATTGAAAAGGAAATTATTTAAACATGGCTGGCAGGACAGCAATGCGTTGATCAAGTAGGGTTGGCTCAGCCGTAAACTATCCTAGGGCTGCTTCAAATATTCTGATTATAGTTCAAAATTCATCTTTGTTCATGGTTTCCACTGGGAAAAGATATAACATAAAATTTACGTGAATTTAGATCTCAACAAAAATGGGGTTTTCAAAAAAACTAAACGTCAGATCTGGTAGCACAGAATACTTTGAAAGTTCCCCTCAATAAATAGTAAGACAAATTGTAAAATATTATTAGCTTTTAATATATAAGGGAAACAAGAATTCCTTAGCTATTTGACATTAGCTTTTAATTTATGAATGAAAAATAATACAAGAATTCAATAGGTATTTGACACTATAATCTAAATTTTCTGAGAATATGCATCCCAAACTGTATCCTGAGTTTCAGATAAACTTCCACCAACTTCCACTGAACAAGTGTTCAATTTGTGTCAATTTTGGCTGATAAACATGACTTGTGTGTTGCCAAAATGGCAACAGAATTTATTAAATGGGAGCCATCAAAACTTACGGTTTTCATATTGGAAGAAGAAAGAAAAACCCCTAATCACCTATCTAACACGATCCAACGAGTCTTTGTACTTTGGGCTTCTTCAACAGTAATCTCGTTAGGAGAAAATCCAGCAGCAAGCTTCACCTCCAACTTCACCTGCACACTTAACAAATATATTTGTCTAGATATGATCTCACATGCAGCTGAAGAATACCACTATAAGATATCCTTGGACAAAAACTTCAAGAGGCTTCATTAAGGATGACTCAGTCACCTACCCCATTCTTCTTGCACTGTTGATAAAATGGCTGAAGAACAAACTGATACTCTTGTTTCTTCTTCTTAATCTCATCTTCAAGCACTTGAGGGGTTACCTCTTCTGTTGCTGAGAACACCAATCGTTCCCCTTCATAATATAAGGTCCAGTATAGGAAAAGATTAGATCTTGTACCAATTATAAACATGATGATTGATAAGAGTCCAAGGCAGTTAACAATTTTAGAAGCCGACGAGCTTTGTTAAATATGAAAAACCCTCCAATCACTTAGCTTACAACCAATGATGCCAATTCGTGGAACCCCACGTAATCTATAACCATGTGAACAGTGTGAAGAATAAGGAAGCAAAAACTACATACTAAACCATAATAAACAAGGACTGAAAATATTCTTTTTGTTTGTTCAAAGAGAAATATTGCCAACATTAATATTACCATAAAAGAAGTTTACTAGCAAAATTGTACATAATTACACATGAACTTATCATGAAAAAGATACGTTTGTGCGAGGACTGCTTATTATGTTGTAGTCCTCCATTTGTATCACACTATGAAACAACACAGGATCAGTTAGCTGACAGTTTGGAACTCCCAACCAATCAACACAAGAATCATGTCATCCATTAGTTTTGCATGGTGAGAAAAATACATATGATACTATGATTCTCTCCAATCCACCAAAGAAAAAAGGATAAAGCCTGTAGGGTGGTGCGACAACCCACTTACTGCACTAAAATTGCTTGACCCAACTTAAAATAACTGCAATTAGTTACATCCATGATAGGTCCTTCAACTCAAATAAAGATGAGGTAAGTTTAAAATTTCTAAAGGATTGTAAACCCTCATGTACCTAACCTCGTGGGACCAATCTGAAAATGCTGGCAATAGATGGATTTGAGCTGAATTTTTCTGGTGTAGTCTCCACTAAATCACAAACACTGAGTTAGAAATCAGAGACTTCCATACAGAACTAAATATGAATATCAAGCATCTCAGATTGACTTATTTCAAAGTTTCACATACAGTCCAAGACAAGAACCCGCTCTTTATAATTAGTACAGAGCACTTCAGCTGGAATAATCATCATCATCATCAGAGTCTTTTCACAACTGTTCAGGATTAACTGCACCAGTCTTGGTCTGCCATTCTGCTTTTTCAAAGGTTTGGGTCTCAGTGAAACCATAAGTCTCCATATCTTTTCTCACTATATAGAATTTTCCCTTTCCCTTCAACTTTCAGTGCTATGGCTCATCATTGAGAGAACACTTTAGCTAACCCTTACTCATTTCCCACTATACCAGGGTAGCACTTCAGTTAGAATCCGGGACTAATAAAACAAATAATTTACCACATACAATCAAAGATTATAAGATGTGGGGTGCGGAGAAACAGGTATTCCAATGTAATAAATGCTAAAAGAAACTGAGAAAAAAGAGTTGAAGATGCTTACAGATCGTATTCCTGCCTATGTTAAGAAAAAGCAATAAAAGGTAAGTCCCAAGAAAAAGAGAGAGAAAGAATAAGTTCCAGGGGCCTTACATATCGTGTTCTTGCGAAGATTGAAAGGAAGGCAAGATGTCTTCTTCTCAGAGTCTCTGATGATTCCAAGAACGAGCAGAGTGTCTTTTGGGCGAACAACGTTGCTCATTGCCCAGCTTATGGCATCGAGGTTGGCTTTGCTTCTATTTCCATCCATCACCACAATCACCACGCTCTCCGCCATTGTTGCCATTTCAGCAAAAACAACAGCATTAACAAGGAAGTTTAGCAGAGATGGAAAGCAACCACCTGTTCTTCTTCTTACTTGTTATGGGGCAGAAAGAGCTAAGATACTTCTTTGGGGGATTCACCATCGCCAGAGAGAGAGAGAGAGAGCTACAAAGTTGTTTAGGAAATAACGATGGTTGTTTCTTTTTGAACTGGAAACAAGAGAGTTGTTTGTATATGTTTTTGGAGGCAAGGAAACAAGACAACAAAGCAACACGTGGAATCCACGTTAGGGCGCCGAGTCAATCTCACTGTTGAGCCGCTGTTGACCATACTGTATAATTGCTCCTCTGAAAAAATTGAGGATCTTTTCCATTTGAAATTTTGGGATCCATTACTGCCCCATTTTGAAAAAGGTGTGGTTTGTATAGAGCCGGGGCTCTAAACAATCAAACTAAAGCTTACTTTCAAATAATATCGAGAAATGTGCTTTCAATATTGGAAATCTTTATCATAGCCTTAAAATATATTTTCATCTTAAATTATAAAATTTAAAGATTAAACAATAGTGTATATCGAGTAGATCGATGAAAACTTAATAATCTTGAAAATTGACGGTTTAAAAAAGCGTTACAAGATGCACTATTTCTAAAACTTGAAATCCATTTTTTTCTCATGTTGATGCATCTTGATGTTGAGATGATCAATTTGACGATATTTGGGCATCAAAACAACTTTTTCTAGTGAATTTTTGAGGTGGGCTCTAATTAGAGCCTCGGCTCAATATAAACTTTTTCCTTTTAGAAAATAGGTTTTTGTTGAATGAAGGATTTACAAGTCAAAAGGTTCTATGCTCTTGCAAAAGCATAATGTCTGTTTATTTCCACATATAAAAACCCAGCAAAAGTATCTCTAGGATATCAAATTTCCGGTATGCAACCTCTTCAAACCTAGATATTAAAAATAAGGACTATCCAAGTTTTGAAGGGTGACAAATAAGTGTTGAAGATTACAAAATCTATGTTTTGTTTCAAATAATCAAGTAGTGATTCTTAAGTGGATTTCAAAATTGCATACGGAAAAAAAATCTTCCAAGTTACTCTTTTACAAGAGAGAGATCTTACAATAGGCTCTCACATGAGCATAAATACATGCTCATAAATATTTGAGAGGAATTTTTTTTATAAAACCTGTGCCACTAATCCATGCATATGAAGTTGCTTAATGATTCAAAACCCCCGCACTACGTATAAAAATCAGAAGAGAGAGAAGAAATTCGAATGAAATAACTAGAAGAGGTTTTAATGTTCTAGTAAGAATGAATCTTGACTATTGTATGTGAAATTGGTGGTTACATTTATTTCATTGACAAAGAACAAAGTTCAAAAAAAAAGTTTTCGAACATTGTAGCACACCCAAGCTATCAGATTTCATATCGAATGGTCACCTTATACTAAAGATAAATGATCCCATTCACTTACTTTTAAAGTGGCGTTTGATAAACTGTAATGTCCTGGAAATCACATCTGCTTCTGACTTCCTGGATTGTAGAATGTTGGTGAAAATTGGTAGGATAAAACCTAAAACCCTATTTGATTAATTGTGATGCTGGTAATTTTCACATGTTTGGCAATGAAAAAGCGAAGCTGCCGATAATACTGTTCATTATGTATTTGACCGACTACACCGCTTTCTATTTGGATATTATTTCACCAACCGCACCGCTTACCGATATTCTATTTGGGCATTATCTACCATTCGATTTATGACTATGGGAAACAGAGATAAAGGAGTAGATGTGCAGTCCACTTCGACGGAAAATTAAATTGTAGTAAGTCCAAAGATTTTATGCTCATGAGGGAGCATTTTGTCCATTGACACCCTCATGTAAAAGCCAATTTAGGAAAATTTCTAGGCCCCCAAATTTTGAAGATGTAACGTGTTGTCTAACGATCAACTTCATTAGAATATTTGAAATACACTCGATTTGTGCTCGAGATAAATGTTCATAAGTTTGAAAAAGATTGTCTAATTTATGAATAGTCAAATCTAACTGTTTAAATATTTAAATACCTTTGTTTTATTTTAAAAATAAATTATTTGGTAATTTTTAAGTGGATCTCAAAATTTAAGATTGAAACAAAAAAAATCTCTTACCGAGAGAGTAATTGTACAATATGCTCCAACAAGAGCATGCTATGCAGTCTTATGAAGAACCTAAATAAGTCCTAGGGTCGGTAGAAAACCACGGATCTCCTTCAAATTAAAACAAAATAGAGCAAAGATTTCATGCTATGATGCAACAAACCTTAAAAAATCATCTTGTTTAATTCAAAGTTTGAAATATATACTTTTTTATTCTAATGAATAATTAGAAAAAAAAAATTTAAAAACACAATGTAGGAAATACCTTTTTTAGCCCAATTAACATTAGCCGTTCATTTTGGGTAGTTGCTTAGATCTAGGTCCTATAAGGATTTTTTCATTTTCAATTTTTTTTATGGCTTTATTATCATTAGATGAACAATGTTAAAAAATTAAAAAAAAATGATTTTTGAGTTTATAAAGGCTAAGATCTTGAAATTCACAAAATGAATGGTTTAGATTCATTTTTGGAGGGAACTCATTTTGACCATATCTAAGGTTCAAATTAAACTTTTTTTTTTTTGGCTTGATTATTGAGATAAAGATAGTGTGTGTGCAAAATTTGGGGTCATACAAATACCACAAACATGATTTTCTAGAAGTGTCGTTGCATTATATTATGATACAACCGTTGTATTAGATCATTGTTCAACAAAAAATAACATTTAAACCCTGCTCATAATCCGAGTGACAAATATTAATCTTTTTTTTTTTTTAATAACCTCATCATCCAAACCTTGTCCGAGTGACAAATATTAATCATTTTTTTTTTTTTAATAACCTCATCATCCAAACCTTGAAAAATCTCCCACTTTCTCTCCCCACCACCATCCAACTCCTTTTTCTCTCTTCATCACACC